>JAMZAV010000266.1:0-434358 GCA_024449915.1 Sweltsa coloradensis
AGGCAAGATGGAGGTGAAAAAATGGAACGCCGTAGCGTTATGGGCATGGGATATAGTTGTGGATAACTGTGCGATTTGCCGAAATCACATCATGGATCTCTGCATTGAATGTCAAGCAAACCAGGCATCGGCTACAAGCGAAGAGTGTACTGTTGCATGGGGCGTTTGCAATCACGCTTTTCATTTCCACTGCATCTCTCGTTGGCTGAAGACTAGGCAAGTATGCCCCTTGGACAATCGTGAATGGGAGTTCCAGAAGTACGGACATTAATCATATAAAAACACCACATCAACTCAAAATTAACAGTGATAGGCCTAGGACCAAGACCTTAGCCCTCACTCTGGTCTATGCCCTTCAAATATTCACACTCCAAATTCATTGTTACTAACTATGAGGTCCTAGGCCTAGGCCTTGGCCAAACCTGGGTCATTTTTTCCAAGCAGTGGTAACAATATTCTGCTTGACTGTTGTAAACTTGTTTGCATTCGAGAATAAATGTTTCTTTCACTAGGCCTATACATCTTGTAAAATGTTGTAACTTGAGATTTATTGGTTTTACTTTTAGGGTGTTTTTTTAATTTAAATTGGATTAGTTTTTGTTATCACGTCCACTTGTTCATTGAGCTTCACACACTAGGTAGGCCCCTAGTAAAGCACGATCTATAACAGCCCTGCAACTTCCCGTTATCGTTACCAGGCAAAGTACCGGTAGTACTAATGCTGGGCTATTGTAGATTGTCCCTTGAAGTTATGACTGTCTTTATGTAAAGTTCCCGGTTTCCTTCAAAAAAGGGATTTTCTGAAATGTGTGTCGAAGTTTACAGTGAATCATCAAGCCCCTAGTGAACTATACAATTTTTTACAACACAATACAACTAATCTAATTTAAATTATTTTAATTACACCCTGCCTCTTGTCGTTGATCCACAATGGTCCTGTGTATTGAAAATTGGCACCTTCTCCCTGTTTACTTTCCATTACTGGGTCCAGAATGTGTAGGCCGTGCTGTTGCAAGTTATTTTCCAATGCACAGATTTACATCATTATGACCTTAATTAGATTAGTCATCTAGCTGCCTAGTAGCTGGGCTGTACAGATGCCTCCTCCCTTCTATCGATGCTCTTTGACATTTTGTCACTGGTAGCACATAAAAATTAAAAATTAAATAAATAATAAATAAAATAGGTAATGGGGTATTCCCATGGCTTACCAAATTGGTTAATGGAAGGTTCCGGTACTCTTTCGGTTGGGGTCAGTCAACTTTTTAACACTGCATTTTTTTTTATTTACTACCTACAATTCAGAAATGTATTTTTTCATTGAAAACTATTGTCATAATTTTACACATTTAGCCTATGAATAAAATACTGCACAGGTCTACAACACCTTTAACGTCGCTATTTTAAATATAAAGGGGTTTCAAGTTCAACGCAAAAGGTGTTTCGTTTAAAATAGCGACGTTGGAGGTTTAATTTATTATTTTCTTATCTTTAATGCAAACCACCGGCACCAGGGCTTCGCCCCTGGACCCCAGAGACGACACACCTAGTCTTACATAACTTAGCAGCCTCACCTACAACTGTGTTAATAATTGACCGACTCCAACCGAAAGAGTTCCCAGCTTCCTAGCCTTCTTCCTTTCCTCTCCTCTTCACTGTTGTGCCGTCCGTTGTACACCATCATTAGGCTTACGTACAAATAAAATAATAATTTAATGTTCTGCCACCATATCTCTTCTCCAGAACAAACATAAGCTAACATGACAGCAAACACATGCCTAAGCGTGATTCGTTTCTGGGATGAATTGAAAACTTCCCATTTTTGTTTGTTAATTATGCATAGAAAAAAGAAAAGATTGTGGGAAACCTGTTATAGGGTGCAATTAGCACCTCTTCAGGTGAACTAGGTAGGCTATGTACGGATAGGAAATTGTGAAGGGATGTCCGAGGGCTATTTAAGAGGACTCAATCCCTTGCATTCGCCTTAACGACTGAGGAAAACCTCGGAAAAAACCTTCAGTCAGGATTGCCGGTCTCGACGGGATTCGAACCCGGGACCTCCCGAATCAGAGTCGAGCGCTTAGCGCCCGAGCCAACACCGTCGGTTATGCATAGAGTATTAAGCTGCTCCTATGCCCATTGGCATTTGTCCCTCACAAACGTATCTCTAACAATAATTATTAGTCTATGTGGCTTTGACTTTACCAGCAGGGTGATGCTCCAAGGTCCAACTCCAACATACGGTGGCACAGAGCTTGAAGTGGGAAACTAAGGTGGCAAAGTGGTAAGAGTACAGGGAAATACAATATGATCTGCAGGAATCAACATGGAAGCAGTTCTTTAAAGCCAAAATGGCAGTGCCCATGCAACCTTTGTGTGGCTCATTGGTCTTGTGGTTAGCATAAATCTGCTTCCAATGCAGGAGGTCCAGGGTTTGATTCCCGCTCAAGTCAGAAGTTTTTTAACTTCTGATTTGGATGAGAGTCTATCAGTTCTTTCTTGTAATAGGAATTTGTAAACGGTGACTTTGGAGCCATCCTAACGACGAGGCACATAATAAATTTAAAGTTGTACTGAATCGGTCTTGTTGATTCTGGTGTTGATCCGCAGGTGTTCGCACTGTCCATATCACTGATTGCTATATTTCCCATTATAAAATATCGATCTTTGGTTGGTTATCATTCACTCGTCGATTGCGTCGGGGCCTACAGGGTTGGCTGGTTGCTTTTGTTTACTGTCCCCCACTGAAAAACAGTTATATGATCGAGTGGGTACTCTAAAATACAAATTGAATTTTAATTTAGCACTAAACTTTAAGAGCATATTGCAAGTAAGGGATCTCGTGTGCCCTTTGTGGATGGAGATGTATTTAAGATTTACTAATAAATAAATTAAAGCCTCATGCTAATATTCAGCCACCGACTTTGCTGAGTGGACTGTCCAAAAGTCGAAATCAATCTGCTTTTTTTTCGCTGGGCCTGTGGAGTTACATATAAGACTGAGTTGCCGACTACTTCAAGCAAAGTTCACCAGCTTGTGTTAAAACAATAGTCCATTGTTGACATTAATTTATTATGTTATCATAAAACCATTAAACGTTAAAAATTTGTACACAAATTTGCAAATGATTATCTCGATCTCGTTATACAAGTAAGTGTTTATTAGTATTTTTTAATCACATTAGAGACAAATTTTATTCTAAAAAGGCAAGTAAGATAATCAGCAAACATTTTTTTTTCTTTCAATGAGCACACGACAATTGGTTGTAGGGTTACGATGTATTGCTCTGTTTTTCCCGACATTATTACGTGTAAAAGGTTAAGCTCACTTTTATGAAAGAAAATATTTTATAAACTAGGAAAACACTAAAGTCCCGTCGCGTTGTTGAGCGAGCACCGGTACGTGCAACAACGACCCAAGTACGACATTCCCATAATGTTACATACCAATAAGTCTGCAAGGTCTTGACCGATTTAGCTGAAAATTTGTAAAATAGGAGAGAATATTGCACTTATTGACCCTGCAAAACTTCATAACGATCGGAACATTTTTATTTTTTATAACCAACTATCGGATTTTGTTCAAAAACTATACAGCAACCCGCCTAGGTGGTATGTACAATTGTGTGAAAAATTTCAGGTTGATCAGAAAAAAACGGTGCAACCTGTATCGAAGCAGTAACAGAAAAAAAAAAAAAAAAAACAGACATTCGAGCCATAAGAGTCAAGTGGAGACGCTTGCTCAACAACAAAAATTTGATATTTCATTATTTATGTAATCAGAAACGCACTGAATCTAGTAGAATAATAAATAAAAACGTTGCGTGTCTTCCCTATTATTGCCAAACTCGGATCTGTCCGCTGAATCATCACCACACCATGTGGAGGTGCCGGGTTGGATTTGAAATTCAAACCGAACAGTAGCCAACAACTACAATTTGCAAATGTAAGAATTCTCGCACACCCCTACTCACATCATAGGTCAAGTCTGTTTTAGTAGATCAAGTTGAAGTCACATTAGTTTTGTAGACGACTTCCTTGCGACACAATATAAGCCTCGATACCACCGCACCGCTTAAGACTACATACTTCAATAAACAACAGGGTACAGGATAACACATTATATGGTAACATTCGTTGAGAATTTTCATTATTTAATGATACATCTGTTTTTCTGACCACGTTACATTTCTTACTAATGATTAATGAATTACAATTGAAAAATCAAGTCTGAAAGAAACTCAATTAGGAGTGGTACTTTCAAATTATTTTCTACATTGTTTATAGAACCACAGAAAGCCACATTCTTTAATATTGTATTACAATATCTATTATATTAAATTAATTGCTTATTTTACAGGGACCATTAAAACGTATTCTGTCAACAATCATTCATTAACAATTAGTAGATAAGATTTGTTTCCCTCATTCTTTAGTACTAAAGTTAATCAACAAAATATTCGAGACTGCAATAAATACTAATGAATTTATGTTTTTGGTACAATTGCCTAAATTATTCCATGTTTGTAATAACAATAATAAATTACATAGATTAAATAATGATTTAATTGGTGAGATAACTAGGATGCTTGCCAATAATAAGTAGTAAGAATATTCTGGATAGTTGACTGGTCACTTTAGACTTTTATTTCCCATCTTTGGAAGTTCATACTTCGCAACGCGTTAACTTTAATTAATAACTGATGTTTTTGGAATGGATTTTCATACTGTATTATTATTATAGTACATGCTACAAATATTTTACACTAACATTGCCAAGGGAAGGAGTAAATTAATATATTATTTCAAATAAATTCACTCAATTACAAATTGTGTGCATTTTTATAGCATTTACAATAATTTTAACACTTGCAGCTATGCAGCACGGGTTTCTTTTGCCCCTTATTTAGTTAATTGTTCTAATCCAATTGGAGCAGATATTGTCGATAGTTTGTTGGATTTTATATATACAATATATCATTTTGGTTACTATTTGTAGTTGTGTAATAGGGTTATAACTTACAAACTGCACTCTGCAATTATTATAGTAATATAGTCTTCATATTTTACACTCCTACCTTCTCCTCGGCTCTTCGGGCATATCGGAACCTGATCAGTCGGTTAAGATATCTCTCGAACCAATACGTACACCATAAGCCCAGATACTAACACTTACTGATCAATGCATATTCAATTTTCATTTATCTACAATAACACTTTATAAATTCTTTACACAGAATCCTGAAATCAATTTTGATTTTCCATTTTTCCCAAACCTAGCAAAAATACTAACAAGAACATTATGATGACTTTAACAAGATGAAACATAAACAACTGAAAAATACATACAAAATGTTAGAAGCGTTTGGAGGGGCAAAGGCCCGTATCCATTCAATACCTAGTTCAGGAATGAAAAAACCATTCGTAATAAATTCATATCAAATAACCTTAATCATAGTCTAAGCATTGAACTGCATTAAAGTCACTTAAAACGTCTCTCCTGGCTTGAAGACCGCCGTTACTGTGAACCAAGGGCGAACACGCCTATGAAGTGAAGTATTACCTACATGCCGTAGCCTTGATAGGGCATGTTTGGAGCGTATGTGTTGGGGTAGCCTGGGGCGTAGCCGGGAGGGATTATTCCAGGGCCAGCCGTCAACATCAACTGGGGCTCCGCTGAAAACACAAACAATACACAGCAGTTCAGCATCAGCACTTGCAGTAGAGGAGAGGGGTAGCTGCTCGTTCATCTACAAATCTAAAGTGGAAAAGTTTTCAACACGTCATTACTACATGCAATGAACATTGAATGATTCTAATAAACAATACAAAAGACCATCAAAGAGTCGGAATGATTAAACCAAGATATCTGTAATCGCTAATAATAATAATAATATATTTATGTTGATTGGTTATGGATGGTGATGAATGCCAATTTGCTGATTTATTGAGTGATGGGATAGATAGATATAGAGGAAGATGCCAAAGTTGATTGACAAAAAAGTAACATCAAATAATATTTACAGAATACAAAAACGCGACAAGATGTGTTGACCACTCGGAAGAAAGGGAAAGAGAGATGGCGCTGATTACACTAGTCAAAAAAACTCTCTATACGAGAATGTAGTACGTACTACGCTAGAGAGGGTATTGTTGGTTGATGTGTCCGTGACAAGAGAGGTGGAAGATGGGAGTGGGCTAAACCTAGCAGATGTTGAGAGGTTGCAGCTGGCAGAGTGATTGGATCACTGTGGTCATGGCATGTAGCACTTGAAGTTGAGGGATGCTGTGTATCGGGCCACTGGTTTGCACAGTCAGTTTTTATGTACCTTGCCAGTCTGTTCATGCGAGACCCGAGCGAGTCCTTGACATGGCCTACATACTCTGCAGGACAGCAGTTGCATTTGAGTTGGTATACACGGTACCAGATGTGTAGTTGGTGTTACGTTGCAGATTGGGTTAGGTCCTGCTTGTGGACTGAGCAGTAGCACTGAGGGTGGTAGAGGGTTGGTATAGCCTAAGTGGCAAGTCAAGCAACCATTGCCACCTTGGCATGGGTAAGATCCAGCTTCCAGCTGGTTTACTTTTATCCAGACAGTCTCTCTTGACAACAATCATTCCCATGAAGCAAATTCCCATGAACGTTGGCTAAAGGAGGCTGCATTGATGACACTTACACTTGCTAGTTGCTGATGATGTTCTTAGCACTCCCAGCATTGATTTCCTACCTATTTGGAAAGGTTTTGTCCCCAAAACTGGCATCAAAGCCATAGACCCTTACATTTACTTTAAGAAATATGTTTTTTGTCAGTAAAAAATTTGTTTTAACTAATCATTAATCAATAAACTAAAATAAATGACAATCCAACTCCGATATGGCATGCATGACTTACGCAAGATCATGGGCTTGTGCTCCTGGCTGGAGGTCTCTTCCAGCCTCTGGGACTCGGCCTCCTCCAGCTTGTCCACCTTGGAGATGTACTCGCGCGTCACCTGGATCAGGTAGGGCATGGCGAAGTCCATGATGTCGTGCTTCCACGCCAGCTCCAGGATGACGTCGGGGTGGAGCAGGTCGTAGCACTGGAACAGGCACGCGGCGAAACAGTCGTGGCTTCCCTTCTCGAGGAACCACGCGAGGAGCTCCTCCGCGACCTCGGCCGTCTTGGACTCGGCCGCGTATTCCATCGCGTCCTGGGGAACACATCACGGGGCAGCCAGGTTAGAAACGCTTCTTTGTATTCAGAAGCTACCATGCAATTTTGGTAGCTAAAGACAGCAAAAATAGAATACTAGTTGAATCCACCTCCGTAAATTTATTACAAATTATAAACATAAAGATGGATGCAAATGAATGGGCAAGAAATATCTTTAGTTATACAATTATGGCATGCACAGGAGTTTTGACCTTACATTGAACTTAAGAGGAAACATTTTGACTTAAAAAAATGCTAAATACCCTAACTACCTTAATTCTTAGCCCTAGCAAACTCAATTTTGTGATTTCAGGGCAGATATGCACTAAACATGGCAATGTAGTCTGTGAGATCGCTCATGTGATCACACAAATTTTACTCTTGCCCGTATTTCAAGCAGCACAATGTCGTCCTGACTGAGAAACTACAATAATGTTAACAATCAAGTGTTTTACATTTAATTCTTACAGTAAACACAATAGGCCCCTCTGAGTTTGCATTACAAATAATTGTGACGTTCAGCATAAAACCACACACTGTCATACCTTAAATAATCTGTCCTTTTTGCATAGTTCGACCGACTGTTTCCAGCGGTTGTTTCCCTTGTACAAGTAAGCTGCGATTCGTCTGAACTCAATTAGTTCATGTTTCTCTAGTTTCTGAGCCAGTGCGATGTTATCGAAGTTGTCGAAGGCATCGATGGACGTTCGAAGGCCCTGGTAATCTTCTTCCTCGATGAGAAGGTTGTTCAAGGCCTCGTTGATTGCCTTGTTATTGAGAGATTGCACTGAGCGCAGGTAGGGCTTCACCAGCTGTAAGTGGTTCACCTGGGAACACAAAACAACATTATCAATAGACATAGGGCAAACAGTAAATCCAGGGCTAATCCACTCAAGATTTGGAGTAGTGGTGTCAATACCAACTGTAACCTCAAACAAGCAGTTAGTCTCATATTAGTCAAGGTTATGTTGAATACTTAAATAATATATATTGAATAGAAATATATACCTACTTAAATACTAAACATACTTAAAGCAACTATTTTGTAAAGATATTTATTTCTCCAAAAGGAAAATACATTTTTTTTTTTTTACAACAACTAGTTGGTTGAAACATCAGCAACTTGTCTGCTCATCTATGTGTGTCTATGTGTGTCTGTGCGACCTACCCAACATTTTTAAGGTAAGCCGTCGTTCTTCTCTACCTTTCCCCCCACTGAAACATGTTTAATCATGTTCCAAGTTTTACAACATGTTTCTCGTGATACGAGACACGTACGTACCTTGGTGAAGAAGCTGACAGACCGTGTGTGGTCCATTCGCGGCGCCAACACCAACAGTACGTCGTTTAACAGGAGTGGCTTGAAGTCTAGATAGAACTGTATCGCCTTGTAGTAGAGTTCGATGTTGGCCACCTTCGTGATGATGTCCTTGAAGTGACCCTCGCGCCACGCCTCCGTCGGGTGATTCATCATCGCAATTACAGCGTTGTCGTACTCTTCGTACTTGTCGTACAGGAAGACGAGCTCCGCCCACAGGTGAGCTTGCTCGGCCGCGCGCAGCACCTGAAGAGGCCCTCATTAGGTGATGGTTTTAAAATATTTTCTAAATAAACTATCTACAACATATTTCTTGATTTGGTTAGATGGGGAAAACACCCTTCGGTGGATCACAGCTAATCAATAAAAAATGAATAGTCAATTTAAAAATTACTATCTTGGTCAAAAATATGTAGAGAATGCTCTAACATTACTACGTAAATAAATAATTAAGCATGGCGAGGCTTACCTTTGGAATATTAACCCTAGACCAGAACAGTTCTAGATGTTCCCTCATCTTCGCCGGCTTGTACTTGGAATATAGGATCGCCAGCTCCGTGAACATGCCCATGTGAGCTCGCTCCAGCCCGAGGGCAGCTTCTAGCAGGTTGATGAGCTCCTCAAAGTATCCCCGGTCCTGGTAGTAGTTGATTAGGTCTTCCAGCTCGTCCGCGTGCACCACGATGTGAAGGCCGCACATCTGAGCCAGCCGGAACTCTTCAGAGTCGACGCATGCAAAGCACACCTCCTTCCACGTGCGCGTGCTGTTGGCCTTGCGCGCTCCGTCCACAGCCCCCTGGAACTCCTTCAGGTGCACCAGAGTGATCGCAAGGCGCGCAAAGTTAGACACGTTGTTGTACAGAAGCTTGGCCGCCTCGAACATACGGTCGTCGAAACACCGGTCGCCAATCTGGGAACAAGAAATATTGTGTTATTTTTAATATTAATAATTTGTTATGTTAAATTACATTGTTTTTGTTAAGCTTTAAAAACATAACTGAGTAGTCCAAATGAATTTTAAACTTTAAGAACAATGAGAAGTGGGAGTGCTGCTGCTGGAGTGTGAGTATCAACATCATTAACAATAGTTCAAATATTAAGATATGAACAGGAATCTTCAGAGACTTTTGCAATAGATTACTCAATGATGAAGCTCTCAAAAAACATAGCAAGTATGTTTGGGTGCACGGTGCAAGTGTTATTTGAGACGGAACATTTCCCAACACGTACAAGAGATGAGTGGTAAGCACACCGCAGCATTGTGCGTGCCAAGAATGTCCCGAGTCAACCAGGCAATCGGTGATCTGAGTGAAAGATTGACACCCTTTCTCCCAGAATACGCAACCCTAACCCCCAAGCTATACTACGTATGTACCTTTTGTATGTCTGCATGGTTCGGACTGGAAATGAACTCTTCCAGATCTGCTAGTCGGTTTGTTCGTGCATAAGCGTAAATCAACTCTGATTCGATATACGATTCTCTCGCCTTCTTCCGCGCCATTTGCAAATACCGCACTAGGTCTTCCCAGCTCTCTGTAAAATAAAGATAAGCTCACATTAATATTGACAATAACCAAATAGAAATACCACATGTAGGCCTAGCAATTCCGAAATCCCAGTGTTTGTGAAGTACAACTGACAAAGTATATTGATTCCTAATGAAATACACAATCTTTTGTCGGTAATCATGAATTCCGTCGATACCTATCCTCAGTTTATCATTAAGGCTGTGCCGGGCATTCCTTTGCCAACTTAACTGGAGTTTATCAGTTTTCATTGTTTTATTTACTATAGGGTCGCAAAGGAAAAGCTTTTCTACAAGTTTATAGTTCGATAAAACTGGACTTAAGAGAACTAACTACAGGTTGTCTCCCAGGAATCATTCATCATTATGAATCTATAGTTTGTAGACAGGCTAATATCAAATGTTGGATCCTATCCCACCAGTGAATACTTCAGCCAACTGGCATCATTCTAGCAACATGTAATATTGATGGTTTCATACTAACGGAACGGAAACACACCTGTTTTATGAGCGGTCTCTACAACATCCATGTATGCAGAGGGGTCGTCTGCCTTTATGAACGAATCTATCGCTTCCTTGACCAGCCCCTGCTGTAGCTGAGCCTTGGCCAGCTGGCTCCACACGGCTGGCTCGTTGCAGCGCTCGGCAAACTCGTAGGCGCGGTCCAGGTTCTCAATGTGTTCGATCAGCACCTGCAAGTGCAGCATTCAACGTCAACATCAACTAAACACTACGGGGAAGTGCGAGGACCATGGTATTGTGCGGGAACAAGTTTCATTAACACTGCCTTTGACAAATTGAACGTTTGTGCGACAAGTGGGGTTAAAAATATGTAAAGAAAAAAATACTGTATTAACTAGAAATCATCAAGAGTATATTAAATACTTTAAAATGTTAAGTTAAAAAACTGGGGTGCAGCCAACATGTGCAGGCATTTGGTAACATAACTACAGGGCTGCCGTTTTAACGGATTTTATCCGTTTTTACGGATATTTAGGGTGCAAAACGGATAAACGGATTTTTAGTCTTATTTACGGATATTTCGTTAATAACGTTTTCTATGCTTATTTTCGTATATTTGAATCTGCGCGGGCTAATTTCGATTATAAACATTGAAGGCGGGGCGATAATCGATTCGACTTTCGATAGGGGGCGGAGCCATGTCCCAGACATTGTAGGAACTGCTTTTGTTTAGTAACAGCCAGTACAGTTGCTTTTGGGAGGATGCAAGATAAATTGAACAGCCAAGAACAAACAATGGAGATTGGAGCCTACAAAATTGTTTTCTTTCGTTTTTGTTAATAAAGTTTGGATTATGTGATCTGAAACGTAAAAAATAGAATTAGTATCTGATTAAAATGTTATTAACAAGTTCTGCAATGTTATTAATAAACACAACACATGGGCCTAGGTCAAAATTGTGATGCTACATTCCTAGGGCCTGGGCCCAAGGCTAGGGCTAGGCCTAAGAATTTTTTAACCAGGTCAGATTTAAAACAGATTTTCTGTAAATAAGTAACATTTTACATTTTTATGCAATCTTAATTAAAGCAACCACGAGCGTTTCTGGCTCATTTATTCTCGTCTGTGCATAGGCCTAGGCCCTTGGCAACTTTTAGGTTATGATGGTAACAAATATAAACATCACATTTATTTAGCCATTTTCATAGTTGATCATGAATTAATTTTTTTTTTTTTTTTTTTATTTTTTTTAATCGAGAATGAAATTAATGTTTTTAGACTTTTCACGGATTTTTGCGGATTTTTAACGTCCTCCAACAGGATTTTTTTTAAATGTCAGTGGCAGCCCTGACATAACAGTATTTATAGCATAACGAGACTTTAGTAAATTTAAAAAGTACAGCCATTACTGGATAGCAGTGTATAATAATTGCATATAAACTACCCGTTTTGTTCATACGGGAAGAGATCTTAAAACAGAGCAGCTGTTTCATGTAACTGCTAACCAAGAAGAGCTGGCCGAATCTATTCCAACTACTGTACTACCGGTACTTGTTACATTTGTATGTACATTCACATACGCCTACTTAATCCATTTTTGGGGCCACGTTGTTTTAAATATTATTTAGATTGAAAAGCATTGTTGTAGGTATACTAGATGGGACCGAATACGGAATGAGGATATCCGAGATAAAGTAAGTGTGGGGAATTTAATGGAGCGAATTAGAGAGAGAAAATTACAGTGGTTCGGACATGTCACAAGGATGGAAAGAGCGAGATTACCGAGGATGATGGAATTGGAAATTCCAGGTAGGAGACCAAGAGACAGACCACGACAACAATGGCAGAATAGTGTGAGAAAAGATGTGCAACAGCGAGGAGGAGACTGGAATGTGGTGGTGGCAGGACAGAAGAAGATGGAGAGGCCTGTCTTTAATGCCAACCCAACAGATAATGATGAGATTGGAGAATTGGAACAGTACAAATTGAAAGAGAACTTAAATGGAGACACCACAACAGCAATTGATTACACAAACACAAAATACACTTCATTTTGAAGATAAATGAAAATTATTACGAACCTGAATAGCCGATGTGTTGACGTCAAACTTCTTAAATATTGCAAAGGCTTCTTCGAACAGGGAATTGTTGATTGCAATGTTGGCAATATCGGGGGCATCGTAATTGTCCAGCCTGTTTATGTATTCCATTACTCTTGTTCGGTCGGCCTTGATTGCTGTCAAGATCAGCAGGTTCTGGAGGTTTCTAGAAAACACAGGCAAAACCATAATTTTAACATTCTAATAGCAACTTCAAGTTGATAGGTTGCAAATGAATTCTGCTAGAACATGATAACCAAAGAAAAACAGCTATGCAAGTTTTATGCCTAATAACGTGAGCTCAATTAATACTGCATTCAAATTGCAAGGAATCTTTTATAAGTCCAAATTTGAATTACAAAAGGTTAAGGAATTAGCAACCCAAACAATCAGCTAGATTAAACAATGGTTTACCAAAACATTACAGCTATCAGTAGAATACAATGTTACTTTAAAGTTTAAAGTGACACCGAAGTATGAAGATTTGTGATTTATAAGTGTTACATTTAAAAACTGTTGGTTGGGGCTATTGTATATGAGAAGAATATGTATCAAGTCTTCTCCAACACATCCACATTTGGCTCATGATGCAATCGGAAGATATCGTCAACTACAGTAAGACCTCGTTAATTCGAGCACACATAATTCGAAAAGCTGTGTAATTCGTATAGGCGCTCCACGCTAAGAAAGGAGTCGACGGGCCAATCAGCGATCGTTATTTTAAATTGGAGCCTGCTGAATGGCTACAATTCACCCGTTAAAAGCGCGCGCAACTCCTTTCTTGGCGTGGAGCGCCTATAAAATAACTCAGTTCCCTGCCAAGAGTATGGGAACATACATGTTAAAGGATCTGTTTAAAACGAAATTTCGATAACGTGTAATTCGAACAAATAATTTCCCCCGTCATTAAAATACCCTTCATAATTTGCCTGATAATTCGAAACAGTTTTAAGCAATCGCGTAATCCCAACGACTGCAAACCGCCGTCAAAGCTTTGCCGCCGTGTAGATATTTGCCTCCTATCGTTCTGTACTGTCTGCCGCCCGGCCAGCAGAACTCCCTGCGGGACCCTGCCCGCCCGCATCTCCCCTCACTCTCCCTAGTCTTCAGCGCAGGCGGTAGGCCTACGTGTTACTTTTTCCTGCCCACTTCCCCTCGCCACTACCGAGCTAAGAATAGATTCTCCAGTGAAACAAGAAAAAAAAAAAACGACAAATGTGAGAAAACAAAAATAATTTTAAAACACAGGAAAAAAACATCTTTTACTATCTGAAAAATATTTATTTATGCCTAGGCCTATCAGAAAAACATTGAAAAATAAACACACAGGCCCTGTCCTCACTTGAGTGATAGGCCCTACCTCCCTACCACTTCAATAAAAGGCCATTTCAAAATCATTAACCTGACCGTTCGTTATCCTTGCCTTCCGAAGACATCGTAATCTTTCAGCTGTGGCAGTGACACAAGATCATGACGCTCGCTTCAACGCTGTACAGATCGTTAAAAAAACATCACTCATGTTTACTTAAAATATAACTGGAATTGATTGATCAGGCCTACTTCAAGATTGATTTGATTAGGAAAGTTTTGCAAAAAATCTTTAAATAAAGATAGTTTCACCCTGTATCAAAACGCGAGACGTACCGGTAACCAACTGATTGTGTAGGCCTAGAACAATGTTATGTTTTGCAACTGTATGTAGATGGTCATCTTCACAGTTTCGACTGTTCTTCTGACCGTCATTACTCGTCTTCTGGTTATTCAACGCTAAATCAAGTTGAATATTACGTACGTAGGCGAATGGTGAAAAAGAAACAACGTCATATAACATCGTAATAAACATCGTATAATGCCTAGGGAGCCTAGGCCTAGAACAAAGATGCAATTCTTCCTAGAAGTGCGATCTTTATGCGCACGCGCACCGTTGCGCGCAACAGGCGGAGTCTAACTTAAAGGCTGGTGCAAACGCGCGATTTCGTCAGCTGCATGGCTGGTACAAGCGCATGATTTCGTCGGCTCGGCCGGAAGAGCCAAATACGCGATCGCATTGGTTTTTCTTGGGGTTTGCGTATCGGAAATATTAAAACCGATTGTTACGATATTGTTTCCGAAAATAACGAACGATTGATGCAGGAAGGTATAACATTTTTTTTATTTTTTTTTGTATGGATAATTCGAATTGGCAATTTTGAGGTCCCTTGATTTTCGAATTAACGAGGTTCTACTGTAGTAAGAGAAACCCCAATGTTACCTGTGATCGCTGAAGACTGAGCTATCGAGCACGATCTTCTCGAGTAATTCGATCAGCTCGTTGGGAAGGTCGGCCGTCATGAAGGCCTTGACCGTGACGGAGATGTCTTCCGGATCCTGGGTCTCGGACAACGCAGTCTGGACAACTTGGTCGATGAGCGGCCGCTTGAAGGGGTTGGATTCGAGTAGTACCTCGGCCCACAGCTCGGGGTCGCGCCTTCTCACCAGATACCTGCCAGGCAGAGAGAGAGACACAGATTTAGTAAGACAGTCCACTACACCTTGGGCGGTATCCATTGATGGACTGTTTGTAACAGACAAACCTCTATTACTAGCTATGCCACTATCAAGTAGGCCTACCGGGAGAATGTATAATAGGAATATTCCACTTAATATTTTATATTTTATTTTAATTCTTATTCATGTCTTAATAGTCACTGCACTTTTTTTTTTTTAAAAAAATGTTTTTGTGTAATTTAAACAAGAAGTAAATTGGACCCCAGTTTGCGCGCCAAAAACGAGCGTGCGCCATCTTTGGACGGTACTACGTCATAACTGTGTTGAGTCAAGGCCAATTGGAAACTAAATGTACGTATATTTGTACATATTTACATACAGACGGCGGTGCTCGCCCATCCGCTCAACACAAACAACTCCACAGGGATGTACATTTTCACCGTCTTTTGTTTTTGTTTTTTCGTATGTGACAGGAGATTTCGCGAGATCATTGTGATAAAGAATAACGAGCATTTTGTCTTGAATTTTTGCATAGCCTAGGACTATCATGCTATTCTTTATGTACACTAGGCTTTAATTAGTGATCAAAGTAAGGTTTTTGTGCGGGATATATGTCAGAACACGGAAGTGCAGGTTAGGGTTGGCAAGCTAAGCCAAGGGCTTGTCAAGTGAGTAATTTTAGTATTCACATACCAATGCCTATATCCTACAGGAACGATTGGCCTAGACTGCTGTATTATCAATAATTTTCTACGTCTAGGCCTAGACCTAGGACAGTTTCAGTTTTGTTTTTTGATTGCAATGTCAACTTTTCTCGTTTTCTGGCTAGGCGTTAAATGTAAAATGTCCGCCATCTGTTTACATTACTGTAGGCTACGCTAGGCGCTGCTTTGTTTAAAACACCGTCGTCTTGATGTATATCTCGATCCTACTATAATACTATTCCAACATCTTTGGTCTGGATGTATGTTTATCCAGACGGCGTTGGATCAACACAGTTCTGACGTCACAGTCGTTTTTGCGGCTTTAAAAAAGTGCTGCTTTTAAAACTGCTATAAATCACTGGATTATTATTTCACGGAAAAACAAAGTACATATTTGTAATCGGGACGAAATACTTCTTCTAAAAAATCTATTCGTACAGTATTTGGCGGAAGTGGAATATTCCCTATTGTTCCTTATGCGTCATTTATTAAATAGAACTACCGTATTGCAATACTCTGGTATTTTCAACACCCTTCTAACGGCAACGGCAACAAATAAAACATAAAACTCTTTGTCTCCTAGCCAAGCTCAACAAAATAAACTAACACTGCCATCTTGGTCTCATTAAAATTATACAATGACAAAACAAATGAAACAATTTACCACAATCATGACCACAATAGTTCCATGGTTTGGGGACAAACCTCTTCCAAATAGCTAGGAGTGCTGATTAGTGATTTAATCTTTGGCAACAGACACCAAGGCAGCCTCCTTTGTTATGTTTTATTTAGAGCTATTAGAAGGGTGTTGTAAATAGGTACCCAAAATATTGCACTAACTCTATTTACTATTTAGTATTTATTAAATGTCATAAGGAACAAGTACAAGTGTCAATTTTCTTTCAATTCGTCTGGGATAAGTACAGTAACATATAATTGCAGTAATCTCAAGAAGGTGACAAGGTTTTTCTATACCAACACACAACCCTACTTTATATACATCTGTAACCTCTTTAAAGCAAGAAATGAAGGAAATACCTATTCTATTCTCAGAAAGCTCTGACAAATTAAACAAAATATCCAACCAAGAGAAGGTTCTACTGTACCTTGCTTCTGACTTGAACAAAGAGTTCTCGTTGCAGACGTTGATGAGCTCCCTGTCGCACTGCCCCCTCTCGTAGGCGACGCACGCCAGGTGGGGGTCCCTCTTCTCGCAGTACTTGCCGACCACCCGGCTGTCGTAGAACTGGTTCTCCTTGAGGAACCTCTCGGGGTTGTTGTTCGAGTCTATCGTGATCTTGGCGAGGGCGTTGTGCGTCGCCGGCTCCACGCAGCCCTCGTGGACGCGGGACTCGAGCCAGGGCAGCAGGAGCTTGAGGCGGTTGCGCTTCTCGACCTCCTCCACCAGCTCGTCGGTGGAGAACTGGCCCCGGACGACCAGGATCAGGTTCTTGATGATGTCCTCGGAGCAGTCCACGTCCAGGAGGCCTCCGATCACCACGGGGAGCCGGGAGGGGTTCACCTGCCGGGCAACACTAGTATCTTAGTACGGTCCTCGATCATTAATCACATTCTGTAAAGTCCTGCCCACGTATCAAGACGAGATAGTGAGGGTTAAGGGTTATTTTATTCCCTTACAGCTGCAGATAAATTATTGTTCTTTTCCCGGGGCAAGTAAGGTTTTCATTAGAGTTAAAAATAGTATCAAAATTGTAGGTAGGGCCTGAACATATTCAAAAAATTATATTTAGAAAAAGAATGCGTGTGTTAAAATCCGTTGAGCTAAGTGATTCAGTCAGTTAACACACTCATGTTCTCAGCCGTGCATATTGCATAGATTGCTTGCACGCAAAGTCAGCAGAGAAAATATCCCCGACTTCGCTTACTTACACTGTTAAACATTGGCATGGGACTAAGGTATCTTCAATTGACGTACTATTTGAAATAGGATTTGTTGCACTAATGTGTCTTCCAGCCTTGTGTAAAAAACACTAAAATACGTATTTGTTGGTTTAGATAGAGCCTATCGGCTAGGTTAGTGTTTGTGGTTGGGGAAAGGAGAGAGGAGACCAACAGTTACCTTAAAGGATGTAGGTAGCTGTATTTTGGGGATATTTGAGGGGCGTAGAAGCAAAGTGGACCAACCCACACAATTCTCTTTCTGAGATAATTTGGAGTAAAGTTGGGAGCAACTTATAAAATGTAGCTTCAACTGTTGGGATTGGAATGCAGTCTATTGCTTTCCTAACATATTAACTTAAAATATCACATCTTATAATTTATTAAAAGTTCATAACTTCAGTAGAAAATACCTTATCAAAGTGATTGGTCCATTTTGCCTCTCAACAATTTTTCAGTAGTAAATACTAGGGCTGTGCGAATAGTGATTTTTCAGTTCGAATCGAATATCGAATATTCAAATGCAAAAAGTTCGAATATCGAATATCGAATAACGAATAATTTTTTCTTTCGAATAGTTTCGAATAATGATTTAAATAACAGCTATTTTCATTAAGTTGAGTTTTATTAATTAGTGTTTGATATTTACACGAGATCAACGTTAAGATTTGAATGTAGGCCTACCTTAGGCTTGCTATCTTTAAAAGAGAAAACATACCCACGTGTCTTTTCAAGTGACTGACGAGGGGTGATGTTGCAAGCAAAATAAAAAACCATAGGCCTAGACCATAGATGGCCTAAGATGAATGTAGGGGCTTATATTTTGAGCCTAGGCCTAGGTCCTACTGAAAATCAAGACAAGTGTGACTTAATAACATGCCTTGGCCTAGACCCTTGCCTAGCCTAGGCCTAAACCTAGGGCCCAGCCTTTGTGTAGGCCTATCCAATTCCTTTGGCTTAGGCCTAGGCCTACCACAAATCAAGACAAGTCTGACTTGATAACATGCCCTATGTACCAAGGTCCTAGACTGGTCCTAATCACAAAGATAAGTGATAGGCCTAGCCTAAGCCTAGCTCACTAATTTCAGTGACACCAAGGCCTAGCTGCTAGTCTAGGCTAGGGCTTTCTAAACCCAAAGCCTAGGGCTAGGCCTAGGCCCAAGGTAGGCCCAGGCCTAGGCCTAGGCCTAGTATGTCAAAAGATCAGCAAAGTCCCAAATGGGGTTTGAACTTTAAGGCAAATGCCTTGCAAACGCGTCGTCATCTTCCACAACCTAATACAGCACAAGAACACCAAAATAATTGATTTAATCATTAAAAAGTCGCAAAGACAACGAACACTCGTCAAAACAATCACAATGAAGCATCAAAGACAGGTTATGAAGGTTTTGATGTCATTTTTGTTGCCATCACGAAATTTTTCTTTAGTCGACGCTAGCGCGTTCTATCGGCGAAAACGTAAACTTCTTGAACTTGTACCAAAGTCGAGCTCTGGCGGCGAAAATTCAAACTCCTTGCACTTTTAGCGGGCTTTTTAACAGTTACTGCGAGACTCGCAATGAAGCCAAAATAGTTCGAATTTCGAATAGTTACTATTCGAATTTCGAATCGAATATTGGAAAAAAATTATTCGCGAATATTATTCGAAAGTCGAATATTCGCCACAGCCCTAGTAAATACCTTATCAAAGTGGCTTGGTCCACTTTGCCTCTTAAAAGTGGGTTGGTCCATTTTGCCTCTCAACAATGATGTTAGTATTTTAATTATCTTGTGGCTTGGTCCAAATCATTTGGTGACTAATGTGCTAAGTAGCCTACATGCATTAAATCATTGTTAATGTTAACTAACAACGATTATAATATCATTACAAACTCACCTGGTAAAATATAGGAAGATGCAGAAGACAATAGCAAACTTTTTGTGGGTTGGTCCACTTTGCCTCTACAACTTTTTCATGATTTTAGGTTGGTCCAACTGTTTTCTTGATATTACATGATAACGGTGGCGGTGAGAGGTTGGTCCGTTTTACCACTTAATATTTTGAATTTGAGCTATACAGAAATGCACCTAACACCATTTAAAAAAAAATGTGGGTTGGTCCACTTTGCTTCTACGCCCCTCATTTATTCACAATTAATACAAAGGCCGAAACGTTCCGACATTTGTATTAATTGTAAATAAATATTAAATAAAAATAAAAAGTAGTTATAAATATTTGTGCACCTCGTCTCGAGCAGCTACCTACATCCTTTAAGGTAACTGTTGGTCTCCTCTCTCCTTTCCCCTACCACAAACACTAAAATATGTATTTGTTGGGTTTAGATTGGAGAAGGGTTGATAGGTTGGGAAAGCAGAGAACATAGAGCTCAACCTGAAGGGCGGTATTTAAAATAAGATTTACCTTTTGCACGTATATCTCGATATACTTCTGCAGGCTGTTGCGGTACAGGTAAAGTACGAGGTCGTGTACGAAGTCGAAGCGATCACAGACGATAATGAGAGGCAGTTGGTCGGTCAGCTTGGCTTCCTTCAAGAAGTTCTTTACTCGGTCAGCGTTGTAACAGTTGGACTCTCGACAGATGCGTTCCACCTCTTTGATCTGGCCGGTCTTGCAAGCTGCCTGTTGGCACACAAAAGGTAGGTCTAGGTTAGGTACTGTCGTTTACAAGTAGTTATAGTCTAGTGGAAGCTTGCCACCCAGTACCACATACAAATAGCCAAACAATTAAATATGGGTTGAGAAATTACAAGATTAGATGTATTGCTTGACGATACCAGTGGAGTTTAGAAGAACAACAAAAGCTGAGCCTACTTCTATAGTTCTTTCACCAGTCACCACCTTCGTCAACATCAACACTCGACGGCAAAGTACAAATACTGTAGAAGCCACGTACATTGGGAAAGAATTAAATCTCATTAACTCCAATCGGGTTGTGATTCAATGGGTAGCAAAGAACACCACCAGCAAAACACTCAATGCTGTTGCTTCCAAAAAGTTACTAATACAGACAGTGAGTAACAAAAACTCTAAATACTAACTCCATCGCCGGATCTGAAACCCCCCTTCCCCTTCTAGTTCTGCACTTCCACCCAACAGCATCACTGGTGTGACATTTCTAAAGACAGTAACTGTATACGAGGTTAGGTACCCACCAGTGAACGCCGCCCTGTTTGACCATCTACTACAAGATCAAGATCCCCGCAGTCACCGACCAGATGCGCCGAGGTTCCTTATCCTTACCCCTATCCAAACACTTAGCCCCTCCAGTCATACACACAACTTACATTGATTGTAGAGCCTACAAGCTTCAACCTGTTATCAATACATTAATACCAAGTCTATGACACAAATGAACGTTTGGTAATCACGATCAAGTACCTGAATGTATTTGAAATGGACTTCTTGATCCTGGCTAAAATTGACGATGGACCCCAAGAAGTAGAACAGGCCCTCGTAGCTCTTGAAGCTCTCGAACAGGTCGATGAGGGACTTGGTGGTGAGCTGTTCGTGGTACTTGGTCGCGATCTGGACGCAGATCTGAAGGTTCTGTCGAATGTTCGCCGTCAGCATCGCCTTGATGCATTCCAACGAGTCTTCGACAGATAGCGTTCCTGATGACAAGATATTACAAGTTGTTTCAATCTTGGAACGTGAATCAAAATACACAACAATAAACACGGCATCCATTTAAATGTTAATGATGAACTAAATTCTTGAAGGGTATTATTATATTAAAAACAGGAGACTTCCTAGTGTGAAGATTCGTTACATTAGGTTTTTACCTTCAAGCCAATGACAAACTTAAAAGTTCTGAACTGAAAATTAACTCAAATAGGAAAGTTAGTCCACATTTATTTGGTATTTAATATTTATTTACAATAGAAAGTCAGGCGTAGAGTTAAATTAGTAGTCAAGGCCACGGTTTGTTCATTCAATTGTTCTAGAATCTTAACCACTGCGACAGTGTTTTCGTTTGTTGAAGACTACTTACCGAAATATCCGACCAACCAATCGGGACTGAGCAAATGCGTGTGGACGACGGCTCGCTTGATGTCGTAGAGGTCCGTGTAGTGTTCTAAGGCACGCTGTAGGAGGCCAGCTTTCTCGCACAGCTGGGCAATGTGGGCGCGGTCGTAGTGCGTGAACATCTGGTTGCCCAAGATCGCATCTGCAACCTGTACACAACACAAACACATTAGATGCAGGGAGGAAGAGTAACTAACTAGGACTAGTTGTTAATGCCAAATGCAACCAGGCAATTCTCATATTAAATTCTCACTGCGCAAATTGACTTAAGTAAACAAGAGAAGCCAATGTCTAAAATAATTTCAGCACTTGCAAAATTTGAACACATTTTAAGTCACTCACAAGTTAAAGACAACTTTATTTTGAGAAGGTTATTGGATTGATTCAGAGATAGACAATACTATTAGTAGGTTAAGTGCGCTTTGACAGCGAAGATTATTCGCGCACATGTAGCTGCAGCATACAGCCGAAACTAAATCTAGATCCAATGACAAATTCTGTTTTCAATTTAGTTCTTAAAACTTGCAGTAGACCCCTACTTATCAAACCACGACAAAAAGGTCAACTGATAACACAATTGATTTCTAGTAGAATGTTAAGTGTAACAAGTACAAACCTGTGGTGCCGACATGAGGTTCATCTCCAGGAGCCGAGTCTGGAGAGGACCCTCAGACGGCCGGTTGTTCTTCAACGCATCCAACAAGAACGCAGTGCACTGTTGAACCATGTTCTGTTCCATGAAGATGTCCACGATCTGCAATCACACAACAAAATTGTCAGTCGCCTCCAAACTATTTGCGCTCAGGGGAGAAAGTCTCGTCAATCGTCATTAATATCTTGATAGGAGTCCCAAACTAAAATTGCTTGAAATACGGTACAGATATTGATATAGAAGTTAGCCTAAATTCATTTATATTCACAACAATTTTAGTTTTGGTTCTATGTGTAGTTCGTTACTAGTTAAATAAAATTTCAATTTTGCTTCTTTGATACGAAAATTGTTTGCTCATTGGTAATTTAATTTGTACTACTAAAAGTAGACAGTTTTAGATTGATTTGCAAAACATTTAAAAACATTTTCAGTTCAACAAAACGTCCCCAGATGGAATGTGAATGTCGTACCTGGTTGATGTCGGCTAGCGGCTCGTCGTCTTGCACGAGCATCTGCGCGAAGGAGACCCCCTGATCCGGGTTGATCCTCATGACGTTGCGCAGCAGGAACACGTAGTCGGGGGTGTAGCCCACCTTCTTGGCGTAGAGGACGATCTTCTGGAACTGTCCGGTCTCTGCAAAACACTGGATCACCTTGTTGGGCACGTTGGCTCTCAGGTAGACGGACAACGCCAGGGTTGGGTCAGCCTGCTTCACTAGGTCACCCAGCTCCTCAGAGCACTCCAGCTTGTCCTCCTTCAGCCACTTCTCAAGCAGCTGCTTCCGACCTGCCAGAACAACAACACTCTTGTAACCTGGTTCCTAAAGTTACTAATTAAAAACAAAACAAACAATTTAGTACAATTTATTCAAGTGCACAATTTGAGTTTTTGTTTTGTAAAGCCACTATTTCTACAGTCCTTTAAGATTTTTTAACATTCTCAAATCTCAAATCAGGAACACTTTTTACTTGTTATCAAGTGACATCGACTCCCTGCCCGATGATATGCGCAGATCAGAAAAATAAGCTATTTTATACTAGAAAGCAAGAAAGAAGAATGACTGAAGAAGTTGCACAGGAAGAAAAATGGTTTGAGATAGAGATTATTGTCTTAGTAAATTTTAGTTTTAGAACATCTATGCATGTATACATGTTTTGTTTCCTCAACGTCAATACAATGCAATGAGCAGCACATACCCTGTTGGATGACGGGCCGACACAGTTCGAGTGACTCATACTTGTTCAGCTGTCCTTGGTCGAGTAGGATACCGAAGTATTGCAGCAGCGGGGACGTCTGGCCTTGAGGGTTGGGTACTTGCTGGAAACGCTGGATCGTCTGTGGCGTTCGCAGGATTCCCTTGGGGGCGTTGGCAGCCACCTGTGATGAGAAACGTTTTCGATACAGGTTGATCAAGGTTCTACTTTGTGTTATAAATACGTACTAGGGATGGGCAAATGCGTGTACTTTCCTAAACGTGCACACTTTTGGCTGTCAGCGCGTGTACACGTGTACACGTACACATTATGTTTGCCACTTGCTAAAAAAAAAAAAATTGATTTACAGTACGCGATCTATTTTATTGGTGTAGCGCCTATTCACGCGTCAGCTGGTAGCGATCGAGTCTGGTAAGTATGTCTCTGCGCAGGTCCCGAGTTCCGTGTGATGCAAGACGCGACGCGTCAGTCCGACCTACACGGAGAGCTGTAGAGATAGCACTTTGTCTCACTATACGCCTTCTGCGCAGTGCGCCTGCGCCGCGTCAGTCTGGAAGACAGAGCTGTCAAGACAGGCTCGCTCCTCTCTCGTGAGGCAAGGCCGGCCCGCCCGGCCGGCGGCTGGCCGCACACAGCATAGGGACACGCACACACGTTTATTATTTTCGTAGAAACAGTAAACGTGTAATCGCATTAAAACGTGTACACGTTTACACGTGTACACTATCCCATCCCTAATACGTACTCTGGCTATTTTACTTTTCCCAAGTTTGATCTTACTTTCAAAGAAGAACTTTTGATTGCTCCTAGTGAAAAATGACAATGGGAGTAATGATAATTGTACCATTGTTCGTTTAAAAGCAGGCCAGTATTCCTTCATGCAGGGTTTGAGCATTGTGTATAAATATGAAACATAGTTAGAAGAGCGGTTAATCAATGAACCCCGGATCTGCAACAAGACTAGGCTACTTGAGTTCCACGGCAGTGTTGCCACCCTTAGATACAAAAGAGAGTAAAGTGATGAGCATTACCTTGGCAGCCTCCGCGTACTGTCCGTTCTGGAATAATAGGTTGAACTTGCGCACAAACAAGTCCTCTGCGCCGGCCAGATTGTTGCGTACCGCCATGCGCAGGGCCAGGTCTGGGTTCTGCAGGACGCTGTTGATGTACGGGATTATGTTCTCTTCTTCCACGCTCACGGATAGAACCTGGGGAGCAGGACAACCACACATCAGACTCTATTTGTAAGTGCCAAGTATAAAAGTCCTGTCCTATAGAATAGACAACTGCCTAGTATTGAAGGAAGACCGTTTGAAACTGAACGACGGCAAACTTCAGTGCGGGCAACATAACACACAAACATTAAAAAGCTTTTGTCCACATACAGTAACAGATCAAAGAACGACAACTGTAACGGGGTGAATTAAATTTAATTATGTGCAGCTCAGCTGATTTTTAATGTCCAAAATTTTTGCATTCAGACTTAAGAGTAACTAAGGACAAACAGTGTTCTAGATTCGAGCAACTGTAAACTGACTGCACTCATCATTTTCAGGTATAAATTTGTGTTCTTCATGTTTAAATACTAAGATACTGGGAGTATTTCCTTCGTAAATTTTCTTGAAGAACAAACTAGGTAGGGATCTAAGTAGTGCTAGTGCAGTGGGATGAACGATACTCACTTGTCCCTTCCGGTTGACGCCGATGATTCCACCCGAAGCCTCGTGTGGAGCCGTCACGAAGATTGTGTCGCCGCTGATACGGTTCATGTAAATGCACGTTGCAGTCTCGATGTCGTACAGATGTACGTAGCCGTACTTTGTGATGAGGTAGAGTACATCATACTTGGAACTGACCTGGGTGGGAGGGAGTAGTGCGAGTTAGTAACAAGTAACAACGCTTTTCACATTAGAATACTAGGAGGCCTACTCTGTACTGGCACATATAAGCCAAAACATTTCCCCTACAAATTAAGGATCCAACCAACTCCAACAAACCAAAATATAACTATAGTACTAGCATGTACTCTAGTACATTAAAAGCATCATCTTGTTCATGTGGGATAGATGGCACAGATCAGTTTGTTGTAATGACTTTTGAGTGTATAATATGGTTCAAGACTGGTGGACTAATACCAAATGGTTATCCTATTGTTTACTGTAGGCTATATTGCATCAAATTACAAATGTTAAGCCTGCTTTACACGGTCCAACTTTTCCTTCCAACTCATTTAATTCAGGGACGTAAGAGAATTAAACTCTTGCTTAGGCCTAGATCTTATAATACAATAACTCCATTTCGTACTTGAATTCAATATGTTGGATGTAAAAATTGGGCCGTGTCAAGTCAAAATTTACCATTGTGCCATATTTAGGTACAGTTTAGGTCAATTAAAAAATAAACAATAAGAAAAAAAAATGAATAGACAAGTCGGCCCTACTAGTAATAACAAGTAGGCTCTACTGTAATCTGGTATAAATAATGTGTCTCACCTGCATTGCCACCGGGAAGTCGTTGGAAGCTTCGGGGGGGAAGAACACATCCACCGCCTTCTTCGTAAAGGGTTGGTTCCCAGCGGGGGGCTGGCCCACCTCGATGATGTGAAGCTAGAACCAACGTGATGTGATTTAGGTGGCACATTCTGACCAACAAATGGAATGAAAGTGAAGGCACACACCAAGACTGCGGATAGATCTCCACACAGAGTGTTAGTACATAGAATGAAATGATGATGACAGGCCTCATTCATGGGAAATATCGTCATAATGTATCAGAGTGTGAACAACCGTAATTTCCATTTGAGATTAATCATAAACCTGTCATCAAAGTAACAACAAGACATTGTGGTTTGAACAAAATAAACAATGATTTCAACGAAAACGTGGCGTGGGAAAGGGAAAACTAAAAACGCAAACAGGATATCCCATTTCTTAATTTAAGATTTATAATCAGAAACTACCAGCTTCATATTCAGGTACAAAAGTTATCTGCACGGTATGTAGCTCGAGGCTTTATAATAGACAGTAATTTGGAGAGTACAAGCACTGCAGATTTTGAAAACTGGTTGGAAACTTGTATGCTTTCGTTTACAAATAGTACCAGGGTACCATGAACTTAATTTACTAGTTAGCAATTACGAATAACAAATGTTTCACCATAGTTGAGGCCAGTTGTGGGATTAATCCATGATGCAAATGGTTGAATAAGACAGATTGTGTAACCAGGATAGCAGGGTACAAATAGATGATGAATTGTGAAATAGTACAGCACAAAATTATCCCATTACCAAGCCTTCAGTAATTAGCAACAAGGTCAAGGGCAAGATTGCCTGCACTGTTCCCAAACCACAGCATGATAAGGTGAAAGCATCTGCACAAAATAGGTGCATGCAAGATGAATGCAAGATGAACGGCGACGATTATTAATTAAATACAGACAAACTTGCAAAACTTTTAAATGAATATGGTTAATGAATTTAGATGAAATTAGAACGAGATTAAATAACATGCTCCAGTGTAGTACAAGTAATTGTAGTGGGTATATTATTGTTTTAGTGACTACAGATTCGGATTGTGGGTATAGGCTTAGGAATGGATAGGTAGAAAAAAAACTTAAAGATTGTAATTTGCAAGATTGGGGACCATTTAAAACCAACAATCCTTCCAGAGCTTTTATAAGTACATGTTGAGTGTAAAGAGCACCATGTCCCAGACTTGTGAATGTGATGGATGTCACCTACCTTTCCTCCTTGAACCGTCCTCACGGCGAAGCAGAATAGCGTGGAAAGTTCGGCGTTCCCCTCCATCTTGAACTGTGCGAAGGAGGCCGCATGACCTTCAATGGGCTGCGAGCACTTACGTTCCACTGAATACAGCTGCATCGCCCCCACGACGCGGTTTTGCTGTAACGTCACAAGAGCCGACGTTTAGATTAGAGAGCATACGACGGATGCACAAACGTCCACACAACGACATAGCAATGTTCGTATCCCTACCTGAGCAGAAATCCCTATCAATAAGAGCCACGTTTGTTTGGGATCTGTCCTATAGTTGATGATTTGACAGCCGTTCAGACTTGAGTGACGGTCAAACATTTTCTGTGGAACGGAATCGCCTGAAAATGAAAATACAAGTATAAGTTTAGGGGAACTTGAAAGCTGTTAAACAACTGACATCTAGCACTGTAGTGTCAGCTGATTGATAACTTCTGGGTTTTGATTGGAATGTAGCCAATAGGAGGAGTGAGACTGTTTAAAATGTTGGAGAGATGAACAATTTAAAAAGATAAGGTCTACCTTACCTTTGATTTGATATATTTGTATTTTGAAATTCTTCTGTTTCTCCATATTATTTACATACACATTTAAAAATTACAAAATATATTGTTTTATATTGTTGTTTTTTTGTTTTATGCAATTTTCTTTACCCAAAATGTAGCTACATTGAACCACAAGACATAAATATAGATAAGGTGCTAAAGTGCAGTTTCTACATTCATTACTATTTTTTTTAAAAGATGTTTAATTGAACATTGAAGCAATGAAACGATATTCCATTCTAGGTAGTCGTGCAGTAAACTCACCCTCCATGCTCCAGTGAAACACGGTGGTCTCGGTGACGAGCGCGAGCGTGTTGAGCGAGATCCACTTCCAGAAGACAACGTCCTCGGTCATTGTGTGCGCCTTCATCTTGCTCTTCATCTCGATGTTGAAGATCTGCAGAGTCTTTTGGGCTAGAACAATCAGATCACACAACACTGTAGCTCTAGGATTAGGAAGCTGCGAGAAACAGGAGCCGGGAGCTGAGCCCATTCTCAACGTCTGTAGAATGTTGACATGAGATGAAAATAAAAATACTACTAGGGAAGTATACTAACTATAGATAACACCAGGCTGTTGTTGGAGTTTAGGAGAAGACATTGGAACTGAAGTTAGGGTCTGTATTTTTGGATCAACAAAACAAGCTGATTGTATGAGATGAGTGTTGATACGAGGTTGCTACTCACTATAGGACAGTTTGTTTTGGAATAAATATGTACAGTACTAGTAGTGAAAACGTGTCATTTGAAAATGATTGTGTTTTGAGAACTAGAATGTTTCATGAGTGATTTGATGGACTTTTGATGCTTTACGTCTATATTAATGTACTAAGACTATTCGAGACAGTGAGTGATTGGTAATAAATGAGGGTGAAGATGATCACAAAATATATGCTTTATGTGGGATTCGAACCCACGCCCTCGTAGAGCCATATGCTTCAGACCAGCGTGCCAGTGTACCACAGCAGACGGCCAAGACATATAATTAATTATAAATTTATAACTTTGAAAGATGTCAAAACATTTTCATATTTTATTATAACCAATGGCAGTGTTACTAGTTTGCAAGAAATCATTCCCGTTTGGTCCACTCACCCGCTGTTCCCTCGACGCCCGCCTTGCCCTTGAGCGCTATGACCTTGCTGGCCGGGTTCATGATGGCGGAGTCTGCGATGATCGGCCGCCGGATGGGGTTGTTGGGGTCGGCAAGGTCGATGATGACCACCTGTGACGTGTCGCCTACCTTCTCCCGTACGCAGATGAACTTGTCCGATTCCATGGTCAGCGTGTTGAAGCTCACGCTGGCCTGGTTTATTCCGACATTCGTGAGCTGCAAGGGGAAACAATAACACCGGTTGTAGAGACAGTCGGGGACTCCTCAACCAGCAACTCAACACCCAGACTTCTGCTCATATCTTAAGCCAGGGGACCAGGACTACCTAATCATTGCAATGTATGATACGTGTTGAAGCTCACGCTGGCCTGGTTTATTCTGACATTCGTGAGCTGCAAGGGGAAACAATAACACCGGTTGTAGAGACAGTCGGGGACTCCTCGACCAGCAACTCAACACCCAGACTTCTGCTGATCATTGCAACCTAACCATTGCAATGTATGATATCCTTACACAAATCAACTCGAATTATGGACAATTTTAGTTTAGTAACAAGGGTTTCAGATTGATTTTTGAAGCATTCTGCCAATTATAATGCAATACTGCTATTTGAGAGGATGAGTGGTGACAGAACAATTACAAAAACCATGTGTTATGCATTATGCGGGATTCTAACCCACGTCCTAAGTTAGTGTCATACTTTTCGGGCCTGCGCCCCAATCGTATGAGCCAAGTGGACGGTTACCCCCGTGCAAGCACATATTATATAATTTTATGCTGCTTTAATTATTAAAATTCACTTCTAAAAATCAGACACGGACAAATGGGAAGAGGACTTGGGCACTAGACAAATTCATTGAAAGAAGTAACCAACTTATTTGTCGTCGTCCCCCCCCCCCCCCCCAACATACAACTAGTGCTATGGGAGGCAGAAGGGGGCGTGGGGGGGAGAGATCAGACTAGATGAGGAAAGTAGAAAATACTGGATCCGGCTCCGAGCTCAGCACCCAGAAGTGCATTCGTTCCTGGGCGAGAATCATTTGTATTAGAAAATCACAACCACTAATGCACGAAGAAATGTCAAATAAAAGTATTGATGAGCTAATCATGGCCAACGTCGCAATGTGTTTCCCCCTCTCGGCCAGGCGACGGTGATGAAAGGGTCGCCCCCCCCCCCGCACGGGCGCCTGCGCGACCCCCACCACTAGTCTCATTGATCACATCACACTCGGGCAGCGTGGACTGGAGGCATAGCTGGGGCAGGACACACGTCACACCGTTCACTTGCGTGGCTTCTGTCCTTGGGCTCGAACCCGCGGTCAGCTTGTCATGATGCACGCGGGCTTGAACGCGAACCCTCGTAGTACGACGTCAAGCGGGTGCGGGCGGGGGAGCCACATGACTCAAGGAACGAGGCAGTCGGTTCTTGAGGAAGGACCAACTACTTGCTGCCCGAGTGGGAGACCCTGGATTCACAGCTGCCATCTACAGTCAGCGGAGCAGAGCGGCTCGAGGTCACTCACCCCACCCAGCCCATGCTGCGAAGCGCCATCGCCTTGACTCGCAGCTAGCAGACATGTGCCAAATGTAAGGTTGTAGTACCTGCTGGTGCTGGTACCAACACACTGATTCGAGCGGGAGAGAGAGAGAGAGAGAGAGAGAGAGAGAGAGAGAGAGAGAGAGAGAGAGAGAGAGAGAGAGAGAGAGAGAGAGAGAGAGAGAGGAGAGAGAGAGAAGAGAGAGAGAGAGAGAGAGAGAGAGAGAGAGAGAGAGAGAGCGCCGAGTAGCGAGTTAAACGGCAAGTTAGCTAATACGAAATGGAGGAATGGAGGAAGATGTGAGTAAATCTCTACCAACGCACCGAGAGTATGACTACTACATGAACTTCGGCGCAACGTTTACAGGTAGCTGGCAGTAGTATCCAGGCCTTTATTCTTTACAGTTACAGGTGACCGACTGTTGGCACATATCCTTCAGGTGTGTGCGAGTATGTGACGGTTGAATGGACTAGAAGACTTCAGAGTCGTTATCGTGTCCATCAAGTTCAAGGACTATTAATAATTAATGAATCGTTATCAGTGGAAAAAGACTAAAGAGCGACTTCTCACTTCCCAGATCTCTCTTCAACGAGTCGAGTGGATGTTTTGGAATGTAATAAATAGCCCAACTTGAGGATGAACCAGGAACAAATCAGGGCGCACAACGAGCATGGGACTCCACGCACAGCGCAACTTTGATCCCAATCGAACTCGCGTGCTGTACTTACATTACAAGGATTGTTGTCGGCGACCGTCAAGAATAGGCCCACCCCATTACACAATCACGTCAACTCTGTTTACACTCTACACGTTCTTTCTTAGAAGTACTGGAGGAAAGAGGGAGATTTAGCAAGGACGAGTTCTTAGGAAAGGTCTAAATAATTTCGTCAGACTTGATGGTTGGGCCACATTTAGTTGGCACGCAGTCCTTAGACTTGTGAGTCGTGTCAGAGGGCAGCAAGCCGACGCCCTGACGCATGAACAGTCATCTGTCACTGGGGGTTTGGTCGGTCGGTCGGTCGGTCTCAGTGGCGTCTAGGGTTTGTTTGTTTTTTTTTTGGGGGGAAGGGGCGTGCGCGCCCCCCAATAATTTCCTCGTTTTCCTCCACAGTTGGGTAAAATGACCTTGAAGGAGAAAACTTTTAGATTAAAGAGGATTTTAATTTTATACATAAAAAAATTGGTCATTGTGATGCTTTAAAACGCACAGATAGGCCTAGCCTATTCACCAAAATTACCTTCAAGGAGAAAGAAAACTTTTCTGGGGGGCAAACTCCCGGCCGGACCACCCACTCCACCTTCCATACATCTAGGAATTAATTGGTTGAATCCCCCCTTTATGAATTCCTGGATACGCCACTGCTGGATATGTGCCATCCCCCCCCCCCCATGTCCAAACCCTAGTGACGCTCCTTGGTCTATCCCGAGGAGGGCTGATGTAGTTCCTCCACTATCAACCCTCCAAGCGATGAGGGTGGTCTCCCCACGTAAAATCGACCTCCTACCCCACTTCGACGCTATTCAAACTTTAAATTAAATGTGTCAATCTTTTTCGAAATCGATACATTATAAAGATGAGATATTGTCCTATCACATTGAACCAAATGTCAGTTCGTTCCGGTTGTAGCGATGTTCCCAATTCGAAGGACGTGACTTGAGATAAGAGATGAGATGATTGACAACAGAGGCGACCGCGCTGAGTTGTGAATACAGTGCTATTTCAGTGCCCTCTCGACGGCTATTTCCGTGTCACTTGGAGACGCAATAGGTTTGTTACGTGACTTGAGATAAGAGATGAGATGATTGACAACAGAGGCGACCGCGCTGAGTTGTGAATACAGTGCTATTTCAGTGCACTCTCGACGGCTATTTCCGTGTCACTTGGAGACGCAATAGGTTTGTTACGTGACTTGAGATAAGAGATGAGATGATTGACAACAGAGGCGACCGCGCTGAGTTGTGAATACAGTGCTATTTCAGTGCCCTCTCGCCGGCTATTTCCGTGTCACTTGGAGACGCAATAGGTTTGTTCCCATATTTGTTTTAATAGGTGGCTCACTACAACTGCGCCGTTCACTTCACTCGCAGGGCATGGCAAGCGAGGGGTTGGTTACACATGGCCAGAGACAGGTATTTGGGGTGAAAATAAAAGTTTTTTTCGTTTTTATTATGCCCAAAAGGGGTGAATGGGTGGTAAAAATAATACAACATTTAGGTGAAAGCTCTACCTTTTAAAAAAAATGGGTGCGGAATCTTTTAAAGGACTTGCAGATATCAATAAAATCTAGGAATGAGAATTCTTTGCAGTTGAGATTTGTTTTTACCATAAATATCTGCCTCTGCACATGGCATTGGCATAAGAGGTGAAGTGTGTCCTCACCTCTTTGCCTTTATAAGGTCTACAAGTATAATAGACCTAGCAGTCTAATAAACACTATTAGGGCTGAACTGCAGGGACAATACAACATCCTGAACCCTGGCGTCCAGGCATCATGAAACAAAGTTTACGAATCATACATTTCCTTTCATCGGAAACCTTTGGAAACTGAATTATTTTAGACGCAACGCCCAAGTTTCCCCAGTTTCGTGGGTCGACAACTAAAATAACTACCGTAGGCCCTACTACAAACATGATAGTGACGGTGAGCTCGTCGTAATTATTCACCCGTCCCTGACATAACAGACGATAACAGTCCCACAAACGTCGGAAGTTGAGGGTCTAGAAATAAAACACGCTGATATTTACTCACTTTAGGACGCGAGACGGTGAACTTTCACGCTACAATCTGTGTGCGTATATTTAGAGGGGTTGTTGATAAAGTTAAGATAAAGGAGAACTCCCTAAGTTCCTACGCAAGCCACGCAGTGCAGTGTTGCTGTGAGCGGGGTTCGAACACACGACGCATGCAGGTTCAACCAAGTGTTTCACGGATTCTCGGTACAGGGGATTCCCTTGGCCCGAGGAACATTGACCACGGATTAGGAATAAACAAAATAACACGCAAACTATCTAAATCTGACCTCGAAAATGTCGCTCCATTCCTTCTCAAATAAATAATCTAACCAACAAAGCATTGAACTTTTGTGGAAACGCGTTCCTTTTCTTAGATCAGGAACTTGTAATGTCAAAGTTACTATTTCGTGGGAACTTGGAACGAATTTAACGTTCCTTTATAAGTTCCTTTCGCCGTCGTAATCCCGTTGAATTCCAGTACCTGATATCGTAAACTGCAGTATGAAAAATATCTTGTGACATCTTGTGTTTTCGATAATGGCGCCATCCTCGTCAGATGGCCTGGGACTCACTTTAACTTTTCAAAGTTCCTTTTTTGTGGAACGTGCCCTTAGACTGATCCTTTCTCTGTGCAGTTTGTGATTGTGGGGAATCTCCTTCGTACGACGACACACACGAGGCTACGCTAGTGTGTTCTCTTTCAAGTCTAGTACTGTTTACAAATCCAGAACCTACATGACTCTTTTGGTGTTTAATAAACACCTCGGCAAGCAGCAAGGCGAGTCCGTTAGCGCGTAGTCATGAACATGAAAGAAATTCTACTGTCTGGGTACTGAGTCGAGTCGGCCTCTGTTGGAATTCTCAACTGGAATGGCGTATGTCTCAACACTTACAAAAAGCTGAGTAACTCTTTGCTCTGTACTTTAATTCGTGTATTCCAGTCGATGAAAGAATTCTTCTAGCTCTAGGTATCTGCATTACATAAGGCAGCCTGCTTCTAGTTGTAGGTAGTGGAGTGGGTCTAGCCTCGCCGCGTGACCTGGTTCAGGGGTACCTGGCTGGAGCGTCCACTTGTCGCCTCCTATGTGACTCGCCTCGTCGATGAGCGGCTATTGTGATGCCAGCAAGCCAGTTGGCCGCGTCAAGTGACTCCGGCAATTACATAATAAACAACTCACTGGCCGGGTCGACGCACAGAAACCTCCCATCTCACGTTCATTCACTCGCGGCGTAGGCCTATGTATGTGCAGCACAACGACACATTTTGAGCAACGCCTGTGTGTGTCCTGGAAGGTATTCCCGACAATGTTGCGAACCGAAGATTATTGGGCTTGAAATGCGCCACTCTAGCCTAGGGGATGTGTTGGGAGGAAAGACCACTGCTGGACGGACCCCGTCATAGGCAGGGGGAGGGGGCGTCGTCGTCGTCAAAGAGAAGACGACCACAGCAGAGCCCGCCCTCGGACTTGGTCTCTGGGAAGGGTGGTGGAAACGACCTCACCCTAGAGCGATGGATCGGATCATGGGCTGTCTAGACTCTAGATACGGTGCTATGTAGACTCTGCAATACAATTATCATTACTAGGTAGGCTACTGCATCTTGGTTGGCGTTGCTCGCTCGTACTGTACAACGTTTGCAAATTATTATTATTATGATACGTCACGATTCGACTATTCAAGTGTCGACACTTTTAGCAGACAAGTGGAAACAAGCGATAGTAGCTGGGTTGCTTCTAGTAGGTTGCCCGTTGCCTGTTGGTAGGCCTACTAGGAATGTAGCCTGACATAATACCAAGTAGGCCTACGACGTTCCACAACACGTAACCAACACAATGCCGTCGTCTGATGAGTGATTACGTTTGGGCATCATCTCGTGTCCAGTAACTAATGCGACAGTCGCCCACGGCGTGTGCTTTAGTTCAAGAGCGCGTCAACCGTTAGGTCACAATGCGCCACTCTAGCCTTGGGGATGTAGTAGGGAGGAGTCACATGCTGGTCAGCCACGGGTAGGGGGAGGTGACTGTAGTCTACGTATTATTGTGACCTGTTCTCAGTTGAATAGTCCGAAATACTTTTGACGAAAAGACCTACTGGCGTGTTACTTGGCATCAACAAAAATGACAAACAGCCAGTTCAATTTAACATGAATGAAGTGTACGTTGCGCGGTACATACTTAATAATCTGACACGTTACTTGTTGGGTAGTGTTGAGTCAACGTCAAAGAGAAATAAACAGAGGAGATCATGTTGATAAGACGCCGAGTCTCAAGTATAAGCGTGGGAATCTTCCTTGACTGGAACAAACCTCGTGTTCTGACTTCTGAATCGAACGGGCTGACAGTTTTCAAGAACACTGTATATATAACGTGGTATTCGAACCCGCGTCTCTCGAACTAAGGCTCAGACGTGCGCGCCGAAGAAGTGTACGGACGGATATACCAAGCAAGCATCATGCACTGCTATCTCACTCTTCATCTAATGCACGCCATCCAGGGCGCACCGGGTGTAACCAAGGTTTGTTTTTAACTTGTTGGACCGTAAAAGAACGACAGAATCCGTTAAAATGACGGGATATATTAAAGACTGGAATAATAATTTTATTTTTAATTTAGATTGTGCTCGTAGTTATTCAACTCATTTTCGTGTCTACAGAGATGGCCGACGAAACCTAGCCAGAAATAGACAACCCTTTACTCGCAGGGTGCGCTCTCCCCTCTAACCGGATGTACGTTCTCCAAGCGTGAACTCTGTAGCAAACTTCCTCTAGTAGACGGAAAAACACCAAGAATTCGAGAGTCAGTTTGATATTTTTATTATTAGTTGAGCTTATCCAGCCACACCACAGACTGTCATTACGTGATAGGATCAACACGAGAACCTGACGGCTGATCGCAACGATGAACTTCACTTTCTCTGCTAGTCCAGAGTCCTGCCGTGTGCGTCAACACGACATGCGTGTCCTGATGGTGTCTCGCGTGTCCTCCAACCCCGGCCTAGCGCAAGACCTGAACAAGCACGACCGCAGGGTTGGAAACTTGTATTCAAGGGCAAATGCTTTCGTCAAAGCAGAGCGTACTTGCAACGTACAGAAAAAATACGCCCGGGAAGCGCTGCTTTCTTTTAAAACTGCAGGCACTAACAAATTACCAACTAAGCCTACTTGCTCGGGGGGGGGGGGGGGGGGGGGTACCCATACATTACGTTAGCTGTCATTTAGAACTTGCTATTCGGGATGATTTCACAAAACATTTTACTATACGGTACATAGTTTAGTTAAATTGTCCTGTTTGTTACGTAATAAATTACGGTAGGTACCTACGTAACAAACCGGAACAGACGGATTGCAATTGTTATCGCAATGTATAACCATGACTATTATAACTCCATGGTATAACACGCCAGATTGACCCAGCCCATGTTGGTTTTTAATAAAGGCGTAGCTAGGTCGTGAGGTACATGAACGTAGACCAAAAAGAAAAAAAATAATGAATCTGAAATCAAAATGACAACGAAATGCGAGATGTTGTTGAACTGAACGAGAATCGAATACGTGCGCTCAAGAGAGAGATGGAAGACATGACCTACATTACGCTGCGAGAGGATCGAAGGGTGGGGTCTGGGGGTCGACATGCTTACGTCACAATCGTATTTGAGCGGGGGTGGCGAGGTCTGGGCCTACTAGAGCTTTTCTCGGCAAGTCTAGCACCGAGCACGGTTAGTTTAGTCAGGAAGACGCCCACTACTGATAACAAAAACAGACACAAGATAAAATGTCACGATTTAACTAGCCTAGCAGACGCGAGGCACTAGGATCGATATTAGTTTTCAAACGCCTGTAGGTCTACGGAAAACAGATCCTCCAAATTGTACGAGTCCGTGATTCATAATATCCTGTTCGCACACAAAGGCAGTTGCTCTTTCCGCTTTGACGACAAGCATTGCAGGTATTAGGCCCAGCCCAGCCCACTCAGACGCCTTGAACTTGAACGTTCAGGGTCTGGTCTAGGCATGACGATGACAGGTCAGCCAGCCAGCATCTTCTTAACCCAGGTCTAGCTAGGCCAACAATCGTGTTTATGAGGCACGGTTCCAAATGCGAGAGTGACATTCAGTCAGACACAAAGGGTTTGAAGAAACCTAAGCCAATGCTGTGTCTATACGCTTCGACACATTTGAATGCACAAACCAGATTATTTTATCCTCCTAAAAATAAATACATCCTTGTATCCTGTACAGTCGGTTCGTTCAAAACTTGACACTTGAAAGGGTTATTCACATTCAGCTGTTAGTTCCACAACGGTTGTCACTTTTGACATTCGGGCAGACCTAGGAGTGTGTCTAGCCCGACGTATGGGCTCGGGAAAAGAGATTAAAGACAGAATATGCAATTCATGAAGCCTGGAGCAACCATTAAAAACGGAAAAAACCTTCCCGTCAACCGATGTAGCAAGTGCCTAGGCCTAGCCTCACGAACGAATGAAATGATTCATTCACGGCGTGATTACCGAGCCCGAGGAATGTTGGACTACGAAATGTCATCGTACATTTCTTATTTTAAATTCAAGGAGAAACGGCGAACTTCTAAATAACCTGTAATGGAAAAGTTACTAGTTGCATCTCATATTCAAATCAACATTAGTTATAAACATGAGAATTACTCAAATGAAGTGAACGTGAAAATTGATTTTATCCGTTCGGCATTTTCTGATAAAGGAGGGGGCGTCTATCCCGTAAAATATTACCTGTAAATGCTCTTGAAAGCGTATAGGCAGCAACTGCGTCATCGTGGTTTCTTGATTTACTAAATCCAGCTCGAATGTGGTTTTCACTTGTGTTTAAGAGTTCAAAATACACGAATTACTCGAAAGAACCTCACATTTACAACTGAAAGTAACTCACTCTACCACATATCATGGCTTCCCACCACCAGACCAGATGAAAAGTAGTTCCGTCTCGTCATCAAATGACTACGCGTACGAGCTGCTGCAGCTAGGTTATCATGAGCATTTCCATTGGCTGATATTAGTCGTGTACAACAACCAACAAATCAAAACAAAAATAATCACGTGCATTTATTGTGAAACGTGTGAATGCTTGGAATATGCTAGTTTAATAATAACAAAATAAATACTGATAACACTTATTTTAGTAAATATAGTAATATATCACATTTCATATACAATAATATTAACATAAAAAATAATGATCACTTTTCAAATGTTGGTGTACTTGCTTCACTGATGGGAAAACAAGTTCAGAAGCAATTTATGACATTTAATTTTGACTGATGTAAGTAAGAAAGTATTCATTATTGTATGTATTCAAAAATAAAATGAAAACCAAAGTTTTTATTTGAGAATTGACTTGATATATACGTAGGTTCAAGTACCTAATTTGTATTTGAAACGGGAACTAAGTTTTCGGAAGTAGTGATGCGCCTGCCACATGCACAACCTGCGCATGGCGCTCGAACATTATTGATGTTTTGAATGAACATCTTGCATGTATCAAGTAAATGGCATTCAACCTTATAAACAACAAAATTTAATTTAATTTATAAAACATGTGTTTGCATGCACGTTTTTTATTTTGTAATAATTTTCTAAAAATTGATCCCCGAGGAATTCATGATTAGGTACCTACTTCTTTCTATCCTCCTACAAAATACATTCTTGCATCAAACATGACCAATATTCTAGTTGGAAAACTAGTATAATAACATTACCACATTTCTTCAAACTATATCTAGATTGTATAATGTAAAGTAGATAGTGATGTAATTTAAATCGGTACTGTCTACACATTCTTGTTTCAGTTTGAAAGAAATCTAGTGACCGGAATTAATTTCCACAGCGGGAAACTACTATTAGTTAAAATTACTATAGTTACAGGTAGGTACCTGTTGCAACTTGCAAGTAGACTACTTTTTTATTTATTTAACGTCCATCTTATTCAGTTAAAAAACTGATTTACACGAGGACAATGAAATAAATCTAATTGCATATTTCAAATGTATTATTCTTTAAATTTGCAACACTATTGTATATGGGAAACAATATGACAGATGCGCAGCGAGTGGTGCAGTTGCAGTTTGATCAACAAATTCAGTGCCCCTTTATTCAAGCATGCAATTATTTTGTCGTGCAAATAAATAAGGGTGGATGAGACGTCTAAATCACAACCCCATGCGCAAGGCGAGCGATAGACTGCCTATACTGTCATCAGTCATTCTTTTATTTTTGGTAAACTTTGCCGATTGTTGATAACAGATACTGTTACAATATTCAATTTCAATTTCATTTTGGACAACACAGATAACAATAGTTGCAGTTAATAGTAACAGTTTTCACCATGTGCGAGACGTCAATACGGACACAAGCGTGGCTGTAAGTAAATGTGTGGTAAGTGAACGAGTTCGCTCGCAGCGCCCTCCTTCTGTCATACGGTCTCTCATAGCATGCTAGATTTTCAATCAATGTGTTTAACCACTAAATTCATAATCTCCTTCGCTGTTGACTTGACGCACAACATGAACTTACAGCTACAGGTACCATTACATTTTTCTATTTAAATTCTAAATTAAACTAAACTAGGCCTAAACTAAACTAATTAAACATTAGGAGATGAACATTAAAAAAATCTCATTTTGCAGACATATCATACAATGTGAGACAATTAAACAATATGAGCTTGTTAAAGAGTGGCAAAAACATTAACATCTTTTCTTGCAATTCAAACTTTGTACCGGTAATTTTATTTTGCACTTTTGCAGGATGAAAACGATAAACAATGTTCTATCTTTGAATGTTAGCAGCTAGCTATGGTGAAGATGCAACATACAATTTCCCAAAAATATGATCTAACAACATCTATCAAACAAATCTTCCTGTGGAACATCATTCAGTGTTGTTGAAGCTACTTTTAAAAAGTAGCACGCCACAACAACTTGACCTTGGAAGGTAGCCTGGCCTGGCTAACTCGCGTTGTCCTTCTGGGACTCATCAGGTGGATGGTGGCTACTACAATAAAGAACATGCAGTCATCTTCAGCAAAGAAAATGTGTTGTCAAAACCAGACCATCAGGTAGTTTCATGTCCTTCAGTACATTCATTTAGAACCTGCAAATTCTTCTCCAATCCTAGTTGCATAGCCATTTGTCATATTTTATGAACTGAGGCTGGCGCTGAGACGAGTTGAAGCGGTCAGCTTTCTGGATTTTCTGAACAATTGATTAATAACATCAGTATCGTATTTCACACGAACAATAATACAATAATCAATCCAACATCCAGTACGCGTATTCCTAAATTTATTCATTGATTTTGATTTTAAAAATATCGTGAAGTGTCAGTAATTTAATCCATTTTAGTCAACCTCGGGAATTTATTCAAAGTAAACAAATTTTTTTAACACAAATTTGCGTACTGGATATAAACGTTTAAATCAATGTGAGCGCGTAGGTTAATTTAGAGAAGCGTAAAGATACACGGTTTGATGGGAATTTCCAGAATTGAAATCCATATGTATTATATTTCCCATTTTTTCACGTTTTGGACTGTCTTTCAGTGGATCTTTATTCTTTTTGGCTCCTTTTTTGCAACCATCTATTTAAAAGTACGTACTTTATTAACATTTAAAATACAGACACATTCTGCACCAAGCTAAAACAATAACTGAAGGAAAAGGCATACTACTCACTCAAAGAATTCTTTGCAGATAAGTTCTCTTTATGTTAAACTTTATAAATTATTATTTATTAGTTTAGTTATTAATAATTATAATTACACTATAAGGCGGATCCACATAAAAACGTAAGACGTAAGCATAAGGTTTTAACGCGTAGTCGTAATGTTGGAACATAGGAAACACGTATTGGCGTTCACACAAATGCACAAGGTTTAAGACATAGTTATAACGCATAAGACACTGTTTTAATGCGTAAGAAAGTTGAACAATTTTCAACTTTATGCTAAAACCTTATGCTTACGCACGAAAAAGTTGAGTCAAACTAACATCTACTTTGAAATGCCTGACTACTACAGTCAACTACGCTTCAATTATAAATATATAAAGTTGGCAGGACTTGGAGCATTATTTGCATATTATCAACATCGATTGGAAAAATTAATAATCTTTATTATAACCTTCGAATCCTTCTTCATACAAAGTTCTCTTTGTTCACTCTGCAAAGAACTTAGAAGACAGCTGAAATATCTTGGGCTAAATTCTTTGTGCTTACGTTTCTATGTGTACCGGGGCGCTTACACACTACGCGTTAAAACCTTATGCTTACGTCTTACGTTTTTATGTGGATCCGCCTTTAGTCAAACTTTTCACATACCTTTTTAAACCAAGCGTCAAGACTCAACTTACTTGTAAATCCTATGTGAAACTTGTACATGTAAAAAAAAGTCATTGAAAGAAAACGTTCTATCTATTCATGCAAAATTTGGTAATGATATTGCAAACTGTTCAACAGAAATCATCAACACCCGAGTGCGCGCATTTGAGTTGGACCTAGCTCAGCGCTCCCTTTCAACTCTTTATCAATACATAAAACCAATAATTAATCAATAACATTTACCAATAATATCACACTTAGGCCCAGTGACACACAATACAGGTTTACAAAAACAAAACTTTTCAAGCTGCAGATAACATGTTTGCAATCACTTGTGCTACCATCTACGGAGATACATTGGAACATTTAGGTCTCATCGTGATACAAATAAATACATTTGTTGGTTTAGATAGGGCCTATCGGCTAGGTTGGTGTTTGTGGTTGGGGAAAGGCGAGAGGAGACCAACAGCTTACCTTAAAGATTGAAGGTATAGCTGCTCGAGACAAGGTGCACATATACAGTATTAACAATTAACAAAACACAAATGTCGAACGTTTCGGCCTACGCGGCCTTGGTCACCGACCGTTGGAGAAGAACTAATATTTAAACCCTCCGTCACTCTCGCGGAATTTCTTAACACCATCCCTCGCGTTGGGTTGTCAACCCAATTAGTTGGGCTGTAATTAGTGGGAGAAGTGTTTTGGATTTCGTCTGTGCTCTATGATTGTGAACTACTAGTAGGTATTTTTACTGGAGGACAGGAATAAAATGCCATGACCTGTTTGTATGAAATATTTTTAGTAGTTTTTAGATTTAAAATGATCAATTTCAATTCAAAAGGTGTCCAAATAATGAAATTTTAAGTTTGTTTCACTTTAGTAATAAGATGACCAGTTAGTAAATTGCAAAAGATTTTTTCCAAAATTCCAAAATTTCAATTTCAGCAAATAGCTTGAGTTTCCCTATGCTGTTACTGTAACGTGATCACTCGCGTGGTTTCAGAACCCAGCAATGTTAGACCGCAATAAACGACATAAAGGCCTATGATTAGAGGTTACAAATTTCGCTAACAGATTGAGTGACTTAAGTACTGAGAAACTAGAGTCGTAAACAGTCTGATGCAAGAACAGAGTCGAATGTAGACCTGGGTTTGTAGAACCCACTCAGTGACGGAGGGTTAAACATTATTTACAGTTATATTACATTTATACAAGGCGCTGTTGGGGTGAGTAGGTGGCGGTGTGCAGGTGGGAGGGGTTAGTGAGGGAGGCATGAGCAGCCTACCTCAGATTGAGGTTAGGCTTTTGGCGCGAGCTGGTGATGATTTGATGCGCCAATTCCCATTGTCTTAGGTGTTCCTCGTTGCATGATGGGGGCAACGACTTCACTACCCAAATAAATACATTTGTTTTTCAATTTCATTGATCGGGAAACAGTAGGTATTGATTTACATAGAATACATTTGTATTTAAATTTTGGAGTCTACCTACTCTGGTCACATAACTGATTTTCAGTGAGACAGACCAAGGCAACCCTGTTGGCACCATCCACAAGCAAACAATAACCGGCATACTAATACAACCATTTTGTCAGCGTTTTGTAGTGTCTTTACCAGACGGATGAAAAACTAAATGAGTTTGACTTGTCAACTATCGAGTCAAAATCAATAGGGAACCTAAGTTTTGAAGGCGGGAAGGAAATTGGTTCTCTCTGGTCTCAGCGCCCATAAGAATTAGCATGGTACGAAAATGTAACTCGCCGTATCTTTTGACTCGCGCAAAAGAAATCTAAACCAATACCATCACAAGATGAATAATTTTGTAAAGAAGATGATGGCATTCTACTTTGCTCGATGACGCTTCCTAAATTCAAACTATTATGAGTTAAATGGACCCATGTTTGCGCGCTGTCGCAAATGTACTCTGACTGAGCGGCAACCTAAGCGAGACGCAGCCACGTTGTGTGCAGCTGTGGCATCCTCGCATACCACGCGCCTGCCCATGGTTGCTAAATGCACTTCGCATTTAAGATTTTGTTGGCACATTAAAGGATATTTTATTAGTAATGTATAATATAGTACAACCCAGTGACCTCCACAGTCGACCACAAAGCAAGTCGGATACCAAATGTTATGCTGATGCCACGGACAAAATGTTTTTTACGTGCTTTTTCATGAGCAGTTTGGAAGGTTTGGCAACAGTGTAAATGTAGAGTTCACTTCAACTCAAAACAAATGTCATTAATATTTGTGATAGAGCAGAGTTATGTATATCCACGCAAAGAGGAAAGATTATAGTTTCTTACAGTATGAATATAATTCCGGTCCGTGGTCGGGTTCACGTGCTATCGCTTACGAAACATTTAGCACGGGTTAATCGCCTATACCACGCTGACCGGAGAGAACCGGACAACGCCCACTTAGGTTCCCTATAAACCAAGCCGAATCTTTGCACATCTTTTGCCATTGGTCCAAACTAACCATGTCTAATCAATCATGCCTGAATTGATTGTTACATGTACCAGTTTTAATCGCACAGAAAAGGCGCATTTAATGATTTTTTTTTAAAATAGCAAAATAAAGCATAATTTGAATTTCATTATCTTTCCTGGACCTAAAAAAAAATGGGTCTCTCTTCCAAGGTAAAATGTAATTCAAATATAAGTCTAGGAAAACAATAGGTTAATTATATCCTACTATTGAAAATTTTAGTGGTCAAACTCAAAATAATGTCATGGCCATTGGCCATTACTTGATGGCGGTCCATAATCGAAATCGAGTAAATAAGGTACAGTACTAACTTTGTAGTGTGCGCTCTCTGGACACTCTTTGGCCCGGCCCGGGGATTGTTGTTTCGAACGGGACCCGGACCCCCCTGCTCTTACAGTAATACAATAGTTCAAACTTCTCAGCGACGTCAACTCCCACGAAATCCGTAGAAAGGCCTGAAATTACGTTCTTTATTGGTACGAGAAATGAATGCAGAGAAGGGACAAGTAAGTAAAGATTAGGTGCAAGGAGATTAAATGATTGTATGTATAGCACTAGGAAAACGCTTAAGTCCCGCTGCGTTGTTGGATGAGCGTAATTGGTGCATTGAGCTGCCATGTGTTATGCGGAATTTCTGTTTTTCTGTGAAAAAATCATTACTAAGTCGAAGATTTTTTTTTAATAAATTTAATTTAATAAAAAATAAACTTAATTTTTTTAATTAATCGTAATTTTTAAAAAGAAAAAATCGTAAAATTGCAATTTTCATAAGAATAATTATTTGATTGCGCTCAAATTTAACACAAATATATTAATTCAAAAAATTAAGGTTCTGTGAAAAAATCATTACAATAGGATAAAGCATGTAGTAGTTATAAGTCGAAGAAATTTTTTAAAATTAAAAAAAAAATCGTAAAATTGTGTTTTTTATAAGAAATAAATTCCCGATTGCGCTAAAAAACGTGGCAGTTCTAAGTTCAGAGATTTCGAAGGCCTCCATAAAATTTCATCACAATCGGAGTATGTATCGGTTTAGCCGGAATCGTGTTAACAGACACACAAAAATACAAAAAAAAGAGAAAAAAAAAACATTCCGGATTTTTTCTTCAGTGTAGTGAAATGGAATCTTCGCTTCGCTCATCCAATCATTCACAACTAGTTCTAAGGCGTAATATTTCGTATTGCCGAGTATGTGTTGCAATCAGAACGTTCACAACTCGTCGTAAGTCGTACCGAATTGCCCAAAATCCAATTCTTACGACGAGCCAATCAGAACAGTGAGCTGTGTGCGAGTCAGAAAAGAGAGAGAAGCAAGGCAGTTGTGAACGACTCACATTTCTTACGACTTACACCATGCGACTTAGACCTTACGCTTAGAACTAGTTGTAAATGATGCTTAACTGTAGCTGTAGGTACACCAAAATGAATTGGATAGCAAACTGAGACAAAACTTTCTACATTAATTACAACATTGTATAAAATCACTTCTTTAATGGCATCATTTCACACAAAATACAAAAAGTCTTGCTAACATAAGATTATGGAACCAGTTTCCTCTCCACATTTTGTAATAAAACAATGCACACTGTGAATGTTTAGTCAAAGAGACCGAATCCCATGTCGTCGTCTTCCGACTCGGTGTCTTCCTTCTTCTCTTCCTTCTTCTCGGCCTTCTTCTCCGGGGAAGCCGCGGCTGCTCCTGCTGCGGCCGCCGGGGCAGCGACGGCTCCTCCACCAGACGGCATCGAGGCGAGCTTCGTGCGACCTGGAAGAAAATACATGCATACACATTACACCACTCCCAAACATTGTAATGTGACAACAATGACAAAATGATATAACCCTATTAAAATAATCAGATAAAAACTTCTCCGCAAGAGCGTGTGAATACTGTGGGCTAAAACAAGAGGGCCAATTCAATCCAAAGAAATCAGTAGGTAGCAAGTCAAATACCACCAACATTTTAGGGGCTATATTGTATTGACCAATCATATCAAGATAAGATCAAGGAAGATCAACTATAGACCCGATATTTGTACTTCGACAAGCCATGGAAAAAAGTTGGGAGCTGGGTAAAAGAATGAGTATGGTCTTCCTAGACATTGAGAAGGCGTAGGAAAGCTTGGAAAGAAAGGGAGTCGACAAAGGACTGATAGACTGTGTTAGAAGTATGTACAAGTATGTGAAAGTTGTGTAAAAAAAAAAAAAAACAGTTTGGGCTGTCAGGGTGGTTCCAAATAACACAAGGGCTGAGGCAGGGAAGTGTGCTGTCACCACTGTTATTTATAATAGTGATGGATGACATCCACAACAAAGTAAAGATGGAGGAAACGAAGGAGGAAGAGGTTATGCTGTTTGCCGATGATTTCGTGGCATTGTCGGAATATGAGGAGGTACTCCAGTGATACACAGACCTCTGGAAGAAGCCGGCATGAAGATAAGCATGAGCAATAGCAAGGTTGTTACTATGCCAGGAGAAGGAGACGTCAGGAACTATCATGCAGAGATCAAGATTGGAGAAGAAACCCTGAAGTGGTGGAGAGTTTTGGATACCTAGGAAGTGAAATAATGGCAAGCGGGAAGATGAAAAAGGAAATTACCAACAGGATACAAAAGGCCAGTAACTTCTACCAGTGTGTAAAAGGTCTGGTGTGGGATAGGGAAATACACCCATACAGTGCAAAATGACACTATACAAGACCTACTTCATACTGATCCTCACATATGCGGCAGAAACCTGGACTATGGGTGATAGAGAAGAAAGCCAAATACAGGCGGCGGAGATGAGTTTCCTGAGGAGCACAGTGGGCAAGACAAGAAGAGATAGAATTAGAAATACGAACATCAGAGAGATGCTTGGGGTGGAGAAGTTAGGTGACAGGATGGGAAGAACACGGCTGAGATGGTTTGAGCATATGAAACGAATGACGGAAGAGAGGATGCCCAGGAGAATGTATGAGAAAAGGAAGGAAGAAGGGGGAGACCAAGGAAGAGATGGAAGGAGACCATAGCACGAGACCTACTTAAGAGGAGAGAGCTGGGAGGATGTAGCAGAGACACGATTGTGGGAGGATAGAAAGAAGTGGAAGAATTTGGTTGCAAAACCCAAGCTGACCCTGCCAGAAGTAGGAAACGGCGATGGATAATAACGATGATCATCATTCCAAGCCCATTAACCCAAATAGTAGTGTAGTAGTCCTACAAAGTGGGCTAATCCCATACATGAAGAAATAGGTAGGCCAACTAAAGGCATTATCAGATAAAAACATTTACATTTCACATCAATCTACAATTCAGTCGAAAGATGGTATATTTATCATCATGTAACGAATGCTATCTACATTCTAGGAGCTACTCAGTCGTACCCTAGAGTCTAGACCCCTTAACCAAAATAGTTGTCCTAGTGGCCATAATCCCATACTGTTGATGTCAGCATTGTCATCAGATAAAAACATTTCACATCAATCTACAATTCAGTCGAAAGATGGTATATTTATCATCATGTAACGAATGCTACTACATTCTAGCAGCGATAGGCCTACAATCGTATCCCAGGCCCCTTAACCGTATTAGTAGTCCTAGATAGAAGCATTTCACATTAAACTATAATTGATGATGATGATGATGATGATGGCCCAGTAAGACAAATACGCGGGCATAAGAAAAGAAGAACACAATTAAGTCGAAAAGATGTTTTTATTAAGTATCATCTACAAAATGCCACCATGTTCCAGTAGTTACCATGGAGTTATAAATAGTACTGTCATACTGGAGGCGCAGGTGTGTGGTCTGTGGTCAGCGGTGTACAAGTTACCACTTCAAATCGGCAGGCAGACATTTTGATTGTTTACTTTGGTAGTAACAAAGGTAACCTAGGGCCTACCACAGTTCATGACAGCAAAGATTAACCTGCTAGTAGTGGTTATAACAATCAATATGGCAAATAGGCTCAAACAAACAAACACGATCGTGGACGTACTGTTCCATTTGAGCTAGACCTCCTTCTCATCCAACTCCATGGTTATACAATCGAATCCCACGCCTCTTAACAGTAATAGCAGTTCTAGTGGCCATAATCCCATACTCTAGATGTGAGCATTGTCATCAAATAGACAGAAACATTTCACATCAAAATACAATTCAGTTAAGTTGTGTAAGTTAAAATGTAACAAATGCCACACGTTCCAGGAGCTATACAATCGTATCCCAGGCCCCTTACTATATTATATTGCACTTGTGGAACACCCGTCCCGTTGTCAATAAAGAATAAATACTAATAACAATAATATAAAATAATAATAATAAAAAAAAAAACGGAATAGTCCCCCTAGTGGCCATAATCTCATACTGTTGATGTGAGCATTGTCATCAGATAAAAACATTTCACATCAATCTACAATTCAGTCGAAAGATGGTTTAAATTCATCATCATGTAACAAATGTCACTTACGTTCTTGGAGCTAAACAATCGTATCCCAGGCCCATGAACAGTAATAGTTGTCCTGGAGGGCTATTCCTGAAATCTGAACGGAACGGGACGGATGGGCCAAACGACACGGCTCAAACCCCACCCGTCTCGTCCCGTTCGTCAGTACCCGGCCGATTTGCTATTCCCGAGTTCAAAGTGGACGAGACGGGTTGGGTGAGCTAGAACCCGTTCGTTGTCAACACTGCATTTGATTTAGTTTTGTTGTGAACAGCTTTTCACTATTTCTAGCCAATGGCGTGCTTCGATTTCATGTTTACTGCTTGCTGTCAAAAGACAGCTGCAGACGACGAAACAATAACATTGACGCTAATTTGAGGTTAAAGTTGCATTGCAATTCCTATTTCTCGTTGTTAGCCTATAATCATTCTTCGATCGTTATTATATATACTATCGACGAAATATTTTGCGTTTGTGAAGTGCATTATGAACAGTGTAATAATGTTTTAACCACAGTTTGCAGCTGCTAATTTAACTCGTAGCCTCGTAGGGCTAAGCCCTAGGCTGTCTCAGAGCAATCCCTTTGACAATCTTTACGTGTTAGGGCGCCTCACTTTCTATGTATATTACGAGGAAGAATTGCCTATCCTAGGGTGGGCGTACATATGCATACTTGTTTGTTATAATATGCCAAATAAATTGCGTAAACGCTTTATCTTGACAATGTAATCACGTCTTCACTTTCTTCTAACATCCACATTAGATTTAGGGCCTAGGCCTATTTCAGCCCCCTTGCCCAGAAAACCTTGGGCCTAACTCTAGGCCTACTTTCAATTCATTCATTTCATTTATATTACCAGAATTGTGGTAGGCCTAGGTCTAGGCCCTAGTACCTATGCCATAAACAATTAGGGTACAGAGGCCTAGGATAGCAACTCGTAGAAACTAGCATCCGTTGAAAACTACTGTCTAGGCCTAAGCCTTTTTTGTATTACGTATGTAGCCTACCAATCTACAGGCTGATCAAATTTTACTTTACTTTTAAGGGCCAATGCTCTACCTAGCTTTGGCCCATAGATACTAGGCCTAGGCCTATGCGTATCCTACTGACAACTTGTGGCCTAGGCCCAGTACAAGTATGGCATAGGGCCTACAGGCTTTTCTTTGCACAATAAATTTATCATTGGCTATTATTATGCTACTAGGTATTAGGATAGTTATACGTACCATGAGAAATGGTCTATTATGCTTTTGATTGTAGACCATACGTGTGCCGTTGGCTTGGGTGACAAAATGATTGTCGTTCAGGCTATGTTTGTAGGCTTACCAAGTTTATGAGGGCTAGTTTGAAGTTTTCATCAGTTTTGATTGAAACCCAACGTTACAACATAATTATTTGTAGGCCTAGGGCCAACATATTTATTCATTCAGTGGCAACTGTATGCATGTGCAACAGTTTAGTAAGGATATTGATATGAACTAAACATGGAAAATAAACCATAATTTTTGCAAGCAGTACACCTATCATCTGTTGTAGTCGTAATCACTGCAAATCTAACATAAGACATCAATTTACAATGGCTCAGTGAAACACATCGAGCTAGACTACGATTGTAATCCCAACTGCGACAATTGTGTACGAGGGTTGGTCTATGCATGCAGCTTAGGTCACAAGTTTTCTCCCCATTAACAAATCAACTAATATGTTTGTTGAAATTATTTTATAAAGCCTACATGACAAGGAGTTTGCTGAAGGCATTGTCCATTGCATGAACAGATAACTAATATGTTTGGTGAAATTATTTGACAAAGCCTACATGGCAAGAAGTTTGCTGAAGGCATTGTCCATTGAATTGTGAACATGTTGGTTAATGCAATTTTAGATATAGGTAGTGATCACCGGCGTAACTAGGCATCGGTAACCCGGGTAAATACCCGGGTAAAAATTCCCTAAGTACATTCTTCCATGCCTACAACGATTACAATATTTCACCAGGACCAACCGCAAAAATGTCGCAAAAAAAATCAACCGAGGACTTTTTTGTTTGTTCTAGCGAAGGGTTGATGTCTGGAGGTAAGGATCGCACGTGGTGTGCAAGTGTCATGGGACGGGAAGGGGGGGGGGGATTTGTCAATGGTCAGTGCATGCCATTCATCTCAAACAAGCTCGATTCCTGGAAATACAGACGTTCACTTGGCAATATGGGGTTGACAACTGTTATTTTGCTCATTTTCGCTTCGTTTCAGTCTTGTCTTGACCTTACAAGGGTTGACAGTGTCGGAAGCCTAGCTACATTATGTACAACATTATGTGTCAACAGTGAGTGTGTTTCATATCGAATTATTTCGATTCAACGTTTGTGAATTAAGTGACTGTTTTGTAAAATACTACGTGTGTGGGCTCATGGCTACGTATTGAAATACTACAGTTTGTGGATGTTCAATTTTAATTGTGTTGTTAGCGCAGTTTTTTTTCCCATTAGTAAGGTTACGTGCAATCATGAGTGCTACAAACTAAACAATATAGTGATTAAAACAAGTAGGTCCTAACGACTTTTTTGCGCTTTTCGGTTTGCATTTCAGAGAGCAGATTAAACGAAAGTCAGAACATGCATTTTAATTCATTATCACTTACTATACATTTTTCTCATCAACAACATTTTTCGAGTGTTCAAGCATGGCTTATCTTGTACCTAATATGTATATTAATTTGTAAGTACTTTAAATTATTTTTAACTATTTTCATTCAAAGTATACGTTTAGTTTGTTTTGATAATAACAATAAATTAAAGTTAATAACTTATCCTAAATGAAATATTAATCTTCGCCTACTAAAGTTGTTAAAAATTAAAAATTATTTTTCAAGGTTTGATTTTAACGATTTGTTAATAATTTGGAAAGTAAAAGGACTGCCTATTTGTTTGCCCCAGAACCCCGTACTGACTTCGAAGATTTGGGTCTCCGCATAGGGTTGCCATACTTATTACCGCTTTCGGCGCGACAGTCCCGATATTCAAACTAAAGTCCCACGTCCCGCCACTGCTCCAACGTGTCCCGCTTGGTAAAAAATATTCCGATGTCTAGTTTACAATATCATCAGATACCTGCAATCCCGATTCCAAATCGTGCTTATAGTTTATTAACATTTAAGTACCAACAGCTTCCTTACTTAGCCCCAAAACTCAAAACCCAATACTTATCATTCTCGTCAAAGTTCCATTTTTGTTTATGTTTTCTGTTTTTTGCACTACATAAACGAAATTATTTCACTTTTGCATTCAGTCCGGTAATTTATCTGAAACGCTCAGAAATCACTCTAAAAACCCCAATTTTCAAAAAATCGCCTGCGGCGCTGTAGTTGGGGGGCTCGCCCCCCAAGCCCCCCTGCTACTTTCCTTGAAGTCCCTTCCTCCGCATCTTACCCGGGTAATATTAGTACCCTGGTTACGCCCCTGGTAGTGATGCAATGTTGAAAATTTCCAATTCAGTGAAAACTTTCAATGTTATTTTTTTTTTTTTTACCTTTTTTAGCTACAATTTAATTTAAAAAAACATAACTATAAGGTAGGCCTTTCATTATGCAGAAATTACCTTCCAATAGTAGAAGTCATAAGCAGAATACAAAACACATTGTCACAGGTAGGTCTACCGTAAGTCAGGTTATGCATGATTTTATTCAAAACAATTTTATAAAAGTTAGATGGCCATTTCATTTGACATTTACAATGGTACCGGACGTCTAGTGTCACACAGTATTTTGTATTTTAATTCTACGGCCTAGTATTGATTTTGTGTTGCCTTTTTCAGTCTGAAAGTACAACATAATAGCCCGGGTAGTAACAGTCGGACAAACAACAAAAGTACAAAACATTTGTCAAAACTATGCCATAACCTGACTGCTACTGTAAAACTTACAATAAATTGAAGGCTTTACAGGCCTACTAAGTTACTGAAATAATACCATACAATTTTTGTAATTTTTTTTTTTTATTTCTAGACACATATTTTTACAACTTATTTCCTCTATAGTTTGGCATATTTCAAATCAGGTTGAATGCCTTGGCTGATCCGTACTGTGGCATAGTGTTTGACGGTCAGACGTTGGTTCTTTCCGGAAGAGAACGGCTACGTCGGTGGACCACACCATAAGCTTGAGGTACACCAAGATCATCGATAGCTTCTACGACATCATTCCATCCGGGATTACAGGACCACAAACACCTTTGAACAAATTGTACATTGTAAATATTTTTATGTAGGTAGAAATATTTCCAGAATGACATATTATGTTTTCCGAAGGAGGCCTACCCCCTACTAGGTACCGGTACAAGTATTGACTGTTGCTGGTAGATAGGTTTCATTAAATTTTGGTCTCGATGGTGTAGGCATACACCAGACTTACCCAGCGATGGAGAATGGAGTGTTAGTGTTTGAGTGGGCATTGTAATAAATATTTGTACCATGTTAGGTTGGCCTACCGGCTAATGATTTACAGAAAGTAGCCCTAAAGTAGGTAGGTGAATTAAATTATAAATAAGGGGTACTTGTTCTGCGGTTGGGGGGGGGGGGGGAGGACAAATGAAGTCTAATTTTTTAGCAACCCCCCCCCCCCCCCCCACTAACCTACTTTTAGGCAAAATTAGTGTTTTTAATGGTGTTGGATCCCCCCAACCAAACAAGTTCCAAATAAGCATAGGGGCCTAAGAGGCCTAGGGGGGCCTACTTGTAGACAAAAAATTACAGTGATTTCATTCAGAGGTAGACTATGCCTCCATGGATATCTATAACGAGGCCCTACGGTACCTAGTTAATTTTAGAATGTAATGCGAAACAATAAGTCTAGGCATCACCTGTTGAGTTGCGCAATCTAGGCTACGCTGTCTAGCCTAGGACTAGGGATAACTCTTGCCGTAGGTCACAAAATAAAATCATCGAGCCATTGGCTTATCTTCAAAGGCTATTTACTACAACTATAGGCCCTAGGCACATATTTACACCGACTTGTGAGTGGGCCAAGAAAATGATTTGGCATTGTAGGTCCTAGTATTTTCCCATGTAAATCTAGGCCTATGCCCCTTTAGTCTATTGACCTTCAATTCAGTCAGTAAGTAAGCTAGCAACATGGGAGGCCTATAGAAAAACTAACATCCAATAGGCCTACCCCTAGGGCCTACATATGATTGGGGCTAGGGCCTACAATGTTATTTGCATTTAAATGACCTTAAGTGTAGGGCTAGGCCTAGGCCTAGGGCCTACCCTAGGCTAAGGGCCAAGGACTTATTTTAGTAGGCTTAGGCCTAGGCCTAATGGTAGGCCCAAGGAGCTAAAAAAAATCTAGGGCCAATTTGTTGATGGATTTTGCCCTAGGCCCTAGCTACCTTGCCTAGGCATAGGGCTAGGCTAAGCCCTAGGCCTATAAGAAGTGTTGAAACGGATTTGCAGCCCAGTGTAGGCCTAGCCTAGCCCTACTAGGGGCCTAGTGAAAACCACTGCAATCAATGCAGGGACGTACATAATAAAAGAAAAACGTAATAAATGATACAAATGTGTCTTTATTACATTGGTCAGCCCGCACATATTAAAAATATACATTTTAATGCGATGTTTTAGCTTACCTTTGCCTCGTATTGCAGTGATTGGGCAACTTCTCGGTGCATAGATTCGTGATTACATCGCAATCCGTGGAAGATGAAACTTGGAAACACACGCGCAGTTTAACTGCGGTCATTTCTATTACAGTATATCGTACATTACATACACGCAAAGCTCATAAAACATTATTTCCCTTCGCTAAAACGTGAATTGCTGTGATGTTGTCCGCCATTGTTTTCTTTCAAACCATATGGGTACCGGCCTCGGTGGCTCTCTCGGCTGGTCTCGAGCAGCCGAGATAGATTGGACGGGACGGGTTGACAAAACGGGACGAGATCGAACTCAGGAATAGCAATCGGCCATCTTGAACGGGTAAACGTGGTCACGTGGTACAAAACGACTCGTCCCATCCCGTCTCGTGGACGGGTGGAACTCAGGAATAGGGCTCCTGGTGGCCATAACCCCATACTGTTGACGTCAGCATTGTCATCAGATAAAAACATTCCACATCAATCTACAATTCAGTCGAAAGATGGTTTAAAATAATCATCAAGTAACGAATGTCACCTATGTTCCAGGAGCTATACAATCGTATCCCCCCAGGCCCCTTACCCATAATAGTTGAACTAGTGGCCATAATCCCATACTGTTGATGTCAGCATTGTCATCAGATTAAAAACATTTCACATCAATCTACAATTCAGTCGAAAGATGGTGTTAGGTTAATCATCATGTAACAAATGCCACCTACGTTCCAGGAGCTAAACAATCGTATCCCAGGCCGCTTACCCATAATAGCTGTCCTGGTGGCCATAATCCCATCTGTTGATGTCAGCATTGTCGTCAGATAAAAACATTTCACATCAATCTACAATTCAGTCGAAAGATGGTGTTAAGTTAATCATCATGTAACAAATGCCACCTATGTTCCAGAAGACAATCCTATCCCAGGCCCATTGTGATGTTCTAATTTTTGTCAGCAAACAGCTGCAGGAGCAATTGTACCTATGTGATGAAAACAGGTGTGATATGTGCATATTGAATTCCCTATGCATTTTAACTTTTAAGGAGGGGTAATATGATAGTTTACATCACTGTTTTACAAAGCAAAGAAAAGAAGACAAAAATAAAAAAAAACATAAAACCACTTTTTGCAATTAAAAAACTAAATTATGGAAAACATAAAACCATTTTAGCACAGCTCTTATCAATAAGCTGACTAAATAATTGTGGGTCCAGGAGGTGGCCAGGTAGTTGCAACTACGTAACGTACCAGCAGTGATGAGCTCCTCAATGTTCTTGCCACTGAGCTGGCTGATGACCAGCTTCAGTTTCTCGCCATCGGCTTCGATACCGACCGAGCTGAGAATCTTCTCGATGTCGGCGGAGGAGGGGCTGTCCTTGCCACCAAGGACTGCGAGCAGGTAAGCGGCCACGTAACGCATTCTTAAAGAAAAGTACATGGGTCACGTCACAAGATGGGCCAAGGCTCAAGGGGTAGTAGATGATAGTCACATGCAAATATTTAGGTGATTTACTACCAGGGGTGCCTTCCAATGCGTGCCACTAGCCTGCTAACTGCTACCTATAATACTACACCTTAGGGCATACACTTTAGAAGTGTACCTAATTTGGCTACCCACAACTTCCTAAATAGAAAAGCCTATCCAGAATGCAGAAGGAACAAACCTAGTTTATTTTATTTACATCAAATTGTAGGTACCTAATACTTAAGTAGCCTAAGGCCATGCTTTTTTGTTTCAGTCACATTGCAATAATTGTATGAAGGTAGGTAGGTTAAATTTATTATTTATTTATTTATAAAGGTCTAGAATAATTGTGAATAGGCCAATGCCTACATGAAATGTAGTTCATTGTTGTGTCTGAATCTATGTAATTAGATTTATTTAGTTGTCCTCCTTTGTAAATCAGTTTTTATAACTAAATAGGATAGGCCTAGACGTTAAATAAAAAAAAAAAAAAAAAAAAAAAAATAGCTAGCTGGTAAGCTAGTTAGAAGCTAGAAAGGTAGGCCTAAGTTAGAAAGAGAACTTGTGGGGAAGAAAATTATGGACAAAAGGAGATGTGGCAAACCTTTACTGGTCAACTAGGCAGAGAATGGTATTTACTATATATTTATATAGGCTAATGTCTATCCTAAAATGTGAGTTCCAACTCGGGGTGTTTCCTAAGAGGGGCGCTGAGGCTGGCGCACAGACGAGTTGAGGTAATCAACTTTTCCCGGGAAACGGTTTACTTGGAACCGTACTTAAATTTCAATGCAGTACTGGACCCAGCCCTCTATGTAAACAAGGCTATTGTTCACAATCACAACAACCATTACCAAAGCCTTCAGGTTTAGAATAGGTCAGGTCCTAGGCCTACAACTGCAATGCAAGTGATGTAACGAATCCAGAGCCTAAGTGCATTATTAAGTCACTTGTTGGAAAATCCAAAAAGTGAAGGGTTCAAGTTAGATCTGGGAAGCCTGGGCCAACTGAATCAGATTAACGAGACGCCAGAGGCATGTCTTACACGTGTTGTGAAACTGTACGGAAGTTTTAAGATGCTTCCTTCAAGCTTATTCATGTGTTCATCATATTCAGTATTGGCTTAGTCTGTCTCTTGAGGTACATTGCGTTTTACAAAATTACTTTGAAACTTGGATTCGGCAGGCAAAGCAGATGCCTTGGCGGGTAGGCCCTAGACGCTAGATCTGGGAAGCCTAGGCTAGGCCAACTGAATCAGATTAACGAGACGCCAGAGGCATGTCTTACACGTGTTGTGAAACTGTACGGAAGTTTTAAGATGCTTCCTTCAAGCTTATTCATGTGTTCATCATATTCAGTATTGGCTTAGTCTGTCTCTTGAGGTACATTGCGTTTTACAAAATTACTTTGAAACTTGGGTAATTATGCAGAATCACTCAGCGGACCAGAATTACTTTGGAAGGTAATTTAAATGATTGAGCGATGTTACTTACATAGTTTGTGGAGTGATTTATGTCGGCGCACGTTGATTTGAGTATGTTTTTTGGTCATTCGGAAGGTTTTTTGTGATTGACATAATGTTATTGTTTACGTTGTGAGAGAGTGTTGTATGTCGACTGGAGCGACGGCGAGGTGGGGGAATGACGTATCGCAGTGCTGGCAACTAAAGCCTTTGTGTTTTATGGGATTGACTGGTTTTCCTGAGTTAGCTATTCATCGGAATGAGGTGTGTTTGTGTTTTTGTTGTTGGGTATGAGTTGGGGTCCAGGGGCAGAGCCCCGGTGGGGGTTGGGGGGCAACGCCTCCCATTCAGTTGTGCATCAAATTTAATTTTGTATCTCATACCTACTAGTTGATAGCACTGGTTTAGGCTGGATTTGAGTTCGAAGATGGCGACGTGTGGAGGCCGGTGGAGGTGATGGTGGATGTTTATGTGTTAGTGTATGTATTTTGTGTTTTTTTTTGTATTTTGTTGTGTGTTTATATGTGCGCCTGTTTAAAAATCATTTAAAATTACTCTGTTGTGGTTGTTCTAGTGTTTATCCAACAAAAAACGGATTAAAACATCGCTGAGTAACCCTTCACTTTTACCGAAACTTGGATTTGGCAGGCAAAGCAGAGGCCTTGGCGGGTAGGCCCTAGGCACTAGTGATCTGGGAAGCTTGGGCCAACTGAATCAGATTAACGAGACGCCAGAGGCATGTCTTACACGTGTTGTGAAACTGTACGGAAGTTTTTAAGATGCTTCCTTCAAGCTTATTCATGTGTTCATCATATTAAAGTATTGGGGCCTTAGTCTTCTCTTTAGGTAGGCCTACATTGCTTTTTTACAAAATTACTTGAAATTGGATTCGAAGCAAAGCAGGCCTTGCGGGTAGGCCTAGTTTTAGCTCTGGGGCCTATTTCTGGAGCTTGGGCCAACTGAATCGATTAACAAGACGCCAGAGGCATGTCTTACACGTGTTCCTTCAAGCTTATTCATATGTTCATCATATTCAGTATTGGCTTAGTCTGTCTCTAGAAGTAGGCCTAGGCCTACATTGCGTTTTACAAAATTACTTTGAAACTTAGATTCGGCAGGCAAAGCAGAGGCCTTGGAGGGTAGGGCCTAGGCCTAGGCCCTAACCACATGTTACTGGCCTGCATAGGACTTTCTAGGCGCAGATTTGGAAGTTATAATTCCAACTTAAGATATAAAATAGCTGTTTCACGAAAGAAAAACGAAAAAAACTGTTATTTAACATAAATTAGATAAAATATAACTTACTTTAAGTCTTCTTTCGACACGAAACGTGATGCACACAAACCCTTCTAGCGTTGTTCAACACGGCATTAATGTGGAACGGAAGCGGAAGTGACTCGACGTGTCGAAGAAAAACTTCACACGGGGTTCTCACAACTAGCAAAATAATCACGTGTTTTTGACAACGCTCTCTCTTGACAAAATCAGCAAACTAAAATTTCACAGCCACCAAGAGGTGAACGCGCGTCGCGTGCTTTGTCAAACTTGTTTTGGAAAGTAGGCGGTGAGAGTTTGACATTTTATGGACATTTTGCAAACTGTTTTTACTAGGCCTACCTTTTATTTTGTTCTCCCTACTTCTGCTGTAGATATATGGTAAAATAAAGTTCAATCACTCAGAGTCGTCTCTTTAGTAAATCATTATGGCTGACCGTTTAACACAGTTGCAAGACACCATTAATCAGGTAAGCTAAAAGTGAAAACCTGCCTAGACCCTAACCTAACTAAAAATGCCACCTAGGCCCTAGTCTAGGCCTAGACGTGAACTATAGCAAGCACAACAAATGCACCAAGCAGACCCTAGCATCGCAACATTTTTTAATCTCATGAAGGGGTCTCAAATGCTCTGGTAAGGCGCTGGCTGATGGGCCTTGCTGACCACTGGCAATAACTTGGCAGATTGTTGTTCCTTACTCTCCATTCTTTTGTTATTTGTATAGGGCCTATTCTTTGTTCTAGCAAGCGGATCACTTCTGCAATAGTATTGGTATTCTTCAGCAGTATTCGACCCCGAGCAAATTCCCGGGCTTCGATCGCAGTGGCTCCCAAACACCATCTCAACAACAGCAACAAGAGGATTACGCGCATCTATTTGCAACGTTGATCGCTAGATGTGCCAAAGACATTGACGTTCTAATTGAATCCCTTCCGAACGATGATTCTTCGACGGAGCTACAGGTTGCCAGTTTACGGCGTCTCGAACAGGAAAACAAGGAAGCGAGTGAACGCCTCGAGGACGTTGTGCGACAGGGGGAAGCGCTTTTGGAACAAATACAAGCTGCGTTGGCAGATATTGCTCAAAGTCAGCTCGACATGCAACACCTTCAAACAGAGAATGCTGCTACAACTTCTGCTACCAGTACCACTGTAAAACCTTTGAATGAAACGGCTTTATAATTTTAAAACGCAAGGCTATAGGCCGTTTTCGCACTTAATTTTAATATCCACAATGAATTCTAGCAGACTGAAATTTTGCTTTGTTAAACCTAATAATCTGATTGTATAATGTAAGCAGTTTGAGGAACAATAAGTTTATAGGAAAGGAAGCCAATTGATTTTTTATCTTCTAAATGTAGGATACCGGTACACTAAAGGCCGATGCACAATTGCCCGGTAACGAGAACGGGAACGAGAACGGGAAGACGCTAACATTAAGGGCTTCGATGCACAATAGCCAGTGTCCAGTGAAGCAAATCGACGGGAACAAATCAAACAATAAGTGTGTTAATAATATTTTGTTGTTTTGTTATTCCGCTCATGTTTATTCATTTATTTCGCATATTACTCGCGTATAAACCATCAATCGTTGATAAATAGTTTTAGGACGTACCATCTTGATTCCGATGGTTCCGGTAACGTACGGAAGGAAACGTTACTGAAAGTTTAAAACTTGGTGATTTTCCCGTTGTCGTTGCCGGATACGGGAACGACCGCAACGAGAAGCTTTATGTGATTGTGTCGTAAGTAACGTTGGAATTCAACTTTCTTCCGTCTGCGTTGTCGTTGTCGTTACTGTGCAATTGTGCATCGGCCTTAAGGTTAAATTTAGTCATTAATGGCCCGTTAAAATAAATGGGTTTACTAAACCAAATGCACGGCAGCTGAAAGTCAAGTGCAGATTTTTTAAAAGTACAGTGGTAAGCGATGTAAATAACTGCACACATACCTAGGTAACTAAAATTTGACAAATAGGCTTATGTCTAACCATAACTCAAGTTAAGCCTACATGACTGGGTTTGCAAAATGCTAATTATTGGTTTATAATTTATAATAGGTGAGATAAGTAGTGAATACTAGACTAAGCCTACTCTGTATATTATATTTGGCTTAATAAAGATTCCATTCTCTATTGTATCTAATGGTAATTTTTTTAATCACTTAAACTTCTAACCTCAATAATAAGTGATGTGCCACTTATCTTATTTTGATATTTTGCAATCCGATTTGAATAACGTAAATGCTTGGTGTTGTGAGAATGAAACTAAACCCACAAAAAAGTGTAAAAATGTATTTATTTTTCACTAGGTCATGAACACCATTCAGGGTTAATTGTAGAATTAACAGAATCATTAATTGAATCAAATGCTCGGGTAAAATTACTCTCAATCATCATATCAAAAGATTTGAATTGGAACAAAACAAACACACACTCGTTGTTTTCTATTATTGTGTAAATGTATTTTTTAATTAATTTAAATGCAATGAATTAGTATTAAGTAGGTTAGGCCTACTAAATGTGAATGGGGCTATGCTGTTTTCTAGCAACCTAGAAGAACGCATCAATGTGTTTAAACAATAAATAAATAAAATCCTTTATAATGTGGTCACTTTTGTAAACTGGTAAATACATAATATCTCTTACCAACTAGGATTTTTATTAAAATTGATACCAAAGCCTTGATTTAGAGGCTGTACATAGGGCTACTTCAAACGTGGCACAGCAGTTTCTTTTGTATTGGGGCCTATTCTTCAGGATAATGTTGTGGGCCCTGGCTATATAGATGATAATGCCGGTATGGCTGTTATGGGGGCATAGCCAAATTACCTAGTTAAGCGGCTGTCACACGATTGAAAAAATCGCGCGAGTTGGCTCGCGCGAGTTAATTACCATCCTTGTCACACGACAGTCAATGAAGTAACAACAACGTCACCTTTTGGTGTTCACTGGTCACGTGTTTATGGTAGTGGGTTCTGATTGGCTCTCGCTACCTCGACTTGCTAGGAAGTTGAACAAGCTGGACATTTTTCGTAGCGAGCGCGAGCTCGCGCTCGCTGGCTCACCGTCTGACGGGGAGGCGGTGAGTTCCATGTAAACAAGTGTAGGCCTACTCCCAGAGAGTTACTCGCGCGAGCCAACTCGCGCGATTTTCTCAATCGTCTGACAGGCGCTTTAGGGCCTACAATTTCTTCCCCAAATGTGATTAGGTTGGTTGGTGAAATGGTTAGGAACATGTCATGGGGAGCAAACAAACAAAGGACATACTCTGTTGCACTGCCTCCTAGATGTTCGTCGTGGCTCCTCGTTACCTGCCTGTCCACGCGCACAGTGTTAATTGTTGTCCAAAGCGCTAGTTACCGTCCCCAAGAGCTTTTTGTTGTTTTGATGTTGTTGTCACATTAAATGTCATCTCTCATGTATTTTACTGTTAAATCCAACTAAATTGAATGTTTTAGATCGTATTTTGTATACGTACATCACTTATCATGGTTTGCAGAATAGTAATATACAAATTTGTCTAGTTATATTATGCTGGTAATTAAACAAAAAGTAGATATTGTAAACTTTGTTGTTTGATAATATACCTCATATGAGGCAAGGGCTAATAGGCATGTTATTTTTATCTATATAAGGCCTATGCCTCCTATTCCTAATCATATTAAAAATCAATAGGCTTAGGTAGCCTACTTGGGCCCTAGTCTTGACTAGGCCACGAGCTAAACATTACTTTCCATCAAGCAGAGGCGCGTGATAAATGGGAGTCTGGGGGGGGGGCCTGGGTGGCACAATTTCCTTATTTCCCTGTAGTTCATGCAAAGAAAGACCTACTTGTTTTAGTTAGATAATGGCATCCCGGTATCTTACAACTTCTTGCACGCACCATTGCCTATTAGGAAGAAAAATACAGCTCAACTCTGGCATGATGACATTTTAATCGTATGCAGATCGTATGTAAACAACGAAAACAAAAGAAAGCTCTTGGGGACGGTAACTAGCGCTGTGGGGAAAAAGTGCGAATTGTCTTCAACAATCAAAACCTGTCGCGTGAACAGGCAGGGAACGAGGAGCCACGACGAACATCTAGGAGGCAGTGCTCTGTTGCTAGGTTATGGCTGTGCAACATATCTGATTCATTCCCCTAACTCCGGATAATTATAAGCTTGAATGCATTGCTCACCGAACAATCCCCAATGTACTGGATGGTGACGACTGGCACTGTTTAAACACCTGGTGGGACTCAAACCTGGGTCCTCTTGCGTCTTCGTTCTTCCTGGCAGCCCCATGCCTTGTGTCTTCTAACATTTCCCCCGCATTCCCAATGTAACACGGTCTTTGAACAGTCTCCCGATTATCGCTCCCATTCACTCCGAATGGTAACTCCCAAAAAGTAGTTCTTCTCTCACCAAAAGACCTTCAATGACGTCGGAAAGCCTCTTCGACATCGCACGTCACCTCTGACTGCCGCTCAGTCCGACACAGTCTGCAATCTTAGGCCATTACTACCGCTCAAAACTATGTAACTCTTGTAATGACCAAATGAAATCACAGGTTTCAGCATAATTCCTTGTTGCAACATTTACTCAGGCAAACTACATGGAACTTCCATAAAATAATCAACTACAAAAAATCAGAAAGGAAGTGGCTAGTCATTAGCCACATACATGATAATATTACAGGTTAATTTGTGGGTGCTAATTGGCAGTGGTCATTTAAAAGTTTGAGAATTCAATCTCAACTTGAACGACCAGATGCCGACATCTAGATTCCAGTATCGGATTAGAGTATTGGATTACAACTTTGTCTCCATTTTTATATTCTGGTCTCAATAAGATAAAATATGTGGATGAGCAACAACATCAGGAGACAAGCTCACCAGTAACCATCAAGCTACAGTTTCCGACTGACGTTTAATTTTTACGTTTTATTTTTGTTAGTAACCAAAAACCAAGAGATCTATATATGTTTTTAACTATTGTATTATAAAAATTTACAAGCTCGTAAATTTCGTTGAAGGGGGCAGAGAGTCTAAAGCCTAGTTAACGGTCTGCGTTAACTTCGGCAACAACGGTTACACATATCCGCAATCGTGAATGCGTGCATTAGAAAATGCAGGGGTAACTTCTCTCAATTTCAGTCTTAATGGTACAGTAAAACCAACTGCTTAAAACTAATTACTAAAGATTAGTCCGAGACGCACAGCACAGGACCACGTGTAGGGCCTAATCTTGCTGCACAGAGAGTATGTTGTGGTTTTAAATAATGAAGTACAACATGTAGGTCCCAGAAATTTCATATTATGTGACATTACCGATGATAAAATTGACAATTTTAAGAACAGATCACATTATGAACATTCAAATACTAGTACATCTTGGGTCAGTATTTCAGAAGTTTATGACAAAATATAGTTTGAATTATAGGTCACTTCACTTGTTGCTATTGTATTACCTTGGAGTATACCAAGGTACTCGCGTTTAGAAAACAAGACACATGAAACGTTACGTTACATATTTTGGAAAATCAATAGAGAAAAACAATCAAACATATTCAAGTAAAGTATAATAATTGCTACAGAAATGCCTTCAAATATTTACATTGATAGTAATTAATTTTGTGTAGGTACTATTTATAAAAAAAAATTGTACCGATGTACATATATATTATATCAACGTACAACGTAGTCACTGTAACGATTAAAAAAACTTTGTCCTTTACAGAATAATTATAGGTTACAGGAATACCTAATTAGTAATTTTATCTGTTTGTATTATGCATAATGTTTAGAGAAGCGTGAAAATAGTATTTTATGTTGAAGACACTACTACTGAATAATTCAAATTTTAAAAAAATGCTACAAAGTACTATTTTTTTTAAACCAAGGCTTACCATGTCTTTTATTTGTTTACCAGTGTTGTTACTTTATGTATCAACATTTCATTTTATTTATTAGCCTTCTGCATGCTCTTAACTTATGCTCACACACAGTTTATGGTGAGCGGGATGAGTTTAAAAATAGCTACTACAAATTCAAAAAGCTTATAAAATAAAGGTGTTCAACATGCTATTTAATATGTTCACGCATCTCTAATAATGTTGCATAGCAGTACGTAGTAAAATCTTCATATCACATAAAGATGACACGTCTACTCTAGCCTTGGTGGGATCCAACCAAAACAGTTAAACTTTCATTATACACACACATTATACAGTATATAAAACTATAAATCATGTGCATTTTATAGTTTATACCAGTACATATTATACTATTATATACACCTTTCCTCGGAACTGAAATTATATCAATTGTATAACTCTTGCCACTTGCCAGTATAATTTAGGTGTATGTGAACTAGATGTGAACCTATTTTATAAGGTATGTTCTACGTTCATAATACTGTATTAAAATTAAAATTTCACCAATATTATATCCTAGATGGAAATTAAATACGTACCTAAAGTCATAATATACACTTACCATTCATCGACCAACCATCCACTCTACAAAGAAAATAAATTACATAGTTGTAAATAAACAAAAACATGCATTAGTTACTATAAATTACATTGTTGTAAATTAATAAAAACTAAGTTATTATTACTTTGCAACTATGAAACAACAAATTAGAACATAGTCATTAGAATCTCACCAAGACCAGATGATAGATACTAGCATCGCTAACTCAAGTTAAATCTGTATCACATTCTTTAGTATTAAACATATTAAGTTATTAACTATCAAATAATAAATGGTAGTGGTAGGTAATACTAAAAAATGTAAATCTAACGCTTTAAATAAGCATGATGACCTTTTATGAAACATGATTCTTAATCGTAACTCTTATCTATTATTAACAAATCAACAATTATTTGTTAGCGATTATGGCAGTTCAGAAAACTACCGTACAATACAATACGATACACCTAAAACTACGTAAATTATTACGTCAACTCTGTACAGTACATCGATGATGAATGAACATTTGCCAAATTCGAACTGATCACTGATCAGTGTACAAATTTCACAATATGTAGTAACAAAACTTTGATATTTATTATTTACAATTCGAAAAGCATCTATTTTCTAATTTTAGACTAATAATGCAATAATGAAAATTCGTCAACTTAAGATATTTGAAAAGTAATGGACACTTAATAAATAATTATAAGTGTTACGGTTAGTTTAACATACAGACTCAATGTTTCAACATTGAATGCTATGCTACCACACATTTTTAATACGACTTGTCGATCACAAACTGGAGAACAGCAAGCTAGAATGTTGGCCCTCACTACCGAACAGGCCAGCCACTAGCCAGTAGGCTTATTATAACTACAGTACCACGAGCAGAAAACATCACTGTGACTATCATAGTATGTAGAAGCACAAAACTTGGTGAAAACAAACATGGATTATTATTAGGCATTGCATATCTTCCAAGGGTATTAAGATCTGCATTTGCTACAAGTGTTAGTGCTAGGTCAATACATAAATAGATTTCCTATCTTAAGTTTGACATCAGATTGGAAAACACAAAACAAAAAAATGCATATCTGAAACTTCCAAAAAGAATGCCTTCAAAACAAACTTGGTTTGATAACCCGAACATCAAAGTTATCACAAAATATATTTCAAGTGTGCGATGCAGATATCATCTACTCTCCAGAGCTGGGCAAGGAACTCAATAATGAATATTTTACAAACTGATTTTTAACAGATGAAAAGTGTATTACTGCTACTGTATTCTAAATACGATTGTAGATAATTATTAATTTGTTAGAAAATAACAGTATACACAGTAAGACCTCAATTATCCGAGGTGGACGAGACCGAGCCTAGCCATGCTCGGATAACGAAAAACTCGGATGATAAGGACTTTCTTGTTTAACTCGCCTCTTAGTGATGACATCGGCTGCTGACTGCTTTGCTGATAGAATGAATTTGTGGTCTCGTTATCTTATCCCATAACATTAATGACTGCCTTGCTGATAGAATTAATGACTGCTCTCATTATCATATCTTATAGTGTAAACAAAACAACTCGGCGAGAGTCTTGGCCCGAAGCCAATTGACTAGTGAGACGATACGTAGTTCATGGCTTGGGAGGAGGAGGGTGGGAGGGGGTGACGGTTATCTCCGCGTCTGTCATTGATGGATGTCCTACTAATGCAATGTTTATTTCTTCATAATCGTAGCCAGCCTCTATCAAGTCATGTCGTCTTCAAGGCCATATTTTGTCTCTATCTCTCTCTCCCTCCCTCTCTTCTCTCTCATCCGCCGTCTTTGAGCAAGGTCGCGGCGGCGGCGGCAAGCACTCACAAAGACACTGACTCAACACTCTACGGCACCCTACCCTCGACCCCTGCCCCCAACCCCCCTTACAACTCGCGCGCTGTGCGTGACATTTCATTATAGTAAACAGCATACTGCATGACATTCAAATATAAAGAACATAACATTTCGGCCTAATTAAAAAAAGGAAAGGCGCCTGAAACCAGCTCGGATAACACGGAATCTCGGTTAATCGGAGCTCGGATGAACGAGGTCTTACTGTACTACATACTTATTATGTATCTACCTCAATTTTAGATGTTTAGATTGGAGAAGGGTTGACAGGTTGGGAAAGCAAAGAGAACATAAAGTCCAGCCTGAAGGGCTAGGGGTATAAGAAAAGCTGAATAAAAAGAACGGGCAGCATTTGTTTTAACATTTTAAAGACGTTTAGAGAGAGAATTTAACAATTTATTGTCTGCTGACCAATTATTGTTGAATGACCACAAGGATCCACCTTGATAAACAAACAAAAAATACATACACAAGATCATAAAATTTTACAAATATAATTCTTTATTTGCCAGACTGAAACTTACGACGTCAACATTAAAAGATTCTCGGGGTAGAGTTTCACTTGGCGGACTGAATGGAGAGATAAACTCTGGGACAACTGTACGACGGGCTTCAATGCAATATTGAACCACCGTATTATGAAAGGTACTATTTGTACAATAAGCATCCCGCATACATTTACAACATTTTTCCCACAAAATACATGAATGCTTAATAAAACTTGAAACAGTTGTTACCTATTTTGATACTGCCCAGCTCCGTTAAGACCAAACATTGTGAAATGTTACTGATAAACTTAACTAAAAATAGGCACTGTACTGAATGGGCCATGTGGTTAATACTACATACCGTATTTACGCGCATATAGGCCGCAGGTATATTTAAAATTTTGACGTTCAAAAACAGGGGTGCGGCCATTACGCGAGGGCGGCCTATATGACTATACAAAGTCAAAAAAAAAAATTATAATATGTAATTGTATCAATATTACGTACACATATGCAAACAAGAGTCAAAAAAACTTATTTTAACGGTAAGTAATTAATTAAATAAGTCTTGTTCAACGTGTGAATACGTCCGCGGAAGTGAAGATGTCTGCCCGCCGCCCGCCAAATTCTCCGTCTCGCGGCAATGACTGCCTCGTCAGCCGGTCACGCATCCACCCGACGCCCGGTGCAAGGTCGCAGTTTTCTGATGGAAGATCGTAGGCTATCCGAGCTGGTTTCAGGCGCGCTTCTCTTGTTTTAATTGGACCGAAATGTTATGTTCTTTACATCCATGGTGGTATATATCTTTAGGTGATTTCACTTGCGTATCCAGCAATGCTATTTTTGTGGTCGCTTAATGCACGCAGTTCAGACGGAATCCGCCAGGATCGCGACGTGTCAGGTGGTAGTCACGTGACGAGAAAGTCGATAAAGAAGTTTTTCCAAACTTCCTTGTCGACTCTAATACCTCGAGAGATGGCAGTGTGTATGCACTTTATTGAAGACCGTGCATTCAGATCCGTAGGCGGAACATTCGAATTTCCGAATTTGAGCCATCTGATTGGTCCCCAAGGCCGCCATCTTGTAAGTTCTATGTCACGTAACTACCACCTGACACGTCGCGCATTCTGTCGGCGACCGCCTGCACTGCGTGCATTAAGCGACCACAGAATTCTGGCAGTGAAATCACCTAAAGATATATACCACCATGTTTACATCTGAATGTCATCCTACAATGACGTAAGAATTGCACAGCGCGGTAGTCTTTGTGAGTGCTCGCCGCCGCCGCGACCTTGCTCGAAGACGGCGGACGAGAGAGAGAAAAAGATTAAATATGGCCTTGAAGTCAACATGATAGAGGCTGGCTATGGTTATGAAGAAATGGACATTGTATTGGGTGACGATGACGGTGACTGAAAATGCATTAGCCAACACGGAAGCATTTCTGAATGTGTTACGTCGGCTACCGGGCTGTGATGCGCTCGACGACAAAGAAGTGGATCAATGGGCGAATGGAACTTGAAACTAAACATCTATTCAAGAGCCGACAGACGCGGAGATAAATAACCCCCCCCCCCCCCCCCACTAAATACGTATCGCCTAGCTCACTATCAATTGGCGTCGGGCCAAGACTCTCGCTGTGTTGTTTTGTTTACGTTATGAATGAGATTAGATAACGAAACCCGTCTGTTTTATTGTAAACACTCTCGACACTTCAATCCAAGCAATGCCAGCTGTGTTAGTGTCTGACGTTGTGTGAGCCGTGCGACCTTGCACACGGAAAGTAAACACTCTAGAATAACATTGCATTAAAATAAAATGGTTTATTTATTTACATGCTCGTTTGCATGTTCATTGCCTGTTTTGCGATGAGTTGTTTCATTCCTAAAGGATTTGCTGGCTAAAATAACAAGTGCGGCCAATACAAAATGCAAAGTACTTTTTAAAATTTGCATGGTCAAAACTGGGGTGCGGCCATTACGCGAGGGCGGCCTTTATGCGCGTAAATACGGTAATATTAACCATATTATGTCATATCATATCAATTACCTAGAAACTGCATTTTAGAGGCTCGTAGAAAATAATATGATGGAATGATTAAACAAATTGTGGTTTGAGCATGAAATCTGGTGGATAAACACTAGGTAGGCCTAAGCGTATAACAATGTACATAGGCCTAGTTACCGTGTGATTAACTTGCACTATGACAGGGATTTACAACGTGATATATTGATTTTTATTTCTTGTATTATTCGGTCTAAATCCATTTCTCATTCAAAAAAGGTATTTTACATAATGATTATAAAATAGAATACATGGTAACTAGGCCTACCTAATACCTAGTATGTGGTAATACGTAGTATTTCATTTTTTCAAGAAATTGAGTGTACTTTTATGCAAGGTTAGGTCAGCTTGGCATCAGAATAAATCATGCACATTCAGTTTGCACCAAACATAGTAGGGCCTATAAGAACACAGCCTAAAAAGTAAAAATATCTGCCTAAACAAAATATGTAAATTGCTATGATAATGTTTCAGTTACCGGTACAAGGGATCACACCATTTATGCTCTTCATTTAGCCTATGCATATTTGGCTTGATTTGATTTACATTAGCATTACGACACTACAGTATTACGAATTATGATTAGAGGTACGTGAAAATAGCATTTTCAAGTGTCATTTTATAGCGTTTTGTAGCATCTATTTTTTTGCCACCTTCAAAAACTTGTATATGAAGATTTTTCTTATTATTATTTTGAAATTATGTCATCAAGGTTGAATCATATCAATGCATAAAAATGTGTATAAACAAACTATCCCTACTATGAAAAATAAAATAAAATGGGACTGGAAAACCTTAGTTTTAAGTGAAAAAATAGCGCTTTGTAGCATCTATTCACAAAACGCTATTTTCACGTACCTCTAATTATGATACAGTATTGCTTCTCTCACCCTACAGTGAAACATTCAAGGCATTTTTAAATACACTGGTGCCAAACATAGCTTTTCGTAGTGAGAATGCTGGTGTGAGCCAATATCTTTAAAATGCTTTGAAGAATATTTTACTATAGCGAGAGCTGGGTGATACAGATACTGCATCGTAATAGTATTGCTAATCTACATCAAGTCTTAAGGATTTCATAGAAGAGTTCTACTTCTAACTAGTATTGTACTATAGGAAGGAACAAAGATTAATATTAATGTATTTATGTGATTATTGGCCGTCATTGAGTAAAAGCCACACATTTAAACTTAACACAATTTTTAGACATTATAAATACAACTGGCAAAAGCATGCATTACAAGTTTAAAACTTGAAATTTTACAATATACCGTATTGTTCCGAATATAGCGCGATGTTTTTTTTCCGAAAATACAATCTCAAAAACAGCACTCGCGTTATTTCCGCGCGCTTGCATTTGAAATAGCGCCTGAACATAGGCCACGCCTCTATACAACTCCCGCGCATAGTCTGCTGCGCTTCGCCCCGCCCACCCACTCGAAGCCACTGAACTCGGCCGAACCTTGGGCGAAACTGTCTGCTAGTCGTCAGAATCCTTAGCCGTGATCACATCGTGACCTAGCTTGACCTACATAGATTTTGTTTGTCGGGGTTGTCTATCTACGTTGCTAAGAGTCTACGTAACGTAATAATGAGTGATGAAGGTGAAGATGAAATGGCTCAAGATGAACAAATGAAGACTGCTGATCGCGTGGAAAAGAAAGGTTCCTCTGCCTTACAAATCAGCAAGGGATTGCGAAGGAGCTAGGCCTAGGCCTACGACCATAGATACTAGGGCCTAGTATAACCCCCCCCCCCCGTGACGTAAACATTGAAGACCAGGAATCAGACTGGTGAACTGTGGTTGACATGTGAGCTTGTGCTTGGCCCTACCCTGTAAAAAACCATAGGCCTAGGCCCTAACATTGTTCAAAATGTTTTGTTGTAAGTGTTTCATGTACATTTTAATTTTCTTTGATTTTTTTCTTTTTTCTTGAAATGATTCTGAAAAATTGGGGGTCGTGTTATATTCGAGGTCGTGCTTTATTCGGAACAATACGGTACTAGTGGCCTATATTCCCATAAACACAAGATATTAGCAAAAATAAATTGGAATCTTAACAGAAAATGATTGGAAGCAAGCAATGGTTCTGAACTTCTGATCAACTATCAGATAATGCAATGATCCACATTTTCACCAAGTTTCATGCTTGTACCACTGTAGGCCTATGTAATTTATTTCAACATAATAATGCGTGTATTTTCCACTACCATGGCATTCAATTCAGGTATTCTAGCTATAAAAACGTCCTTGCACTACCGTAGCACACACAAGTTCAAAGCTGTAGGTACGTAAGAGGGTGTGCGAGTCTCTTAGTTAAGATAACCTCTACACTGAGCGTTGCCGCACAAACAAGGAATCTTCTCATCCTCAAGAGGGAACTTATAGTCGTACGTTATCTCCTCGTTCACGCCAATTTGTTGCTTCGAGTATATGACTATTTTCTTTTGGCTTTCAATCGTAATGATCTTCGCATAGCAGTTAGGCTGAAATAAATAAAACATGGTTATCAGCAGGATGACATCAGTGATTCGGTTCTCCTTAGGGACCCGTCCAACACCATTAACCCTTATGAATAAACTCTTATGAATCTATGTAGATTGACCACTTAGCAGAGGAGTTAACTTACATTACAGCTGTGGTTGATGAAACGCGCCAGATTTCCACACTTGGTGGCGTCGATGATGGTGTCGACATCGATGCGGAAGAGATAGGAACTACCGATGCCAGTCGCCTCGTAATGTCTCTCTCTGAGATCGGCAACAACCGGCCGAACCATCTGACCGACGTACTCGATAACCATCTCGTCGGCTGCTATTGGCTCCATCGCAAACAAACCCCAGTCGTGGATCGCAGACTTGCCGAACTTCAGCTGCTTCTTACGGAACTAAACGAGAACGAAAGAAAATATTATCTACAATTACAAACCATGTGTAATGTAAGGGTTAATTCTAAGTATTGTCATCAGTAAGTCTCCTGTAACTTAGCACAACAATCACCACCCAAACTCATTTCTACATTTGATTTCAATAGTGTCTACCGTCACTGTAAGTTCTTTCCATCTTCTATTGAAAACAACAAACTTTCAGTGTAATCCTTCTAACGACACGGATGAAGTTCAACAATGAACCAAGGGAATCTGTCTATTGGATAACAAGACAACACATGATGGCCGAGTAGGACGATTAGGGGCATATGAAAAGAAGAAGATAATGTTATAAAGGAGTATTCACCCGCTAAACCCAAAAAATATATTTCAAAACTGGCTTATTTGTTTAGAATTTATAAAGTAATATAAAAAATATTGGGTTCACCATTTTATTTTTGTAATTAGGGCATGTGATTTGGTTCAAACATGCTGATTATCAAAAAGGGGTGTAATTTTGGAATGCATATTTTAAATTTTTGTGTGTTAAAAAAAATGAGTTAAAATTTGCGCACAGTATCGATACAGAATTTTATAAAGAGAAATTTTACATTAGCGCTATGGTCTAATATCAATGTGAAAGAAAAAATCTGAAAGTTAAAGCAAATTTTAACAAATTCACCAAAATGCCAATTTTCTCCAATTTCAAGATCAAAAAGCTTAAAAAATTCATAGAAAACCAGTATCACAGTTATATAAGTTTTTTGTTTAGTATTACGCGTTACCGGTACGACAAATGAGTGTCTACCTTGAGCTGATTGAACTTGAGGAGGTCGCTGTCTGTGACCATGCTGAACGCAGTCAACAGCCGGCGCTGGTTACTCCTCGCTTCTCTGGACAACGCCTGCAGCTTGCCAGACGAAGCCTTGATGAGATCTGCCGTGGTGATGCCTTCGAGGGCGGCTTGACGGATGGTCTGGCCGTAGTGATGCTGCAACAGGCACATAGAGTTGCGATGCACGTAACAACCGTCCAGAACCAGATGTCAGCTAGCACCGAGAGTGAGACGCACTCATCCTACACAACTTCATATTCCAAGGAAAAACAAATTAGCCACTAATCATTTAAAGTAAGTCTCTAGTCTAATGAATTGTTGCTTGCATCATGCGTACAACGTCACTATGCCTACGGACCAACAAATTAACGGTTCAGTTTTGCAGTAATATTAATTTTAAAACAAAAATTAGGATTAATGAGCATTAACTAGTAAAAGTGTTAAAACTAAAAGCGTATACATTAGGGAAGACGACAGGTACCCGGGTACGTGTTTCCACAACCCGTTTACCCGTAAAACCCGGTTCCTGAATTGAGGTGACACATTGTAGGCGGAAGGCTAATGAAAACATGCGCATTCTCATATCTTTTGTGCTTGGCAGCGTTTTTGTTTTGAATTATAATGGCCTTTGTTCATGTCGCCGACTTGTGGCAGTGTGCTGAGTATGCCCCCCCCACCCCCTCCTGCCTAACCACTTGTGCGATCTTCCAGAGATTATACTGCGTAAATAATTACCACAACATCACTTATGTTTTTAATCTGCTAGAAGTCAAAACTTAAAAGCTATCACCCATGGTGATAAACCTTTCCTTATCTTGTTTACTCTAATTCAGGCTCCAGTCCCCCCCCTCCCCTCCCGCGCCAACACATCGTGAGTCGTGACCTTAACTTGACTGTGACAAGATATAAAGCAGATGCAACGAAACAGTGAGTGTTATCTTAATGGCCCGCTACTGTTCCTCTTTCGTGATTATGAAATACTACTTCATCTGCATGTCATTGTTTATAGAACAGCATTACGTCGTCCGAGATATTACGATAATTGATGAGCGCGTTTCTTCACAGTTCATAAGACACCCCACACGATTTTTTTGTGTTACTACCCGGGTAACCCGCGGGTAATGTGTACGGGTACCCGGGTCGTAAAAAAGTCGGGTATCGTCATCCTTAGTATACATTTCACCTAGTCACTTTTGTTTTGCTACACCCTATAACAATTTGACAATACAGTAAACCCTCGTTACTTCCAACTCGGTTACTTTGAAAAATGCTTTATTTCGAACGAAAACATCGGTCCCGACGATCAGTATAGGATTTAACAGTGTATTAGATTCGGTTTATTTCGTAATTCGAAAGAATATCTTGGCCTTAACGGTCAATTTACGTGTGAAATAGTGTGGTTAATTCGAAGAACTTTTCCGAGAATTTTTCCGATGTTCGAATTCGGAAAATGTGTTTTGAACGGTCTGTAGTACGCCGCACGAAAACAAACCGATGGCTAGCTGCAGCGACGACAAAGGAGATGCGCACGCACCACGTGACTGGACCCGGCCGGCAGCTACTGCAGCCTGGCGACATCAACACTTAGGCGACGCGCCCGTGGCATTGCACAGTAGGCCTACGTCTCAAGCTTTCAGGACAGTTGCATCGCCAAGTGTTTGTTCTGTTGTTAGCCGACTACGTGTTTTGCGAGTGTTTGTTGTGAATTGTGACCAAGCACAGTTTGGCGCCAGCTTCAACGACTACGTGAATGTGGACGAAGACATTGCAACTTCGGCCGTGGAGTTAGAGCCTGAAGACCAGCCTTCAAATGAGTCGGAACCAGGGCCATCCGATAGGCCTAGGCTAGTACCAGCACGCCTATTAGCGACGATGAAGATGAACCCGACGAGATCGAGCGCCCTGTTCCTACCAGGCAAGAAGTCGGCAACGCGCTTGCTGTGTTGGAGGCCTACATCGCGACTAAGGATACCACAGAGCTGACCTTGGAGCAATTTGATGGACTTGCGAAATTCGTTCGGGAGACTTCGAGACAGAAGTTAGTGCAGAGGATGATGGGAGACTTTTTCCGACCTTCAAGTTCGACGTGAGGTAAGTGAATTTAAATCCAATCTTTCTTTAACAATGAAATTTATAGCTTTTCCTAGGCCTAGTGCTAACCACGGTTTTTCTTTCTACAGGAATGACAACTTTCTCGAGCCTAGCCTAGGCTTCTGGGTACACAAACAACAAGATGTAAATAATGTAGGCCTACATAGTAAATACTACTGTACATAGAACTGTAAATTTAGAAAAATGACATAGCCTTCAGCACAATATGTAAATGCAAATTAATTAATAAAATTTGTGTAGGTAACACATTTTTACTATCATAACTTGTGTCAGGTAATAACATTATTAGCCTTTTCCTAGCTCCTAGTTTAGCCTGTCTTTTATCCCCTAGACAGTTGTAAAATCACAAAAAAAACTAGGACTAAGTACAAATCATAATTTTTTTTTTTTTTGAAAATAATATGCTTAGTTTGAATTTTTTTATTTCGAAATGCCTTTTTTGGGGTCCCTTCAATTTCGAACTAACGAGGGTTTACTGTAGTTAGTTAGACAAGTACAAGCACAATTTGATGTTTTCATATTATTTTATTAAAATTTAAAAGATCAAACAAAAATTATTGTCTATTTATGTGAATAACAGCAACTGTTCATTTTGCTACCAATTGGCAAATCATGATATTTTTAACATTTAAATGAATATTGAATAGACATTTTTTGGCAACAAAATTCATTTAAAAAAAATAAAATGATCCCAGAGATAATAATAATCATCATAACTCAGTTCCAACTATGTCGGGTTGAGTAGTGGTCCCAATTAGAAGTTTTAAAAAATCTGCCTTCAGCGGGAATCGAACCCTGGACCGTCTGCATTGGAAGCAGTGACGTTACCCACACGACCAATGAGTAGAGGTAGTGAAAAATTGTGATAACGAAATTCGCGATTTTTTTTAAATATCCATTTTATTGCCTAAAATGTAATATTGTCGACAAATTACATCATTTAGAGATGGAAAAAACACATTTTGAAAACGTAAATTTCGCGAAATCTCGTGTATATCGCGAAATAACGAACGAAATTGTATAAAACTGGTCAAAACGCGAATTAACTCGCGGAATTAAGCATTTTAGAGCTCAAAATGTGTGGGGATGGTGGAGGTGCCGGTCCAGAATTTTTGTGGAGGTGCCGGTCCAGACCGAACATTACGCGCGCAGCGGGCGGTACATCGTTTCGTGACGTCACGGGCTCCACGGAAATAGACCGCCAAAATAACGACGCGTATCACGGACTCCGCGGCAAAAGTCCACCAAAATAATGGTGCGTACAAATATTTATTTTTGCTTGGGAATCGATTCTGAATAGATTTGTGGGTCACAATGATCGATTCTAGCTACCGTATTGTTCCGAATATAGCACGACCTCGAATATAACATGACCCCCAATTTTTCAGAATCATTTCAAGAAAAAAGAAAAAAAATCAAAGAAAATTAAAATGTACATGAAACACTTGCAACAAAACATTTTGAACAATGTTAGGGCCTAGGCCTATGGTTTTTAACAGGGTAGGGCCAAGGACAAGCTCACATGTCAACCACAGTTCACCAGTCTGATTCCTGGTCTTCATTGTTTACGTCGTAGGCCTAGGCCTAGCTCCTTCGCAATCCCTGTGCTGATTTGTAAGGCAGAGGAACCTTTCTTTTCCACGCGATCAGCAGTCTTCATTTGTTCATCTTGAGCCATTTCATCTTCTCCTTCATCACTCATTATTACGTTACGTAGATTCTTAGCAATGTAGATAGACAACCCCGACGAACAAAATCTATGTAGGTCAAGCTAGGTCACGATGTGATCACGGCCGAGGATTCTGACGACTAGCAGACAGCTTCGCCCAAGGTTCGGCCGAGTTCAGTGGCATCGAGTGGGTGGGCGGGGCGAAGCGCAGCAGACGATGCGCTGGAGTTGTATAGAGGCGTGGCCTATGTTCAGGCGCTATTTCAAATGCAAGCGCGCGGAAATAACGCGAGTGCTGTTTTTGAGATTGTATTTTCGGAAAAAAACATCGCGCTATATTCGGAACAATACGGTAATTGGAATTTATGTCATCCCTACTTAAAAGGCTTAGAGGGATTTTTTTTTTCATTTAATTTTTTTTAATTTTTTTTTTAGATATCATAGGCCTATGTTTTTGGCCATTTAAATGAAATCGCAAAAAATGCGAAATTTGGGTTTTATAAAACGAAATTAGGATTTTTATATCACCATTTCTCATTACCTCTACCAATGAGCCACATATATAGATGTTGAGATCTGCATAGATCAACCCAACAGTACATAGCCCATCAAGAGCTGACCAAATAAACTCGAGACAAATTTCTACGATTTTTGCATTAATGGTTTAAATTAAATTTATGGGATACTAATTGTCCCACAACAGCGTTTTGAAGCGGTCGAGATGGTAATTATGAAATTAGCAAGTGTGGTTAGAAGTGGGTCCTAGAACAATCTAGTGCTTACCTTGTGCTTGGCCTTCTCTCTCAGGTCCACCTTGTAGAAGCCCTCCGTCCTGGCACAGCCCGTCACATGCACCCTCATCTCGTCGCGCTTCTTCTTCTTCGCCGGGGTAGGGAAGCTTGTCCGTGCACGGGAGTTAAGGAACAAACGTTTGCATCTGCTCTGAGCCAATAGAAAGCATGCAACATGCAACCTCATAGCACTGACTGATTGAGAAACTACACACACAGCACAAATCAACACACCCTAGGAATAGTATACTGACTGCAAAACGTGTTGAGGCCGAGATGATGAACTGCGTGACTGGGTGTTTAACATTCTGAAGTTGGATATCGGAAAAAAGTGGGAGGGGAAATCCCCCCCCCCCCTCCTATGCGCCTAGCCCTATCATACAGTATTGATCATGCTGCTAAGCTATGGTATTAGAATTGCATTCAAAAAAACATTGAGTGAAACCTCTTTGGGAAACTTTTTTGATGACTTGACTTAGAACTAACCAAATTCAATTTTTATTTTAAGTGAGGTTCACCCTTCTACAGAAGAATCTAACGTGCAATTTAAATGCACCAAAAGTAATTTCTTAAGTAGGTATCATTGCATTTAATTTAATTCATATGTTTATAAGTTATAACAAATTAAGTTACTCAGAAGCCCACGACATTTTGCATGGCAGTAAATAACTCCACATTTACCGGGTAGCTCTTGGAAAGTGACATTTAACATCTAACTACAATTAGTATTTTGATTCAGACTGTTAAGAAACCTAAATAAAGTATCAAATTAATATGTACACAGATACCCTACATCCTATACTTGAACAAAAATAAAAATGAATGAATGATAAATATTTGTTTAAAAGGATATTCGAATGGTCCACCCAATGAGTGTCATTGAGCCAGTACCCCTGCATGTCGTCAGCCAAGAGAGCCTCGTAGCTTCTCTTGATGTAGTTGATATCTTCGTTGTCGATGCCTTGCGTTAAGAACTCGTACAAGATCCCCAGTTCGTTCTCCACGGCTCTCTTCTTGTAAACGATTGGCTTGAAAACCTCCATCTTAGGCGGCGAAGTTAGTTCGAGCTTTGCCTTGGTGGGAGTTTTCTTGGACTTTGGTGAAGGTTCGTTTTCTCCGAGTACGGGTCTGGTTGACAGAGGCTTTGTGGGCGTCGTCGACCTGTTATAACCGTGATCGACTCCATGGGAAGACTTCTTGTTCTCTGTGCCGGAAGATACGCTGTCTGGTGAGACCAGAGGGTCCTTGGCGGGCGGGCGGCTGTACGAATGTTCCTTGGTGATTTGAGGAGTAGGTTTGCCGTCGCCTTCCTTTTTCCTTGCGTCGGGAGAGGTCACGACACCGTTAAACTTCTCCGCGGACTTCGGCTTATTCACTGCTTGAGAGACCATGAATTCCTCCTCCGAAGTTTGACTGATCGGATGCTCCTCTGGCGTTTGATCGCAAGGTACCGTAGCAGGCTTGCCAGACGCCAATGCCATCAACGCTTCCACTGCGGACACTTCGATAGGAGGAGAGGTATCCAGCTTCTCAGGCTCTGCATCTTTCTCCGTTGGAAGGGGTTTAGGTGGGACGATAACTCTGTCCTCTTCTTCAAAGTCGCTAAACATATCAACAGGGACCGGAGTGACGCTGCGGTCTGGGGTTTTTTCTCCAGCTCTGAAAACAATGAACAAGGCACAAATGATTGGGAGAGAAATTCAAACACAAAAGATTTATTGACAACAAACAAACAAATATGATGCATGCAACTCTAGACCACTTTAATGTCATCGTAGCCCAACCTACAACCTTCCCGTGGTTTGACCCGTAACTCCGTAAGTAGGGGAGTAGGTTACTCCCCGAAACCAGTGGTGAACATTGGCAATCACCCTCCCCTCCTTCCACAATGTAATTAGGACTTGCATTATTATTAATTTCATTTCATATGGAATAAGGGAAATGCCCTGCAATGGATATTTTCGTATCTACATGGAAGGACGCAATATGTAGAAATTTCTGACCATTTGAACAAAAAAACTAAATCTGAGAGGAAATATATTAAACTGGGAGTACCACAAGGATCAATACTAGGGCCTTTGTTTTTCAATATACTAATAAATGACATGCCATGTGCAATAAGTGAAGGGGATATGCTTCTGTATGCAGATGACGCAACCACCACCCTTGCTCATGCACTTATAGAAACATTAGAAAAGACCGCTTTTATCAGTTTTAAAACGAAGTGGCGCAGTGGCTGCAAACAAATAACCTAATAATGAATAATAAGAAAACTAAATGTATGATATTCCCAAGGAAAAATATGGAAGATCAAAATATTTTGTATCAGGTTGTGTGATGAAGACCTTCCTATTGAACAAATAGACACAGCCCAAAATTCTTAGGACTGTATATTGACAAGTGCTTATCGTGGGACATTCACACTGATTATGTAGCAAATAAAATAAGCTCCAATATATATGTCTTACGTAAAATGAAAATATATGCAGATAGAAGTTTGCTGTTAGTAGTGTACTATGCCTGATTGAGTCACATTTGAGCTATGGATTAATAGCGTGGGGTAATACATCAAAAAACAATTTTCATAAGATCTTTGTCATGCAAAAAAAAGCTTTAAGAATACTAGATAAAATTAAGAAAGGGGATACATGTAGAGGACATTTCAAAACGTTGAATATTCTTACTCTTGCATGCCTCTATATTTACAAAGTAATATTATTTTTAATTAATCATAGGGGAGATATAAAAAAAAAACATCAATATTCATAATTACAATACTAGGAGGAAAAATGATATATTTGTGACATCCCATAGGCTGGCTGTGTATGAGAAAAGCCCCACATATGCAGGAATAATCCTTTTTAATAAGCTACCTGCCATTATCAAAAACAAACCAACTGATACATTTAAAAAGGATCTTAGGACATTTCTTGTTGAAAAAGAATACTACGATATTGAGGAGTTCTTGGCGGACAATAATAATATGTCTTGACAATACAATTTATTTTGCATATTATAGATGCCTAGACTTATATTATCTAGTAGCCTATCTTATATTAGTGCAAAAGTATATATTTTTATTGTGTATTATTGTATTGTTGTAAAAGTGTATTTGTAATTAATGTAAATTAGTTTTATTATTTTCTATACATCCTAATATTCAAGTCTTAGTCTTTTGAAAAGACGTGTTTAATAGCTAGCTAGCTTATAATGTAATGTTTAGAACTTGTTTGTCTTGTCATAACATTGTAACAATATATGCTAGTATTAGGTAAATGTTTAAAAAATCCTGAATTTTCAAATTCACTTACGGCGTGTGTGAAGTGCCCGTGCGGAGTTAACGCGGGGGGTCCAGACGGCAAAAATGTGTACCGTTTTCTTTTTTTCGGACATTGTTTGGATTTTCCATTTTCCATTTTTTTGAAATTTTGAGATGCGCGGTAGAGCCCCGAGGTTTGACAATTCCGAAAGCCAATGAAATAGCAAACGGGTTAAAACCAAAATTGCCCCGATATTTCTTTCCGATTGCGAGGGAAAAAATTGCAAAGTTGGAAATTTTTTAACATTTTGCAGTGCAACTTTAAAAGTTTAAAATTTTGGTTTTCCTCGGTTCGATTTGGAACGACAAAGGCTCGTTAATGTAGCGGAAGAATAAAGGAATGTAAATAAAATTGGTTTGAGAACCTGTGTTCGAACCCGGGTTAGGTGGAAGCCTTCGAGTTCGGTCCGGGACACTTTTTGATAGTTAAATTTTGCATTCAAGGTCACAAAAAGCACGGTAAATATTTTTGTAAATTTCAAGAATTGTAAAAACCACTGTATCCGATCTTTACGGAAATTGTCATACCAAACATCACGGGGTTTGGCTACGTTTGAAGGGTAGACAGGGGGGGAGACAAGATTGCAATGCCTGTCCGGTTTTGCATAGAAAAATCAACATTCTTTTACACATGCTTTTTTCGAATGACCTAAAACGGGCCCTATTTCGACTTTTTGCCCCTACCATGTTGGTCTCATTAATTTCTAAACAAGATCAAACTTTCTAAAAAAAATTACTTTGACTCCTATTTCGAATGTCCTGAGCGCCAAAACGGCACCCAAACATGGTTTGTAAAACCAAGGCCGATAAAAAAAAGTCATTGTTCCAATGCATGCAAATGAAAAACGACATTTAACGGACATGCCTTCAACTGATTCGATTACCTTTGTTGACTTATAAAATACGTCTAAGGTTTGGCGTTTAAACGCCCAACAACATCTCAACCATTCGTTTCCAGATCTGGGCGCAAAAAAACGCACATTAAAATTTTGAATACTCTCGTCAGTGAATTTTTTACGCTAATTTATACTGATCACAACATATTAATAAAGTGCGTTCGTAAGCTTCAAGAGGCTCCCTACAGTAGATACAAAACTTAGGCCTACATTATAAGAAATCTATTTTTAGCTAGAAGTGATGTAATAAGTCAGGCATTGAGTCTGGTTGAAGTTGGGGGGCTCTGATTGGGAAACTTTTTTTTAAATCCAGTAACGAATGTCCATATAAAACTCCAGCATATGCACATGCACATCGTTAACATCATGACATAGAACGTTTAGACAGCCTTAGTGCAATCGAGACAGCATAGACTTCCACCAATAGTGGGGTTTAGCCCCCTAGATGCAACCCAAAATATCGAGACGACAATTTAATACTTCCACTAATAGAAATAAAAATATGTTTCATACTAGCGACTTCCTTTACGGTTGGGCAGTGGCGGGCTTTGGGGGGGTGGGGGCAAGTCGAGTCAACGAACACGACGAGGGAATCGCGAGGGACAAAGTGGCGAGGAGTGATGGGGGGGGGGAAGTCGAGTTTTTTATAAAGAATAACCTTAATTATTCGGTGAAATTTATTAACTTTTTTCCAGTACGAATCCGAATTTCGGTGGACTGTTTTGTGTTTTGACTAGATGCCTCTGACACTGTTTTTTGTTGTGTGTGTGGGGGGGGGTGGTTTTGGAAAAATAAATTAAGACATTTCATTGAATCTTCAAGCAATTTAATTTTGAGGCGATTCCAATGGCGCCAGTGGGCTGCATCAGAGGGTTACGGCCCTAACACTAATTTCGTTTTTGTTTCTTTTTAAGTGGTTGGTCATTTTTGGGAAATCCAAAAAAACATTGGGTTCTTTATAGCTCGGGCAATTTTCGTCCCCATCGGGTTCATCTCGGGCTCTATAGAAAATGTATTGGTCAAGCGAAAACAGTGGTTATTAGAGGGGTAATTTTTAAAGTCAAAACAGTGCTCAGGGCATTCCGTCACCCTTTTTGGGGCATTTTCAAAAAAAATTATTTTAATTTTTCCTTCCGATTACGTCAGGGGGCCGCATTCCCCGAAACACTTTCATTTAAACGTTGCCAAAAACTTTTTTGAATTTCTCAAAATAGTAGTTGGTCATTTTGTGGATAAACGTTTTCTTTTTTATTATATCTTCCACAATTACAGTACGATCAGGTACATCTCGAGCTCTACGGAACCGGACGGACGAGGGGCATATTTTGATAACCCGGACAAGTGTCACGGAAAAACTTGAAAAGTGTGATATTTTGGTTGTCCAGGATTTATGAAAAATGTGCAATATGTCTGATCCTGTCCATCTTGGGCTTTGCGGATCTGCGCGGACGAGGCGAAGATTTAGACTTACCGTAAAATATTTTGTCTCGGAATTGTCCCAGGAAAACATTTCTCCCACATTTTACACAAAAGGCGTAAAAATTATCAATTCGAAATTCATTTTGCACTGTACTTAGAGGCGGCGGAAAGCATCCGGCGGCGTACCGAAAGTGTCCCGGAAAACAAATTGTCCCCGGACTTCGGATAAAACGACAAACGTTAACCGCCAACTACCGTATCGCGGCCGTACGCGGACCGATTAGCGATTTTGTCGCGTCAACGAGGTCTTCAAACTACGAGGTTTTCCACGCCCTCCGCGTAGCGGCTTCAAGCCGCGCTTGCGCGGACTTGTCTTGTCATAACATTGTAACAATATATGCTAGTATTAGGTATATAAAACAAGACAATAAAATGAAATGAAATGAAATGAAAACTATATTAATCAATAATGGTTTTACAATGAAACTTTGTTATGAGAATGGCAACAATGGTAATGGCCTGATGAGCATCCAAGTCGTGATTTTTACTCCCTTATCGAAGAAGTTAGAATTCATTCATCTAGAATTCATTCATAAACAATGGTTAGATACGGCAGATGATGCCCCGACCGTTATTACTTTTTACTATGAAGGCGTAGGTAAAAGAAAACAACAATCACAGAGAAGTTTCAATATATATCTATCTGACTCCTGTTTCCAACTTAAGTTAGGTCAGGGGGTGGCTATAGCCACCAATTTTCTAGGGCAATATATGAGTTGTTAACACCGGCTTGCCAGGCCTGTCATGTCCTCTTCAGGTTCACTCGCACTTCTTCCCACCAGTTCACGCCATCCACTTCTGTCTTCCCACAGTTTCCTTGCTTCGACTTCTTCCCACTTCTCACCTCTTTCCTGTATATCATTTCTTATTTGATCTTTCCACTTCTCTCTTGGTCTACCGACTCGTCTTTTAACTTTGTCCCCACTTTCAAATTCTGTCCTTGGAATTCTTTCTTCTCCCATTCTTCTGACATGTCCATACCATCTCAACCTTTCTCGTCCAATTTTGAATAATAGCTTCTCAACTCCAACTTTTGTCCTGATTTCTTGGCTTCTAATTTTGTCTAACTTCGATATTCCGGCTATGCTTCTTACAAACTTCATTTCAGCTGCTTGAATCCTACTTGCATCTACGGCTCCTAGTGTCCAGGTCACTGAAGCATATGTAAGGATGGGTAGATAGTATACCTTGTACAATAACACCTTGCATTCATTAGGGAAATCCTCGTTCCAAAGTAACTTCCTTACTTGCTGATAAAAGGATTCTGCCTGGGCCACCCTTTTACTGATCTCACTTCCCATCTTTGCCTCCTTTGTGATAATGCTACCTACGTACGCTAACTCTTCTGCCTCTTCCAGTTCCTCATCTCCAATTTTAATTTTCTCTCTAGTTACTTTACTTGTTCCTTTCTTTCTAGATTTTTCCATCACAATAGTTTTACTTTTTCCAACACTGATCTTTAGTCCAATGACCAATAATTCCAATAATGAAATAAATTACCGTGTATTTACAATTTAACATGACTATAGACCGCGGAATAGTGGTGCAAACAGGGGTGCAGCCAATATCTCGGTGCAAATTAAAAAATTCTCAAAATAGTGAAATATACAAAAAAAGGATCGATATTACTTACAATGCACAAACACATTTATAATTAAAAAATAGATAAATAAATAAATTTGTAATTAGAGTCTACCCACTCAATATAACTGATTTTCAGTGGGGGACAGTAAACCAAAGCGACCAAGCCAACCCTGTAGGGCCGCAGACCCCGACGCAATCGACGAGTGAGCGATAACCAACCAAAGATCAATATTTTTAATAGGAAATATAGCAATCAGTGGTATGGACAGTGCAAACATCCGCAGATCAACACCAGAACCAACAAGGCCGATTCAGAACAACTTCAAATTAGGGAAGACGACGAGTACAGGTACGTGTTTTCACGACCCTTTTAACCTTTTCAATGCTGGGTTTTGAACGGAGCACCCAACACCCCAGTGCTGGGTTATTTTGAGCAAAAAGTCAATTTCTCTCACTTGTATTTGATAGTAATATTTAACTTATCAAAATGTTTAATCATCCTTGAAATGAAGTAAATTTCATTACACTATACACCTTGTTTAGATTGTCTTGCTTTTATACTGTCAAGACTATTATTTACATGTGACAATTGCCCTAGGCCTAGCAATGGCCTACGTAAGTGTGAGCTGGTTTTCGTCAACTAGGCCTACTGACAACGTCCTCTACTTCTCTATTATTTCAACCTTTACCTACTTCAAAGTCTATGATTGCTAACCAAGTCGGAATAGTGATCATAAACCTCCTAATTACAACCTATTTTGCCTGAAAACTGTGTTCTTTCATCATCCTAACCTTTTCCAGACGCCATTATTATCTTCACTTGTTGTTTTTGCCAATTTTTACTACTGAAATAACTGACAAAGCCATCTTTGGTCAAACTACCAAACTAGAAGATGGTTAAACAGCTTGCACATAGAGTGCAGCACAGTTTAAAAATCGACTTTTTACAATCGATTCTATCAGCAGCAACAAGCGCGGCGCGTTTCGAAACTACCCCAGATCGAGTATACTCGACGGCCGCACTGGGGAAACAAGATGGCGGCATCGAGTATACTCGATGGCCGCACAGAAAAGGTTAACCCGGTTCCTGAATTGAGGTGTCACATTGTAGGCGGAAGGTTAATGTAAACATGCACTTTCTCATATCCTTTGTGCTTGGCGGCATTTTTCTTTCGAATTATAATGCCCTTTGTTCATGCCACTGACTTGTGGCAGTGTGCTGTGTATCCCCCTCTCCTGCCTTACCACTCGTGCAATCTTCCAGAGATTATACCGCGTAAATAATTACCATAACATCTCTACTGTTTTCAATCTGCTAGAAGTCACTTTGGAAAAGAGATACTGCAAAGACTGGCCTTTCCTTCAAGTTGTTACAATTATCTGAGCGCCAGCATTACCGCTTCCCCCTACCGTCGCCCCGCGCCAACGCATCGTGACCTTGACTAGACTGTGACAAGATATAAACCAGATGTAAGGGGAACAGTGAGTGTTATCTTAATGGCCCGCTGCTATTCCTCTTTCGTGATTATGAAATACTACTTCAACGGCATGTCATTGTTTATAGAACAGCATTCTTCAACAGCCTGAGATATTATGATAATTGATGAGTGCGTTTCTTCGCAATTCATTAGACACCTGACACCCCATATGATTTTTTGTGTTACTACCCGGGTAATCCGCGGGTAATGTGGACGGGTACCCGGGTCGTAAAAAAGTCTGGTTTCGTCATCCCTACTTTAAATTTATTATGTGCCTCGTTGACAGGACAGCTCCAAAGTCACCGTTACAAAATCCTAAGACAAGAACTGATGGACTTGAGTCCAAATCAGAAGTAAAAAAAACTTCTGACTTTGGCGGGAATTGAACCCTGGACCTTCTGCATTGGAAGCAGAGACGGTAGCCACAACACCGACGAGCCGCACAAATAAGTCAATAAGTCTCGATCAACAAGTGAACTAGAGTGTGGGAGTAATTTGAAGCATGACTAGGTCCGCCCACTCGCCGCTGTGTTCGACTCATTACCCGGTCTAGCCTTTGCCTTGCGCTCGGCTCAAGGTCACATCGTTGTCCCTCAAGTATTGCACTCTACAAGTCTGTGCTCTGTGCTCTGCATGAGGTTGAATACAAAGTAGAGAATGTTGTCTGTAAATAACATTCTTCTACTTATTTGTAACTCTTTATGTCCAGTTAGATAATATTACATAAAATTTTTTTTTTTTTTTAAAACAACGCCTAGGGTTAAATGTACTATAAAGTAAAAAATAAATTTTTGCCCAACAAATTTCTGCCTTACTTGGAAATTAAAAGCGTTGGGCGCTTAGGGTATTGCCATAGATTACAGAATTTTGTTGTTCATGGAAAGAAAGCGCCCAACGCTTTTAATTTCCGAGTAAGGCAGAAATTTGTTGGGCGAAAATTTATTTTTTACTTTTTAGTACATTTAACCCTAAGCGTTGTTTTAAAAAAAAAAATTTCATGTAATATTATTTTATACTTTTTAGTCTTAACGAATGTTGTAATCGAATATGTGCTCACTGGACATGTCCGAATTTCTGCATCTGGTTGGCCCATCCTTACTAGCTGTGACTAATTTCCCATATGAACTAAATTTAATTATTAATTACAATGAATGAATTGATTAATTAGTGAATCTGTTAATTGATTCATCTATTGTCATCAAGAATATGTATGTGTGAAAAATTTCAGCTCGATCGGACATTGGGAAGTGGGTGAAATATCGATTATAAGATTCCGTCCAGACAGACAGCCAGACAAACACATGAAGCTAATATAAGCGTTGTAATAATAAGCAGGCATGTTTACTAGTTGCATAACGCTGTCTCCCCCCCCCCATCCGCTTCGCTATAAGACGAATCATACCAACACTATCGCTGCTTTGTTTATGCTACGAGAAGTTAACGAGACCAAAAGTGCAATCTCATTCACTTGATCAGCAGAAAATGTTTGTTTCTTTTTTCTTGTAGTATACTAGTCTAAGCCATAACATTTGAAGCCACACAAATACAGAGGAATGTGGCTGATTCATCTGTCTATCCGTTCCACTCCACTTCACGCTCGCAGTATAATTACAACAAAACAACAGCCAGTGTCTGGAGTTACACTGATAAGAACCCATTGCTATTCTCTTTCTCACACCACTCTCGGATTCCTTGTATACCCTACTTGTCTAAGCCATAACATGTGAAGTCACACAAACACAGAGGAATGTGGTTTCATCTGTCTATCCGTTCCACTTCACGCTCGCAGTATAATTACAACAAAACAACAGCCAGTGTCTGGAGTTACACTGATAAGAACCCATTGCTATTCTCTTTCTCACACCACTCTCGGATTCCTTGTATACCCTACTTGTCTAAGCCATAACATGTGAAGTCACACAAACACAGAGGAATGTGGTTTCATCTGTCTATCCGTTCCACTTCACGCTCGCAGTATAATTACAACAAAACAACAGATTACATGCCGAGACAGAAAACTTACATGACAACTTTTTTTAACAATTAGGTTGTAAAATAGGTTATCAGATCATGTAAGTGAAATCCTGCTAAAACGTTCCCTTCATAGGCATTTAACCTGCCCAACACGTCTGAATTCAACACTGTTTTTATTTGTATGTATGTTAACCATAGGGCCTATAAAACTTCCTGTTGGAAACAATCCAATCTAATACATTTTCCCCACCCATTACGTACAAAAATCAATTTAAAAGTGCACTTCCTTCCCTTGAGATACACTTTGTTCCATCTGCGCTCTTGCTGTGGATATGTTTTTACCAGCCCCGCTCCCACGTTTGTATCAGCTTTACGTCCGTCCACAACGAGGGCGAGAGAGAGAGCAACATCATGGGCGAACAAGGTGCGCGTTCAATCCACTCAGCTGACCGGTCATTAGCATGATTGTGGGATAAGAATTTGTGATGTATACGTACGGTAGGCTTATTAATTATTATGTTTCAACAGATTATGAAATCTGTAATCACGACGCATGGGACCTGTTACTGGACACTCTTTTCCCAGGCTCATCTTGCGACGAGAGCTAAGCGCGGGCGATAGTGAGAGATTTTCCCACACGGGCATGTGGGAAAATAATTTACTTGCCCGACCACTTTTTTTACATGCCCCGGGCATCTCGAGCGTTGTATTTTTTGAGCCCTGTATAAGCTAGTTATTGGGTAAAAGAAAACATGCAGTCAATATGGCAGGCAAGGTAGTACTTTTTTAAATTATAGTGGTAAAAATTGGGGTGTGGCCATTACGAGATGGCGGCCTTTGTTTGAGTAAGACTTTAAATTTCTGTAGTGACTACATCACTTCAATGAATATCTTTTGACCGTACTCAAGAGACTTCCCTGTTGCTTCTTAGCCACAATATTTTGAAACAAAGATATTTTATGACTTTTGTTCACAATTAGTATTACATATTTTGATGTGCAAGTATATTTATAAAATTACCGGTTGATAAGGAATAACTGAATTACTAAGCGTGTGGGTATAAGCAAACAGAGTCCCTCCTCAAGAACCAACCTGTGGAACGCCTGTGGGTATTAGCAAACAGAGACCCTCCTCTAGAACCAACCTGTGGAACGCCTGTGGGTATAAGCTAACAGTGACCCTCCTCAAGAACCAACCTGTGGAACGCCTCCAGTTCGTCAATGTCCATGGCCATGAGAGTCTTGTTGATCTCCTGCTTGGACAACGGCTGCTCGGTTTCCGTCTCGTTCTCTGCGTCCGAGGCGCTGTCGTCGGAACTGTCGGACGAGCTGTCCGAAGATATGCTCGACGACGAGCTACTTGACGACGAAGAAGAAGATGAAGAAGACAAAGAGCTCAGAGATGACTTTGAGCCGCTTCTCCTTTCCGGTCTCGCCTCAAAACTCTGGAAGAAAAGAGGATCAAATTATTTCACGTAATTTAAGTTTTAACACAGCTACCCCATTCAGTGTCAAACTTAGAAAAAACAATAAGCACAAACAACATACAACATTTTTTTTGAAAAACAAACTGTTGAACTATTTTGTTATAATATTTTAATGAAATGCAAAATCTGTTAAAACTGTTTGGTAAAGGAGGTGAACTGTACAATACATTAGGTACCAAACTAATAGAAGACTTTCAGGGCGATTCTCCAAGGTACCCGACAAATGCAATACTAACGCTATTACTGTACGTAAAATATTCAACGGCATCAATAGCACATTTGACGCAGCTATCAAAGGAATTCAGGCCTCTGCCTCTGTAGAGACCGGGTCAATGTGTACAACATATCCTAACACATTTTAAATTTTTATCGTGGGAAACCTGTTATAGGGTGCAATTAGCCCCTCTTCAGGTGAACTAGGTATGTTGCGGATAGGAAATTGTGAAGGGATGTCCGAGGGCTGTCGAAGAGGACTCAACCCCTTGCATTCGCCTTAACGACTGAGGAAAACCTCGGAAAAAACCTTCAGTCAGGATTGCCGGTCTCGACGGGATTCGAACCCGGGACCTCCCGAATCAGAGTCGAGCGCTTAGCGCCCGAGCCAACACTGTCGGTATCCTAACACAGTTTGACCACAGAGTAGGTAGGCCTACTGCACTGATCTTGTAAACATTTAACTTTTACTGAGTTGAATAAGATGACTTTTAATTCATAACTAAGGGGCTCATGACATCTACATATTCATCCATGTAGCCTACTCATTCATCATAGACATTTAATTAGAATTTAGACCAGGGCCCATGATGATGAATAAATAATAATAATATTAACAATAATAATCTACTAGTATGTGGTTCTTGTCTAGATTCAGATCTACAATCCACCAACAATCCAGATGTTATGAAGATAACCGTCTCGGTAGCTTAGAGGTTAAGCACCTGACCGGCAATTGGGAGACCTGGGTTCAATACCCCGCTGAGATGGATTTTTTTATTTCTGGATTGATTTCCATACCGGTAGGCTATATGAAATGAATGTAATTGAATTTTAAATTGAATTGAAATTTTTTATAAATGAAGCACTTAACACATTCCACGCCGAATACGTCTATAGACGTATTCGTAAAGCGCGCGCACGCCATTGCCGAATATGTGTATAGACGTACTATTCACGGCCGGCGGCAACACAGATCGCTGCTGCTCCGGTTGATGACCATGAAACTTGTTCTAATTGTACAAAATCCCACTAGATAGCAGCACACTTCAAAAAAATGTGATTTTCGGTCCATTAGTTCACATAGGAGCCGTGTAAACATTATTGATGTTCACAAGGCCAGTGTTAACTTTGTTGAGCTGAAACTGAATGAAAGTAAAGTTTTAGCCCAGATTTTAGCGGATGACGAGTCGGAAAACGAATTTATCCTTAGTGCAGATATTCAGATGATTATTACTTTGCAAACAGTGGTATGTTTAGTCAGATTGAACATGAAATTGTTTACCAAAGTGACAAGTGACGGTGATGTTGACGTGTGCGGGGATGGTTATAACCTACAAAATGACAGGCAAAACGTTGTTGTTGGACAAGTTAGGCCTAGATCTCCATTGCGTGTGTATGAGCTTATTATTCCGATCAGGCCTAATGATTGGTAAGTAGGCGTAAGGAAGGAAATGCAATTTTAGTCCGCCGATGTAAAAAAGGTAATAACTCCCAAAAAAGGCTGGCAAGGCGCGCGCAGCGGCGACCGAGGTGGCGCGGCAAGCAATGTGTTAAGCTATGTGAAATTGCTCATCGTGAAACTTCTAGCTCCGACACAAAACATAAAACCTACAAAAAAAAGTAGAGCATGAAATTTACATTTGCATATATTTTGAAAGATTATTTTGGGGCTAAACGTAATCGATAATGGCGTACTCACCTCGTTTAGCAGCTGCTCCGAGTCCGACGCCTGAACCATCTCCTCCTGATCGCTTTCCGCGAGACCTCTCCGGGAATCATCCTCATCCAGGGGGAGCGGAGACGGAGCCTTCCTCTTGCGACGGAACGATGGCATCTTTGGTATCGCCGCCCGGAATCCGAGCCCGAATCCGCCCAGACTATCTAGGCCCAGACCTTCTCTGCTCGTGTCCAACAGCGAGTTCAACAACGAGTCGGGTTTAGTGCTGGACGACGAGCTAACCTTTTCTAGTGGTGTTATTTCGTCCGCAAAGTTTTGGTATTTCCGTTTCTGTTCTTGTTCGTCCCACCATTTCTCAAATGATTTGAACGCTGTGTTTTCAATCATTTTCTTATTAAAGTCTCTTTTCAATATTTGTTTTAGTTCCTCTATAACTCGTTCTACCACACCACTGAAACATAATTAGTGCAATATGTTACAAATGGTATGCGGTATGGCACAAGAACGTTTAAAAACAAAATATATATATACAGTATTTGGCCTATATTATGATCTGTTTGTTGGTTGAAGCGGCACAATTTTTCATATCCTAGTTTATAGTTTTTTTTACATATAATCCAAGGTTTTCTACAGAAACATCTCTAGAAAGGAAAAGTTTAATTAAGTCAGCCTGAAAAATAAACGCCAGTAAACAACAATTTATTAATAATATTAATGTGATAGGAACTTGAGATCCGGTAGGCCACCAACCATAACTTTGCCAACTCTGGCACAGTCATTCTGTAAAAAGGATGTGTGTTTGCACACGTAAGTGCATTTAAGTCAAACAGAACACATGAGATTTCACATCCTGAATGATGGGATATTTGAAATTTCACATGCAATTTCAAAAACAATGTTAGAGATGGGGATAGCCTATGTTATAAGAACAAGATACTTACTTGATGGTAGGCGCTTGAGGATCGGTGCACTCGTACGGCGCTTGCTGAGGTAGTCTCGAATGTAGTCCGGGAAATGCAAACGGTCTAGGCTGTGCATGTCCTCCCATGGGACCCATCATAGGATGCTGAGTGGTAGGATAGCCGGCCTGAGGCATGTACATGGGGGCGGGATAGGGGTAGTTACCGGGCGGCCGACACCAGCCGTAGGGGTCTGCGCCTCCCGCGTAGAGGTTCTGTGGGGGGTAGTACGAGCCAGTGCCCTGATAGGCGGGAGGGGGGTAGGCGAAGGAAGCCGCAGGGTTGGGGTAACCGATTGAAGGTGGAGGAGCTACTTCAATCTTTTCATCCCCAGAACTTAAACTCGACAAGGACATTCTGTCGTCCATTTCGTCTTGCAACGGGGTAGACTTTCTGCTCGTTTCTTCCATACCAGGTAAAGGAGCCAAACCTGATAACACCTTGGAGAAACTCAGGTTCGAATTTTTAATTTTTAATTCGATTTCCTTTGGACTAAGACCGTCTTTATCGCCGGCGGTTAGGAATTCGTCTTCACTACTGCTTATTATACTGTGTAGATCGTCATCTAGAACTTTTTTCTTGACACTCTCTAACAGACCTAATGTTTCTTTAGTTTCTTTCTCCTTGGCAATTATGGAGTTTCGAATGCCTATATGATGCCATTCTAGGTACACTTCTCGAGAGAGGAAGGGAGAAGGAGGTGTAGAGAGGGGCTCATCAGTGTTGTCAGGAGGCGAAACCTTTTGGGGCTTCACTAAGCGAGATTCCGTGTCCGAACTACTAGAAGTCTTTGGCAAAGATCTGTTGGATAGTCTTCGGGGACTTTTCTTCTGTCCAGAAAGTTTTGCCGGCTTTTTTGACGACTCATCTTCTGAATCACTACTAATCCCTAACTGTAAGCCTAATTTACCCTTAAGTAACATCTCAATTCTTGTATCTAGATCCAAAACTTTGGGCTCCTCTTTTTTATCGACTTTTTTCAACGGTTCGGGTGAAAAAACTACATTCTTGCTATCTGGCGCAACCGGAGTCCAGGTGGGCGTTGCATTGGCAGGAGGAAGTGTTGTGACGGACCCTTGTACTGGGATCTGTCGTAAAGTTCGAGTGTCCCACTGCGGGTCCCAGCCAGGCTGCCACTGGGGGCCCATTTGGCTCAAGTGAATAGGAGGAGGAGGCATATTCAAGTTGGGATGCATGCTCGGGTGAGAGGGGTAGGCGGGGCGAGGGTGTGTAGGTATAGGGTGGAACTGAGGGTACGCCGCAGTAGGAGGAAGTGGGTACTGACTGTGATAATCATATGCAACAGGTGTTGTGTGATTAGAAGTGTGGTAACCATAATCTTTGCTACTCGAGTAGCTTCTTTCCGAATAGACGTCCGACTGACCGGTGCCGTAATCACTCATGGTCGAACTTGGAGTAGGGTAATCACGATGGCGGCTGAAACTTAATTCTCGCTCTTGAAGATACGGCTCTAGTTTATGGTTCGAGTCGCGTAAATCTTCTCTGTCCTTGGAGATTTCGTCATCCTGTACAACTTCTCGATCCAAACTTGCACTCGCGATCTTCTTCACGCATTTCTTTGGGTCTTCCTTATCAAGAACTAAAGACGATGCGTCTTCTTCCAGGGGTAGGGAATCTTTTTCTTTTTTCTCCGTTCGCTCTTTAAATAGTTCACGGCACTTTTCACCAAATGCGTCGAGGAAAACGCTCAACACTTTTCCCATGACCGATGTGTTGTTAAGCTTCTCGACACATGCGCGAGATGACTTGACGGCTTCAAAGACCACACGCGCAAGTCCAAGATGTTTATTTGTCATTGGGTGGTAATAAATAAACAACTCTTCATATGGACCAAATTTAGAAACCTGGAATGAAGATTTCATGTAAGGTTTTGATCACAGATAGGCCCGAGACCTACAGACCTCATTTATAAACGTTATTGTTACTGTCTTAACTAGTTATTACGGTAGACCTACGTCATCTAGAAAAAGTAAAAATACAATTTGAGAAGAAAAGTATGGCCTAGGGTTTAAACTTTTGAAGCAAACGATTAGGTAGGGGAGAGTGGGGAGGTTTGAGCCGTGGGAGGTATGAGCCAGTGAAGGTTTTAGCTTATCAGTTGATATTATGAAAAAATCAGAATAGCAGAATTATGCATTTGTAACATCTTCAACTTTTAAACTAAACAAGATTCAAATTTGACCCCAAATATGCCTTCTATAGATACCACCTGGTTAATGCTGCTAATATTGTATGTTTCCCTCCTATTTGCGAAGCAGCTGTGCAGTGTCAAGATTCATGACTTGAGATAAGATCATCTTAATAAGTACTTAAATAATGTTTAATTATCATGTAAAACCATGCCAATTTGATTTAAATTAATTTAAGAATAATTTGAAGCATATTAATTAGGGTTGCCGTTCGATGTGAAAATCGTGATCGATAATCGGAGGCATCGAATCGATTATCATATCGAAATATATCGATATCATAGACCCAAATCGATTATCATATCAAATTCCAAATTGAGCCTAGGAAGCAGAAACACGGAAGAAACATCGCGAATTCAATATAATTGGGCAGACTGACGCTAGAGAAGTTCACGCCACAACACGTCGAGCCGTAACTGAATACATCGCAATCGGGCCGGGCGATGTTTTCGTATCGCCTTGTATCGCGCTGCGAGCGCATGCGCACTGGCGGCGTGGGCGTGGCATTATACTTGAGCAGCGATTGGCTACTCCGACAACCAATCGGCGCGTTGATACGACAGCGCGGCATTTTTAAGCATGGTAAACCGCGAAAACATCGATGTCACTATTTAAATCGATAATCATATCATACCATATCAAAATACTTGAATCGATTATCATATCATATTACTGATATCGATAATCGATCGATATTTCGATTATCGACGGCAACCCTAATATTAATCAATAATTGGACTGAGGGAGGTTTGAGAGAAGTTTTCGAGGGAGGTTTGAGCCAGACACATAACCTCACATAATAATGGTTTTTATCCTTAAGTAAGCCATAGATAGTTAACATACTTAAGTTATAATCAACATCTTATCTTTCATTTTAAGGATACCTTATACCTGGAAGAAAAAAAAATCTGATCGTAAGTAATGACGATGTTTGGTGTTGAACACTGGAAATGACCAGATACACCAGACCAGAAGTATGATACGGTTTCAATAATGCAACCAAACCAATATTCTGTTCCCGAGATAGCCAAATATCGCAACATTTAGCTATAAACTTTAAAACCGTACACTATAATATAGGACTATGCGGATGCCTATCTAAACTTTTGTGTAGGCCTAAGCCAATGTTTACTAATATGCATGATTCATGAATGTTTCTTTTCGTATGCGATAGAAAAATCGATACAGGGTATAAGCACATGTTTTTTGTTTTTTTCTATTGTAATATTTGCAAGTGACTTCAGCATTTGTTTATTGTGTGTTATTCTCAAAATAATTCTTAAATAACATGGTAAACACCAAAAATCAATAGTAATAAAACATAATATTCATCTTAAATACATGTGTTCACTCTGCCCTAGTCTAAAAACGATCTATTATATCTATTAGTGATTCAAATTGCAGTTGACTCATACCTCCCACCATCCGACTCATACCTCCCAGTCCCACCTGTAGGGAGGTTTGAGACATTACACATAGTATGCTTTGATTACAAAATACTAGTGTCATAGCAAAATATAGTCTAAACCAAAGAGTGCAATTTGAAGCCTACATCCCAACCATGAATTTAAAAAAAAATTAAAACAGAGTCTAGAATTAAAAAAGATACAGCAATTCTAAAGAAAAGTGTCTCAAACCTCCCCACTCTCCCCTACCGGTACCTAGGGTACTCACTCCTTTGTTTTATTTATTTATTTTTATTGATATTATATATTGATTTTAGAACACTAAGTAATTCCAGAAAACATTAAATGAAATCACTTAACTGTGACTGAGTGGGTAGGCTCAAAATACAATTTTTTATATTTTTTTATTTAAATACAAAAGTAAAAATGTTGCCATAAAACAGTACACCTATAAGCCAGATGAGGATAACAATTTAACTGCAGGTTAGGCATGCTATGATAGTAAGTAATTTTGAATGAGAGTACCTACCGTAGGCCTAAGTAGGCCTAATAGGTACCTATCTAGAGACAGGCCTCCTAGTAATTCATAGACCTAGTCATAGGCCTAGCTTGCAATCATTAAAACGTCAATTTTCTATCATTTTCACCATTTTGGCAATGTTGGGTAGGAACATTAAAAAAAGAACACGTTCCTTTTTTGGGAACTTTTTAAAGAAAGCGTTCCATTTTTAGTTAGAGGAACTTTCAACACAAAAGTTACAAATTATGTGGAGGTTTTAATAAGTTTTAGAGTTCCTTTCACTCTTAGAGGTGACAAAACCCACCATGCCTAGTTGAAAACGGATTTATCTAATACAGATTTGAAAATCAGTTGGTGAAAAACAGTAGCATATCATTTTTAGGAAGCATAACCTCGATTGATGATCCTGTCATATTTGCTCGCGACGACGCAGCTTAAAAATCGCGACCTAAATCCAAATGTAGGCTATCATAATTTATCCGCTAAAGGAACTTTTCTAATTTCAGGAACTCAAAAGTTTTTTTTTGTGTTAAGTAGGTAGGCCTAGGCCTAATCTAGCTTAACTTTTAAAAGTTCCTTTTTTTGCGGGAACTTACCCAACACTGCATTTCGGTCATGATCCGCTACAACGTATTTACCAGTAACTAACATAACCCCTATTCAGTTGGTTGGTAGGCTACCTAATCTTATGTCAAGGCATGCCGCATACGCAGGATAGGGCTTAGGCTTACTCCTATTGTCTTAAAGCGTATTTTAAAAGGCTTATACGGCCTAGCACTAGTCCAAGTGACAAAGGTAATGACAATGTTCGGAAACAATAATAGGCCTAATTGTTTTGAGGACCTAGTTTGGCATGTTTAGGCTAAATGTGGAAAGTCCAAAATAAAGGCTAACAAATTAACCGTTTACTCCCATCTTTACTAAAAACAATTTTCTGAAGTTAAGAAAATGGTCGAACAGGTTCTTACCATATCTGATAGAAATGATTTGTCAATATTGTCATTCAAATTGCATATTGTTACTTCCAATGGAGGTGGATCCCCAATATAATTGGCATCGATCTGGAAAACAACATACATACTTATAATACCTGTAATTGTTATGACAAGGGTAATTTTAGAAAGGGAAAAGTATTAGTGCCAACCCTAACCTTAAATTTTGGTAATGGTATTTCAAGGGGTTCTAGCCGTATCCATCTCCTTGACAGGGTCGACCGAGGATCTCGTACAATTGTTGGTGGAGCACTGGGATCATTAGGTATATTTCCATCATAACGATAGATTTTAGAAGTTCCCTTGGTAAGAAAAGGATCCACTAATAGCTTGTAATTCCGAGGTTTGTGATGGTGGTGAGCCCGACTTGAGTGAGATGCAGAGTCCATCATACCACTTATACCTGAAATGTAATTAACTCATTACAACAAAATTAAGAACTAATTCGTAACTCTTGTAGACGCACAAGGGGTAACTATGCTTTTGGCTAATGATGGGCCTACAAGCTTAGCTACAAGCTAGGCTAGACCTCCTAGGCATAGGGAGGGCTAGCGTAGCGTAGGCCCATAGGCCTAGGCTGGTAAACTAAACGTGAAAAAACGGGCAACACATCCTTCAAAATTCAGAGGAAACAAATACAATGCACAGCAATTAAAATATTACCATAATATGCTGGTTTGGGTTAGAAAAAGAATCTGTCACATTGTCAATTTCCTTGGTAAACAAAACGCTAGGCCTAGTGTTTCGTCTACCCGCGATGCTCAGTTCATAGCAGAAAGCCAAAACTGACCAAATAATAATCGTTCAGATCAACTTTTACCGAGGGAACCGACTAGAAAGTCAGTTACCTTAGATTTAAATATGATTCACAGATTCTAAAAACACACTTTTGTAAAATAAATACATATTAATACGATTGCAATCACGAATTATGAAGAGCACAGTTTTCACAACCACAACCGAGCGAGAGCCAAGTTCTACTTGCCTCATAACCTCCAAATACAAGCACTAAATTAGCAAATGTTTTTTGTTTTGTATACCAGTTGTTATCAAAGTTATTTGAGAATTACAACCTATATATGTAATGCGAATTTTTATATACCTAATAACGGTGGTTGTAATGAAAATTTAAAATATATAATTTTATTAAAACAGCGTTTTCTTGACTACATAGTACGACGGTTATGAGCGCCATTATTTGTAATCGAGATTTTGTAGTTTGATCACAACGAGATACCATACTACTGCTTCAAAAATATATTATGTGCTCGATACATGCAAGAAATATTCTAGAGTGCCCCATAACTTATTTCCCATTTGTAAGAAATATACCCAAGGGAAATGTGCGTCTCTTCAACAAGAGGAAATTTTTTAATAGGTTTGCCTATGGCGGGTATCGACCGAAAGAGGGGCATGTGAAAGTTCCCAAGCTTTCGTTTCCAAATCCTCGTTCGCCCTTTGGGTGGATCCTTTCGTCAAAGCAAAAAGTCCCGGGTTCCAATAACGATCAGATCAGAGGACTGTGGGCCATCCATTTTCATGACACATGACTAAAATATTTTATGTTGTGTAGTGCATGCATGCAATGCAATATAGTAATATTATGAATATATCTATATAATTTACTTTGCTTAATCTTTTATACATATTTTGGTAAACTGTAACTTTAGACTACGAGCTGCCCTAATCTGATCAAAGATTACACATGGAGGTAGCATTGTAATTAAATTTTAAAATGGTTCACTTATGTGAACTAAAATGTGAAAATCTGTCCTTGTAACTGGGTGGGTAAATTCTCATACATTTCGCCCCTCCCACTTTATTTATTTATTTAACGTCTACCCTTTTCACACACCGAATATCTATATCTATTGATCGAGTGAATAAAATATGAAATATGAAACACACGAGATATAAATTCAAAGACAAGACATATTCATATTCACTCAGCTCAGATGGCACGCACGCATGCTTGTTATTTATTTATTTATTTTGTATTAAATAAATAAATAAATAAATAAATAAAACATAAACGTCTATCCTGTTTCCAAAACTGATTTCCAAAGGACAACGAAAAATATGAATTACTAATATTATGCAGACAAAAATATAACTGTAGTTTTTAAAGCAAAGCAAACGATGTTTAGTAAGGCAACAATTTTTATAACATTCAAATTGCATATTAAAACGCATTTTTGTCTTGTAAATAATAATAAAAAAACTATCAAATTAATTTATTCAACAACAAACTTTGCGCGGTAATAAGTCACTGCAGCTAAATACGGTTAGTTTCTTTCCTCTTGACAATCAATGACTAGGCCACCGCCGTTTCGATTGTGGTAGAAGAGTACATCCAGACGGCGGTGGACTAGGCCTTCCGAAAAGGGTTGCCAATTATTTCTTTCTCCCTTCGATTAAAAAATAAAGTTAATTTCCAGCAAAGTTTCTCCAGTTATGTAAGTAATTTGCATTTATTTAACATTCTTTAATCGTCAAACAAACCTTTACTATATTATTGCTAACATTTTAAAACAGATTGCGGTCAAGATGTCTCTCAAAGCCGTAATTCCATCTGTGAAAGCTCAAGAGGCTGCGGAAGAAGAGGAGCTTGTCGACCCCCAGCAAGTTTTGAGGGTAGGTCGGTGCCCTAGGCCTTAACAAAATTGACTAGCCTATGAAATGTTCCTGTATCTATCCTGTTCCTAGCCCTAAATATACAATTACATCTGTAGCTATTGACCTTGATGTATAAAGATTTAAGCAACTAGCCCTAGGGGCCTAGCCTTGAGCCTAGGCCATCAATCACGACACTGGCTCAGGTCCTGGCAACCGGGATAGATCCAATACCTCGGGCCATTCAGATTATTAAAGCATCATTCACAATTAGTTCTAAGGCGTAAGGCGCAAGTCGTAAGAAATGCTAGGCGTTTACAACAACCATAGGCCTACCATTTTTCATTGCTCCTGTGTATTGCGCATGCGCGTACAGTCAGCTGTGGAATGAAATAAGCAGGAGTGGGAGTATTCCTTGTTCTGTGATTGGCTCGTCGTAAGAAAACCTTGAAGACCTGGATTTTGGGCATGGTCCGTAGACCTTAAAACAATTGACTGCCATTGGGATGTTCTTTAACGTTCCTGCCTTAAAAACATACCTTACTCGGAACTAATATTAGCCTTAAGCACTGCGCCTAGGCCTTAGACCTATTGTGATGATGCCTTAGAACATTACCTGAAGGTCGTCTGATCTGGAACCCGATAGGGCTCAATAGGTCTCGCAATTGCCGGGATTAAAACGGCCTTCCATGTAAATTCGTGGGAAAGGGAAGAGCAGGGGGTAATGCTGGGGTTACAAACCATACTTTTTATTCATGTATTGCGCATGTGGTAACTGTTTATTTGATACAGAATGTAGATTTATGCTAGATTGGTACTCAAAACAAGCACTATATAAAATTGGAAAATTGAATGATTCGAAACTAAAACCACCATTTAAGATGTGTTTAGATTGCATTGGGCGTTTAGAATAAAAGTTAGCTGGAGCATACCTAAACAATGTAATTTGTATAGAAAACCACCTAAATGGAAAGTCAATCTGAAAATACCTGATATAATATTACTCGGTGATATGGTTCCATAAGTACTTGAAAAGTAAGATTCATACTTCAGCAAAATGGAAATATAGTACAGAAAAATGAAAACGTACTTTATAGTGGAATATTCAAATACTTTCCATAAAATTCGGTGCGGAAAGGACCAGCTGTGGGTTAGGGGCAGGACTTATAGTATTGTTTCACCTGTTATCTTGTCAAACCATGGAACTATACGATATGTAATATACGGTATAGAGTAATAGTAAAAATGAATTAACGGGATGAACTATCGGCCCAGGAAAATTTTGAAATCAAGTAAAATTAGCTATCGCATTTGTGGATTAGAATAAATGTTGGCTAGTAGATAATACTCATCAGGGTTTGTCTAGTCAAACTACCAAAATAAACATGGTCAGGACTAAATAGAATATGGACCGAAATTACATCCAGATCGAAATGGCGGATATATCGGCAGGACAGCAATTGTTAGGCGATAAGTAATTAGGCTAAGGATGCAATTGCCACATACTACATGATACATTATGCTTTGATTCCATGTCAAAAGACGTTCTAACAGCCAAATTAAATAGAAAAGCATAAAATTTTAAAGGAATTATGATCAATTAATAAATTTACTTTACTCGTATGAGTATTCCGTGATTTGCTGCTATGAAGAGAGTTTTTGTACTTTAATTTTTCGCGGTACATTCATCGTCGATTCGTGCACAAAGTCCGTATGAACGGCAGTGACATAATTTCAGTGCAGGGATATTTTTTCCAACTGTTTGATGTCTGGGAAGGGGGTTGGCGGTTAGTCAAGGAATAAACAGAATAATTTGTTTCTAATTCATATTTGTGATTGGAAACGATTAGGATGGTTAAATAATTTATTTTATATCATGTAATATTTAAGGGATTATATATTAAAAGTTATTTACTTAAAAACCGGAATGTATTGCGGTTCGATCTAGGACTGAAGGCAGACGCTAGTGGGCTATAATTTTCGCGGGTTCAACTTCTCGCGATCATGATGGAAGTCCCGATAACTTCATTACAGTGGGTGATGCATTACAGAAGCTCACTTTGGCTGTCTTTGATCATTTCAGAGCTTGTGTTACCAGCCAGAATCAACGCTTTTGCACACGAGTTCATTGAAGAATTACCTTTGCTGAAAATTATGGTTGCCAGAAAGTCTTATCATTAGACCTATCTGTGTTTAAAGCGCTCGCGTTTTCTTAGCTTATTAAAAGATTTAGGCCCTTCTAATTAACTTTTATTTTGCTAAGATGAGACTAGTATTAGTTTTGGGTGCTAAACACACATGCTTTAGCAGTTAGTGCATTTTCTGCTTGTCAGCAATATCATTCGAATGGGTATTTATTTCTGTTGCCAATTGCAGGCAGTCTGTCATTCTATTACATTTGCAATTTAAATTATATTCAGATCATGCAAGATCACAAGGCGTTAAATGCTGTAAAATCAAGTTGAAGATCTAGTAACTTCTGGTAAGCACTCGAAATTGCATAGAAGTCTTCTAACTATTTTCCTAGTGACCATTGGTGCTCAAACCCATGCTTTAGCAGTTAGTGCATTTTCTGCTTGTCTAGGCAATATCTATTTCTAGAATGGGCTATTTGATTTCATGTTGCCAATTGCAGGCAGTCTGTCATTACTATTACACCTTTTGAACAATTTAAATTATATTTTCTAGGATCAGTGCAAGGATCACAAAGGCTGTTCAACACTGGGTGAAAAATACCAAGCTTGTAATGATCGAGTCAACTCTCGAAGCAAAACTACAGAAATGTGCAGCGAGGAACTCTTCGACTACCTTCACTGCGTGGACCATTGCGTCACCAAGGACCTGTTCTCGCGTCTGAAATAATTTCCCAGCCATTATTAATTCCATTCTGGACTTGGCTCAAAACATTCAGAATGTTTCAGCAGTGATTCTTGCAAACTGGATTATGTAGGCCTAGGCTAATATCCAAGAAGTAATTTTTACAACAATTTCAAGTTGAACTCGGCCCTAGGTCTAGACTAGATCTTAGCACCGGGAACTAGGTAGGCCTACCGTATTTATTTTTAGTAGGCTGTCTATCTTATTTATTGTTTTGTTCAAGAGCATGCCTAAATCTTGTTTTAAAGTTGGCTTTGTTAGCCCATGTTATTCACATGTGTTTTGCAAGACTCACTGCTAATGTTCAATGTTACCTATTAGAAAAATTATTATCATAGCTAGAAATATTAAGAGGTATATGATGGGTTGCTTAATACAATAATTCCATCTGTTGTACAAATGTACGTAATAAATTTAATCAACAAGTGTTATAGGCCTACCTACTTGTTATTTTGTTGGGTTGTTTAGCTGACAATGAACTATCCGAAAAACGCATCTTCATGTTTCCCAAGATCCTTTCCTCTCACATTTTTATTCCCAAATTACAATTATAAACTAGTCTAGACTGTTATTATGAATGCTGAGAACGAGATTATTGGAACAGTTAGGTTGCGAACGATTGCGTCGGGGCTTACAGGGTAGGCTCAGTCGCTTTGATTTACTGTCTCCCACTGAAAATCAGTTATATAACTGAGTGGGTAGACTCTTAATCCAATTTTATTTATTTATTTTGGCCTTAATTATGTTTTAATTGCCTTTAAAAGGGTATTGAAAATACCCTAAATATTGCACTATTTTTTATTTATTTGGGCCTAATGTCAAATATAACAAGTAAATAGGCCTTGCCCTTGCCCAAGTTCAACACGTAACATAATATTTTATTCTGGTAGGCTATACTAACGTGTCACAAATAATGTTTTGGACAACTTTTTAAAAGGTGCTAAAGTAACTAGATGATAGGCCTACTGATTAGTGACTGATAATGCTGTCACTATAGATAGATGGGCCAAAAGCCAAAACAGACGAGTCCAAGTCGCCTGGAATGCAGGTGATTCAACGTACACGTGTGTACCACGGGCTACCGCTAGATAAGAGAAGAGGTGGGGGGCGGCGAGGTGATATCGACCCGCGACCGTAAGCTTATTCAGGAGATGTGTTCCTCACGGCTTCCTGCGACAACCGAGTGAGAAATACGACTCACACCTAAAACAGTGAATGAACTTGGCCAGGAGGCGCACGCATGTACTGGCGCGGGCCACAGTAGTCTGTACATCTAGATACATCTATAGTAATCACATTTTGAATAGGAATTTACTAGGAACAATGATGGAAATGAAAGGTGTTACATTCAGATTGGTCCCTCGAACTTGATGCATTTTCAACAATCTATTTTAACCACTGCCCATGCAGCCTTAATAATAATCCTAGCTACATTGCACTTCTGATAAGTGGGAAAATACAACATTAAAAAGTTATTTCCATTTATGAGTAGATGCAGCGTAGGATTCCAGAACTTGCTAGACATGTTGATAAGCAATAATAAAGTATAATGAAGAGCAAGGTTGTCAGTTGTCAGTTCTACTCCTGGCATAGTATAGGAGGCATAGCATAGGAGTAGAATAGTTCTACAGAGGAGACTACTACTTACCAAGTGGAGGTAAAGATTTGTGAAGAAATCCTGAAGTGAGGGCGATAGGGCAATGCCAAGTTGGTTCGCCTCGATTCTTCGCCAGGATCGCATGATCGGGGAGTGACCACAGGACTCTTTACATTTTGGTTCCAGTGGAACTTACACATGGCAGTGACCAAACTCGATCGTCCTGCACTCTGGTGGGAAATCTGTCACCCACCACAACAATAATGCACTGCCGCCAAATTGTTGTAAAAATTCATATTTTATTAACGTAAAGACAACTGTGGTCACTCCCCGATCGTTGTGCGCTCTGGTGGGAGATTAGTTTGACCATTGTCCTATGGAGTAGGGAAGCCAAGTCACGGCAGGTGCAAACATGAACATGGAAGGGGTCAACGGAATCTAGAAGGCATCCGTGTGTGGGATAGAGAGATACCCATCCAGTGTAAGATGATTACCTTATTTATTATGGTCCTATGGAAAGCCTTGGCCCTTGGAACACAATGAAGGTACAACTGCCTACAGCTTGTATTCTCTACACACTCTGATTATCTTCTTACCACGCAATGCAGCCAAATAACTAATAAGTCTTTATCTTTATCTATTGTTATGCGAGTGGAATGTGTTATTGATTGATATACTGTACATCTTAAGCGGTAGTTAGACGATCATATCAACGTACAATCTGAATTACTCTGGAAAGTTGGCAACTTCCTATTGGATGTCTTCAAGGTTACACGTGATTGAATTGTTGTCCACCTATCACAACAGTAGGTGTCCCCACTATTTATTTTACTGCTCGTGTATCAGGGAGTTGGGCAACTATGTTGATCGTCTAACTAGGGCTTTAATCTAGTATAGATTGGAGAAGGGTTGACAGGTTGGGAAAGCATAGAGAACATAAAGCCCAGAGGGGCAACAACTTTTCACCTGCTGATGACAACTGCAGCTAATTTAAAGTTGTTTGTTACCTTAATCCATGACGCGCTTCGTCCTTCTGGGACGTTCCAAACTAATGTAAGGGTCTATCTAGTCTGATTCAGGCAAACATAACCATCGTTTAATGAACTTGGTTGGAAGTTACAATTAGGAAAAGGCCAATCGGCTAGTTTAGTATGATTGGAGAAGGGTTGACAGGTTGGGAAAGCATAGAGAACATAAATCCCAGCCTGAAGGGCTGGGGGCAACAAAACTATTCACCTGCTGATGACAACTGCAGCTATTTCAAAGTTGGTTGTTACCTTAATCTACGACGCGTTTCGTCCTTCTGGGACTCATCAGGCGGATGGTGGCCACTAAAAATCAGCTAACTACATGCAAACAAAACTCACAACACATAACCAAACCTGTGGTAGGGCCACGCAAGAAGTAAATTCTTCAAGCATGTTGTCCATCATCAGCAAGTCCCAGAAAGACGAAACGGGTCGTGGATTAAGGTAACAAACAACTTTAAATTAGCTGCAGTTGTCATCAGCAGGTGAAAAGTTTTGTCGCCCCCAGCCCTTCAGGCTGGGTTTTATGTTCTTTATGTTGGTTGGAAGTTGGTTACATTTCATCCCATATATACAGAGCGATTGGGTTCGAATTCACAAGAAAATGTTTACAATAATTATAACTCCAAGAAACCTTGGAAAGGTGTCATTTATGTGCAATAGCCTAGAAAATAGATGGTAGAGTGGGTTGTAGAGATGTGTGAAAATAGCGGTTTGAGTTGCAGTAGATAATACTATATCAGGATCAGGTAATTTTGTCTTACAAAATTTCAATTTATTTCATTTTAAATTAATTGGAATGACATCAATGTTGTAAGATGTAAGGAGATCTCACAAGTTTTTACAGGTGGTTAAAAGTTTTACCTACTACAAAATGCTACACGGTGAAAATTAAGAGCAGTAAAATGAAAATTGAAAATGCTATCCCCACACGTATCGCTAGTGATATGTAGTACCTAGTTGCCAAAACGGTAATCTAGAATGTAAACAAAAGTAAATTAGGCAGTGAAATATAAATTATGAAATACATGTAATATGTACTTATGACAACTGTATAAATAAATGTATTCAGTACTTCTTTAACAGGTGATGCTAATCCTCAATCCTTGCATATAAATAATGATCTAAATAAGACATTAAAATTATTTAAATAGTATAACAACATACCTAATATCTCCTACTGACACTGTATAATATTATGAATCATTAAAGCTTCATATCATAAAATAATCTTTACACAAACTCAACAGTACTGACTTCACAAATAGAAAATTCTATTCCTTGGAAATCAACATATCATTGGCTCATTGCATGCATATTAATATGGATGGCATATTATTATGCATTGCAGCAACAATCAGCTTTGCTCACACTAGCCTGCAACCAAGCAGCAAAGTGCTACCCAATGAAACATTATTCATTGAGACAGGCAATCAGTCATTTGAGTCCACACTGTTACGAAATATGTAGACGGGAAGGATACTTCCCCAGCGCGTCTGCCTCGGAGACTCCAGTATTTTAACAGTACAAAAGGATGACATGTATTTTACCAAAAGAGGCTACCAGTACAAAACACCAGCATCATATAATTGGTTCCAGATTGCGTAACTTTCTAAGTTAAAACACTGATAGAAATTCGGAATGTTATTCTAAAGTACATTATTATCACATCGGGGTGCGCACTTCCATGATTTCAATCATTCAATCTTTCCAAAAGTATTCATCAAGTATTCAACTAAGGTAATTATTAGTGAAGGCCGGTCTACATACTTTCCTAGGGTACTGTCTAAGAAATGTTTTTCTCTAACGTTTCTAGTACGCGCGCTATCATTGGCCGGATTTATTAGAGGTTGCTCCTCATTGGCTGGGTTTAAGGTTTAGTGTCTAAGAACTACTAGCAACATGAAATATTGTTAACTTGTTAAACCTTAGGCCGTAAACCAAAAACCTTAGGAAGGGTGAACACTGGCATAATGCTTGTTTCAACTTCGTTACTATAGGATACACATTAGGAAGTTATGTACACCGCCCTTAATTCAAATAGTAACTAAATGGTGAACTGGTACTGGTGTTCACTAATATCAAGTGTCTTCAACACTCGGAACTTGTTCCGTACGGGCGCTCGTATGTGCCGCACTCAATGTGTCGGCACATCATTTCATTCTTCGACCCAGCACCTCCCACCACATTATAGATATGTGGAAAATCAGGATTACTACGTACCTGCATCTCTTATTCAACACCCCGATTTCAATCACAGTATCTACAAATAATTATGAATTGCATGGAATTATCCACCCCTCATGGTCCTTAATCGTTAACCATATAATTTGTATGGGTGGTATGGCATTAAGTTTAAGATTATCGTAGGGCCTACCTGCTTAGGTAGAATTGTCCTCAGATGATAAAGTTTTATAAATTCATATTTTAGTATCGAATCCATGGTGAAAATAGTTCACGTTGGCCTGTAAGACACGTATGGGAGGCAAACGAGATTGTTTCGGTCGATGACCGTTAGGCACTTCCGACTTGCAGGACTTCGAAGCACACGCCGCAAACACGGACAGGTTTGTTCAGGCCAAACTTTAGGATCGGAACGTCGCGTCCGGAACACTTGCTGCACAGAATTCTGCCGCAGTGACGACTGAAACAGAGAACATAGTTATTACAACGTTATATACCAACGCTTACTAAACCATTTTTGGAATGGTTTCAAAGGAGCTCCGTTGATTTCATATAGCAACATATTCATCAGAGAACTAAGACTCAACAGAACTCTAAGCATTAACTTTAATAATAATAATAGTAATAATAATGTTAAACTATGTTATTAACTTCTTATTTATTTACATTTGTATGATTTGAAGGTTAATGGTATGTATGTGTCATACTCATCAATACGAAGAAACAGGATTATACTATGGCTATGTCGGTTCCATATAATTGTCTGTAACATTGTGTTACACAACCTTTAAAAATATATTTATGTGTTCCTTGTTTATTTTATTTTATTTTGGACAACATATTAAAATCAATCACAATGACAATTATTATTAATTATCCTGGCCATTTATGTCCCAGGTATAGCCATGTAAACTTAGCAAAATATCTTGCAGATTCAGAGTTAGCTATGGCCAACTGTGGGTTTGTAGTTTGTACAACAGCTTAGAAAAAATGGTAAACCAATAACTGAGGGTATTATAAAACTTTACTACATTTAGAGAGCTACCAAAATAATGATGCAACAAGTCCATATAGTTACCAATGGTGTTTTCGTACGGTAAGTCCGAATTTACTCCCGCACTCGAGGCATATGTCGCTGTCTGCCCACGGTGGTTCTTGGGATAGTTGGTCCAGTAGCCTGACAACAAGTAAAACATTGGTTTGTGGGGTGGGTACTCGCTGTAAGGTTGGCAAGCTCACTATGCCACGTTTACAGTAGGTGTGAAATATTTGAGTGCCCTGACTTGAGCATGCCTACACAAATACACACTGGGTTAGGGCTGGCTACATAAATAAACATAAAATAAATTCACAAGTAGAATCTACAAACTCCATCACATAACTGATTGGTATCGCACTTGAAACGTTCTGAAGTATGAACAGCGCATTTAGCTAGAACGTGGAACTGTAATACGTACTTACTTTACTTTCATTGTCAGATACAAATCAAACTTTCTTACAAACATGCAAAATATTTTATACCAAAAGTAACAACATAAAACCAAGTAATATACGGGTATATAATAAAGTTGTTGGGAGTATCGAGTGTGTTTTAATTAGAGCTGGACCGATTCCGATACCGAGTCTTGAGACTTGGCGAGTCTTCGTAGAATCGGTAGAATTGCCGATTCCGAGTCTTGGATCAAGATTTTCGATGCCGATTCTTTGTTTGAATTTCGCGCGCGGAAGAATTAATCGAAGGTCGATAGTCGAAATTGCTCGCAAATCGACTTTCCACAGAACTCGCAAAATCTTAAAATGGCGGATTTTTCTGGACGCGTATTTTCTGGACACTTGAGATAGCAAGAAATAGTTATTTATTGTTGATGCTGGTGGATTTTCTGCAGGTGAAAAAGATTATAATGACATCGACGCGTAATTTTATCGATCTACTAATGAGTTTTCATCGGACAGTAACAGTCCAAATGTATCCCGAAAGCAGGCCTAGGCCCTAGCCTAGGCCTATTCCTTGGGCAAAACCGGTAGGGCCTAGGCCTACTAATGTTGATTTTGATGTATTGTCTTCAGGTTTGGCTATGAAAGTGGCATTGCCGCTTTATTTCATCGATCTTGTAATGATTTTTCATCGGGAAGTGATGGGGATATTGGTCCAAGTGTATCCCGTAAGCCTAGGCTAGGCCTAGGCCCCTACAGGCCTAGGCCGACCTTAGGCCGCGTTCCCATAACTTTGTTTTAGTCTTAAGAAATTGTTATTGTTATAAGAAATCCGATATCCTGATTGGTTAGTAATATTTCAATGGCCTGTCATAATGAAGTTACTCCTTTTCATTGGTCATCGTATAAATAACAAAACGTCTGATTGGTCCGTCGTAAGAATTTTGTTTTTGTTATAACTATTTCTTAGGACAAAAACGTAAACAATTTAATACGTATTTCCTATCCCCTTATAACTAAACCAATTAGTGGGAACGCGGCCTTACCAAGACGCGTAGGCCTAGGCCAAGGCCTATTTTTTATAACAGTTTAAGATCATAAGAAACTATTATTAATGTTGATTTTGATGTTGTCTTCAGGTTTGGCTGATTTTTTTTCGGAAAGTGATGTTGTGTTGGTTGGTTTATAGCCTAGGCCCTAGATCTAGCCTAAGGCTTAGGGGCTAGGTCTAGGCCCTACCCCTAAAACGTTTTCCCCACATGATTAAAAATAGGCTAGGCCTATATCCTAAGAATCCCAATGCGCTATATTTGATATTTGTAATATTATTATTATGAGATATACTAAGCCAGGGAACCTAGGCCCTAGGCTAAGGCTAAGCCTACTTCTGGAGATGGCTTTTCCAAAATGCCTGGTTTTTGAGCTTGCACACGGAAAATGTATAATAGGTATTAGGTAGGGCCTAGACCTAATGATGGTGAATTTTTAAACATTTTTCATTATATGTTGATCGCTCAATCTCGATATTTGCTCGATCACGAATCTCCCTCGGAAATTTAAGCAGGAATTCTCATTGCTGCTCATTTCACTGCTGTTCTGCTGTTCACACATCCCTATGAAATCAACTACTATAGGGAATTATTAATTATTCCTTGCCATTTTAAAAAAAGAATCGGCATCGCTAAGAATCGGTGAAGAATCATTAAATAATTGGAATCGGCATCGGAATCGGCATCGGCAAAAAAGTGGAATCGGTCCAGCTCTAGTTTTAATATTTTATGAATGACAAGGCAGAATCTTGTTAAAACTTCCAATGACAAACATTCTGCCCGCCCCTTTTATCACCTAAATCTATTTTCCCAAAAAATCCCAGTATCAAAATTTTTTCTCCCTTCCTAGGAGAAGATAGGGTATCTTTTGAAACTGATAGAAAGTACCACAAATTAATGTTACCGAACAGTTGTCCAATGTGTTACAATGTCATGGATTATGGACCTCGTAAATAATTATCATGAGATGCTTTACCATAAGCAAGACAAGTTAAACAACCTTGTCACACCTTCCCGACTCTTGCTGTAAATCCAACGCAATGCAGGTTGTGATGCTTACCTAGAGAGTAACTGCCGAGTCGCGACTTGATAGTTGAATATTGTAACGCCTTCTTTGTTCATCGTGCCGAGGCACGCTCCAGCCTTGACCAGCGTTCTGCACAGGTTTCCATTGCCCTTCATGTACGCCAGTAGCAGAGCTAGGACATAAAGCAAAAATATCACACATTCATTGAATGTACAATCAAAACTCAATTTCACCGGTGACATAAAATACAATTAAAACATTACACTTTTAAGTATAGTAGCAGACGTTGGTTTACCTGAATTTCCTTCCAGGTCCGGCTTGCTGATGGGATACTCCGGCATGCACTCCAGGAATAAGTCACAGATTGCGGCCGCGTTATCTCTGGAATATCTTGCGAGGACATGAAGAGGGTTTCTCCCCTTGAGATTCACGGCCTCCGCGTCGAGACTTGACTCCGTCAGCAACGTCCTGGCCACCTGCGCGCAACAACAATCAATACATAACAGATTAAAATTGTTTCCGTTAAGTGAATTACGTTCTATTAGAGCTCCTCCCAGAAACAGTTGTACACTTGCCTAATATACCGCACATTGGACTAGGACTCCTAGCATGAACCACAGTTAAATACAGCCTATACGGTATCTCTACTTTGTTTTGGCCACATACTGGTACTACTACAGTATTAGACATTAATTATTTTAAATCCAAGTGAAAATAAATTAAATGTTTTTTTTTGTGAATGAAAACATAATTATAGTGATAATTACTTAAAGAAACAAATACAATATTTTAATTTTTAACTTATTAAATTCTAGAATTGTAACCTCAAACTGATCGAAGTAAGATTCCAGAATAAGGAGTCAAAATACGGTAAAATGCAAATAATTAGGCAAGTACTGTGTGTTATCTAGCTGTAAGTTTATACATGTCTGTCTTGTATATTACCGTGAGATGTCCCTCCCTGGCTGCGATGTGTAGCGCGTTGTCTCCGTCAGAGTCGGCCGCGTCGAAGCTGGCTCCGTTCTGAAGCAGAGCAGACACTACGGCCGCGTGGCCAGCCTCGGAAGCCACGTGTAGCGCCGTCCTACGGTGGGCGTCCCGGTCGCTGGGCCTGGCGCCGGCCAATAGCAGGCTGCGTACCAGCATCTCGCTGCCTGCCTGGGCCGCCAGGTGGAGGGGAGGGGTCTGGCTGGAGTCCTGCACTCGAGAGTTCACGTCCACCTGCAGGAGACAGGGATTCAATGCTTAAACATTAACCATATCCATCAACGGACTAACCCCATTAAAAGATTTTTATTTGTTGCCCACTCTTACAAGTCTTTCAATGTACTTTCTACAGTTAACAGTTTCACCGCCTTTTAAATAATAAACATGAGAATCTGACCAGAAAGGGTTAACTATGTTTGTATCTGTTTAGGTGATGGTCACAATCAGTGTCAACCTCTACACAGAAATTTAAAGTTGACACAAATAAAAATATTATTTACTTTAAGTCCGAATCACAATAAATTAGTGGATTTATGTAAAATACTATTGAATTTTTGGTTTTGCAGGAATTTCCAGAAATGTTGTTGGGGAGGGGACATCACATTCTGGATTAAGTTGTAACCCAACCCCCGTAAAATATATGGGACATGACAAGGCCTTACATCACCACTAGTTGCAGCTATAAATACTGAGCTGCCTTTATCAATGCCAACATTAATGCCTTACCAATAAAACTAGTTCCCTCCGAAACAAAATTTAAGCTTACCGGTATTTTTTAAATAGCTTTGTAACTTTAAGTTGTAACCAACCCCCCTAAATTATGAACATGACAAGGCCTTACATCACCACTAGTTGCAAGCTTAAATACTGAGCTGCCTTATCAATGCCAACATAATGCTTACCAATAAAACTAGTTCCCTCCGAAACAAAATTTAAGCTTACCGGTATTTTTTAAATAGCTTTGTAACTTTTACTTTCAAGTCCAATTTCTTTCATATGCAAATACAAAATAGCTTAATTAACAAATGCCAAACATTAACATATATTTTACATATGTTACAAAACAATCCAATTATGGACAGTCAGTGCAAGAGGGGGAAGGTTGTACTACATCGATGTAATATATACCTAAGAACAGTGCTGAGTCTAAATATTATCCTTTTAATGATTAATTTACCTGTTCTACTAGGTCCTGGTTTGAATTCAGGGTAAGTCATGGATTTTTTGTCTCCCGAGCACTAGAGTTGGGAGGGAAACCCCTTACTGGTTGTGCCGACAGTGTGTCTCGGTATGAATGGTTGTAGTAACCTTGCTGATGATGACAACATGCATGCAGAATTTACTTCTTGCGTGGCCCTACCACACGTTTGGTTGTGTTGTGAATTTTGTTTGTATGTGTAGTTAGCTGATTTTTAGTGGCCACCATCCACCTGACGAGTCCCAGAAGGACGAAACGCGTCGTGGATTAAGGTAACAACTATAAATTAGCTGCAGTTGACATCAGCAGGTGAAATGTTTTGTTGCCCCAGCCCTTCAGGCTGGACTTTATGTTCTCTATGCTTTCCCAACCTGTCAACCCTTCTCCAGTCTAAACTAAACTGTTCTACTAGTTTATTACTACGGTACCTGTATGGAGAGTAGAAACAGCACGCTCTCCATGTCCCCCTTCTGTATGGCCATGTGAAGGAAGTTCCTCCCCTTGTTGTCGTACTGATCGGCCGCGGTGGGGAGCTTATCCAGGATGGCCTGGGCCGCCTTGTTGTTGCGACAGGTCAGGGCCGTGGCGAAGGGGGTGAGCCCGCCCTTGTCTCTCAGGGTCAGGTCCAGCCCGGGGTGACAGAGCAGCAGGGTTATCAGCCCGGCGTGCTGGTTGTGTATCGCCACGTGCAGCGGAGTCTTGCCCTCCACGTCTCGCTGGTTCACCGCCGCGCCGTGTTCTATGAGGGTCTGCGTCACGGACTCCAGCCCCCACTGGCAGCAGAGGTGGAGCGGTCCCGCCTGGTCCCGCGACTCGTCCCCCCCGCGACCCCCGGGGCCCGGACGACGGGGGGCGTTCAGGTCGCAACCGCTCTGAACCAAGAACTGAGCCACCTGTTGGTTGTTCTCGTCGATGGCTCGGTGCAACAACGTCTGGTAACAACCCTCGGGCCCCTCGTCCCAACAGTCTGGATCGGCACCGTTCCTAACCAAGATGCTCGCGATGTCCTCCTGTCCGCTGGACAACGCCGACCAGAGTGGACACGAGTTATCCAGGTCCTTGATGGACATGTCCACGCCCCTTCTACAGACTGACTCTACCACGGTCGAAAGGCGGCACTTGATCGCTAGCTGCAGCACAGTTTCGTTGTCTGTTGTGACTGCGTTGAAGTCGGCACCCTGATCCAAGAGGAACAGAGCGCTTCCAGAGTCTTCCTTCAGGATAGCTTGATGCAAGAGTGTGAGGCCCTTTCCGTTTCGCACATTCACATCGGCCCCCGCCTCAATCAGTCGTCCGACCATGTGCTGCATTCCGTTCGTCAGCGATAGGGCGAGAGGGGTATTACCAGCGGAGTCTTTCAGATTGAAGTTGGGGCTGGAGCTGGAATCTTTCAAGGTTTTCAGTTTGTGGTTGATTATCGCCTCTATTGTCTTCTCACGTTTCTCGGAAACCGCCACGTGTAGCGGTGTTTGTTTGTAGACGATCTCCCCGGATCCGACGCTTTCTGTTTGGTTTGTTTGCAGGTTGGCGTTGGCTCCGTTCTTCAAGAGCAGCGAGACCAGCTTGTTGAGACCGTAGTGGCACGCGATGTGCAGAGCGCTCTCGCCCCTGCGGTTCGCGTGGTTGATGTTGGTCGCGTGGGGAGCGAGGAACAGCCCGGCAGATTCTAGACCCTCCTTCGCTACCAGGTGCAGCAAGGAGTCACTTGTCGTTGGATAAACCTGCGGGGAAGAGCTCGTAATCAGTAATCACTTTCTGATCATAGCGTAAAGGAATTCAACACACAACTCATTTCAACAATCAGATGACAGACTGAGGTTTAACTATTTCTCTCACAGCGGTATCTCCCATCTTGCACAGGTACTCCCTTACATGCAACTAAATGCAAATGTAATACAAACTTCCTTCTTTTTAATCCATATCATTATGGCAACTAAGTGACATGCAGTTATCTATCATGCCACATTTCAGGTTATTAAGCATTTGATAGGTCTTTACTTTCTCCTTTCCCTGTCTTAGAACAAGCATATTCTATTGTGTTGTATTAAATAACAAACAGATAAATTAAATATTATGAATTTAGTGTTTCCAAATTAATAGGAGATAACTTATGTGGGACTATTTGTATGTAAATTGTATTGGTCTTTGTCTTTGTCTCAGCACAATGAATTAGTGATTAGTAGGTGGTTCTTGGAGAAATATTTAAAAACCAGTTAAATTTATTTGGTTTATCAACAAATTGATAAACTAGGAAAACGCTAAAGTCCCGTCGCGTTGATGGATGAGCTTTTTTGTAAGTTTTTAGATTGCGTGGGATCTATTTACTTATAAAGTGCCTTTTGAACGCATTGTTGTTGATTGTTGTCAAGTTTCAATTGTTACTTGTAAATTGTCATTATAAATCTAAAAAAACTCATATTAAAACCTTTATTCTATGGATTCTGGCTAACTTTTTAACTTTTTCTTTCAAAAAGCAATACATCACCATTACCTTAATGTCCATGTGAAATATGAACGTTGTAGCCCTACCCGTTTGGTCAGAATTGGCCCAAATGTCACGAAAATATCGCACAAAAAATAAAAAAAAATCGTTAAAGTACGATATTCATGAGAAATATTTCTTCGATTGTACCCAAAAACGTTGCAAGTCTCAGTTTAGAGATTTCAAAGGTCACCTCCAATTTTCATCCAGATCGCTTATGCCGTTTGCCCGGTAGAGAGCGAACAAACAGACACAAAAACAAACAAAAAAACAAACAAACAATAAAAAACACCCGAGCTAAATTTTTTGGGGGGTCGGTGAAATTGAAGTCTTCGCTTCGCTCATCCAATAAATTAAGTTTATGATAGACATATTCTGTTTCATATATTTTCTACATATCAATTGCATTAATTTTGTAATCATGAGTTCCTGGAAAAGTCTTAAGACGACTTCATAAATGTGCACAAAGATTAAAAAAATAAACAAGTCAATCATGGACAGCTTTCTTATGACATTTTGAAATTTAAAGCACAATGCTGCTACGTAGGATTAGATCATCAACTGAATGGTAAACCGTTCCGTACTTCATCTGGGAAGGCAGGTACTCACGGGGTTGGGCATGGCTCCCCTCGCGATGAGCTGACCAGCAAACGACTCATCGTCGTACTTCAAGTCCGTGAGCAGCGAGTACCACAAGGGGGGGTGGCCCCCCTCCGTCCGCAGGTTCAGATCCACCGCTGGGCTCGTCCGACCCAGCAGAAGTTGGAAGATTACGTCGTTCTTAGCCATCACGCACAGGTGCATAGGGGCACTGGACAGATACGTACATAAGGTGATAAACATGATGCCCACCACATAATAAGCACAAACATTAAAGAAGAACTTTCATATGGCGAGCTTCCAGCGTAAGAGAATAGTTACCAGTCGACCCAGCAGAAGTTGGAAGATTACGTCGTTCTTAGCCATCACGCACAGGTGCATAGGGGCACTGGACAGATACGTACACGAGGTGATAAACATGATGGCCACCACATAATAAGCACAAACATTAAAGAAGAACTTTCATATGGCGAGCTTCCAGCGTAAGAGAAATAGTTACCAGTTCTGGTGCCACAATTTCAATTTTCTTAGGATAACTGGCAACAACCAATGTAGCTTTACTACACCCTGTATGTAAAAATATAATGACAATATAGCTAAATAAAAACAAAAATTGATTTAAATAAATAAAATATATAAATTAATAACATTGTAAGAATGCATTACAATTATCACATTTTTAAAAAGCTGTTTTAAAGAAGTTTTAAAAGAAACTGATCGATAAATATATATATTCCTAAAGCGCTTAAACTATGGGTGGTTTCTCCTCCCCAATAATCTCCGAGGATGTATCTTCTGCAAAACAATGCATGTTAAAATATGTTCAATAATCCCCTCTCATGTTTAGTTTATTATTGTTGTGTATCAACTTGAAAGACTGACTTACAATCCCTGCTTGTTCTGTAGATTGGGGTCCAGTCCCTTCTCCATCAGCTGCCTAGCGATGTCCGCCATGGCAACGAGTGTTTCTGCGGAAGACGTGCTCGGCGAGTACGTGGCAACCATGTGTAGGGCAGTGTTGCCTTGGCCAGGCGTCTCCAAGGCAACGGCCGCTCCGTGGTCTATGAGGAACCCAGCAGCATACGCGTCCCCTGCACAAAACAGAGCATTAGTCGCACAATCCTACAATTGAACAAACTAAATTGCAATTGACTGGTGTTGAGAATGGAGAATATAAAAAAATATAGATTACAAAATTTTAAAAAAATTAACCAATGTCACAACGAGTGCTCGATGACCAATTTTGGAGACCAGCACTTACACAAACAGTCATTGAAGAACAACTGCTAATAGTATGATGAGGGAGAGACAACACAATTTGATAATTTGATTTGCAGTATAATTTTCTTCATAGGCTATCATGCCACTTCTCAACAATATAAATGTACACTTTTCATGTGCAATATAATTATAAAGTTCCGTAGCAAGTAGGACGATGCACGCGGCCACTGCAGGCCAATGAGCAATCAATATTTTACATTGGGGACTGCTTATTGGCTGCAATCCACCCACCGGTGACATTAGCATCGGTTTAGTAGCTTTACTATATTTAAAAATTTGAATAAACTTGAAAATTAAAAATTGTCCCAAAATTTACTGACCCCACTGTACAACCTATTTTATCATAAAGCATAAGTTGTATCCACTTTCCAAATCCTGGCTCGAACTCAACCGATGGTTATCGTCCAGGCGGACGTCTGGACTCTTATCACGCTCACCTCTCTCCACAGCGCGGTGAAGCAGCGTCCAGCCGTCCTTGTCTTTAGCGTCCATGTCTGCATTGTGTTCCACGAGGGTGCACGCTATGCTGGTCTGCTGGTCTCGTAGAGCCATCCCTAGGGGCAGGTCACCCTTCGTGTCCAGTACATTGAGACAGTTTGGAAGCTGCAACAACATCAGAGTTAGTGTGAGTCTTCTGATACCAGAGTGCAGGCTATGCTGGTCCGTAAAGCTCAGCAACAAGCACAGGTACAAGAGAGGCAGCGAAGCTACTTAATCAACAGATAGTCAAAGAAGAAGAAAACTAACAAAATAACTCAAAAAGTGCTTTGGCTTTGGTTCTTGCTGAAGATGGTACAGAGTAAGCTCATCACTTAAAAAAGGTAAGCTACTTGTGTTCACATCAAATGATTGGCAGTGTCATACATTTTCAACTTTCTGGTCGCTAGCACTCCCCTTAAAACCAGGTTCATGAAAATTTTTGCATCATCGCTTGCTGAGTACGAATTGTCAGAGTTAAACGTTTACTGAAAAAACTTAAATATCGTTGCCGTTTGTCTTTGTCGAGTAACCATAAAGTATCGTATGCTCGTACTAGAATACTATTAGATCATTTCTCATGGCTGAGGAAGTCTTATTGATGACTGCATGATGAGACTAAGGAAGACTTGGGCAAATCTGAACCTCCTAGATGGAAATGGCAAGACAGAATGCAATGCAGATGGGTGGGAAACAAACACAGGCCTCCCACAACCACACAGAACAGGGTTTGTGACCGGATTGAACACTCAGTCAAAACCTCTCTCTTTTAGGAGGGGCACCTTATGAAACTAGTGGGGAGGAAAATCCCATGCTGGTCAGAACCAGCCACAGGTTGGGGAGAAAAGGGGGGTTCTCACGTCTTGGTCGTCATCTTCTTTGTCATGGTCGTCGTCGTCGTCGTCAAGGGAAGGGGAGATGTCCCCGACTACGACAGCCAGGGCTCACCTTTAGTTTCGGAGAGTATAATATACTATCCTATTTACCACCTAGTGTTAGCAAGATAGACTTTGTGTATTTCCTCGTCATTTACGATTAGCCAAGCCATACTCAGTACCCTTACCCCCTTTGCCTTTCTCGTCGACTAACTCTATAAATTTCATGTTCTCTTGTCTTTTGTTGTACTATGTTTATCTGAATTTGTAACTCTGTAACCACTGTATCATGCTACAGAGGGCCACACCTGCCCTGCATTAGCAACACTCAATAAACATGGGCCACATTCTGCCCCGGGCCCAGACGGGGATCGAATCCAGGATCTTGTGCACTGGAAGCAGGAGCTAGAGCTGGTTACTTCTTGGGAGGGTTGGGGGGGGGGGGGCGGATGCGCCCATCAGCGCCTCAACACTCGGTCGGGCGCGGCAACAATAAACATTAGTGAGTTCTGAGCGTGAGAACCTCCAGTAAACATCCGTCGGAGCCAGTGCGAGGGCCGGGACTCGAACCCGGGTCCCTTCGCGTCCAAGATGGGGTAGATAGACTAGAACCCGCGTCCCCTGGTTTCGAGATGAGGGTTCACGACAGAAATGGGCAATCAAGTAATTGTATTTGTAAAAAGAAACGTAAGTTGTTTCAGGAGATTAACACCCTGTTCCTTCCCATCACGTGCAGGAAATGTCAAGTTGTCTCTCCTAGCTTGATTACGAGTCCTCGCGGGGGGGCTAAAAGGTTTCTTGAAATTGATCGTGAAGTGGGCGTAGATGAGTTGGGGGTGGGGGTGGGGGGTGCGCTGTTCACGACATGGATCTAGTCTTGGAAGCGTGGCAATGATACGAACGTGACTCACTCACAAGACAGCATCGTGTCACAATGCCACTTGTTATTCATCATATCACTTGCTTTCCTTCAGCAAATGACCAGTATTACACAAGCTTGACCTTCACAAGCCTCTTACTGCAATTATTAATGCGTGATTAAAGAAATAGTTCACAATTATCGCAAACTAGCAGCACGCATTCCTACTCGGAGGGTGTCACAGGCACGTGGTCTACTCCTGTCGGGAGAACCTCGTGGTCATGAGAGAGTGCAGTGATTTTTAAATTTAAAAAATCACCGTGATTTTAATAAAATATTTCTTTTTTTAAAATTTTGCAAGCCGTTTAATAAATCGAGGGTTTCCTCTGTATATTATTCATCAACATTGTGTGTCTCTTCCCCCAGCCACATTGATTTGCGCTTTATTTGGTTAAGGGCGCGTCAACCGTGAGCGTAAGGTCACAATGCTCCACTCTGGCCTAGGGGATGTGGGGAGGACACAACCGTGCTGGACAGAACCAGCCAGAGCGTTAGTTTGGTCCCTGGCGGTGACGGGGGTCGAACCCGCGTGGTGACCGACATACAACACACACGGCGCGGCTCAGTCTGTCAGTCAGTGTAGCCGCGACCGTGCAGCCGACAACACCTAGCCTAGCGTCGGTGCGGGTGTGAGTGAGTGTATTACAGCGGGGTGTGATAAGCCATGACCGGGGACGGCAGGTGGGCGGTCGGGGCGATCATCCTCCTTCACTCAGGTAGGTACTCACTACCCTAACATAATTGTGCGATTTTTTCTATTTTGTAAAAAAAATAGTTTTCTTAAAAAAAAAGTTTTTGGCACCAAGTAGTAGAATGTTATTTTTCGCCTGTCGTGCTAACTTGCTAAAAATAATTTATAACACAACGAAAACTTTCTTGAGTTTCTTCGCGTTTGGTCGATTTCTCTCCATTCGGTGTTGAAAACTGTGCAAATTGTTGATTTGTTCGTTCTCCTGTTGTCTTTGAAATTGAAAGTGACACGATTCGCGCATGTCGTTATCACCGTCGCCCCTATACAGCGATGTGGGCTGGGCAGGTTTCTGTCGCGTGGCACGAGCTGTCAGTGTGGCCGGTAGGTTGGGGGGGGGGGCGAGCCGGGGCGCGAACCCGGTCCCGTGCAGCGCCCCCCCCCCCCCAGTGTGTGTGGGGGGGGGGCGTCCGGCCGGTGTCAAGGACACTCCGAACCCAGGCAACGCACAGTTGCCACTCATGTTAGAGTAGAAACCCCAATGCGTGAGTACGTACACCCCTAATGCCAGAACCATCCTACTGGGCATCTCACACATTGAGTATGTGTATATCAATGCGTACTGATACACCTGATGCCTCATAACGCCAATCAACTACACGCCCTCATACCCTACCTCATACAAGTCAAGACAAGAGCATCTACAGACAATAGCTATTGACTCGTGACGAGGAACTTGCTTATTAGACCTGATCTTCTAGCTTGCCGTGCATTACATGATTGTTGTACGTGACAGCTGAACTGAACCCCCTTCATACAAGCATCCGTGTCGATTCATTTACAAAATAACTTAGTGTGAACATAATAAGCCAGGTTCTGACTCAAGCTTGATAAGTTAATCCAAGCGGAAGGCCGCGCGATACGAGCTGGTGGGGTGGATGCCCTGCCCGGGCGTCGATCAGGGTCCCTCCCTCACACCCGCGGGCACGGGTCACACCAAGCGGAAGGCCGCGCGATACGAGCTGGTGGGGTGGATGCCCTGCCCGGGCGTCGATCAGGGTCCCCCCCTCACACCCGCGGGCACGGGTCACACCTCAATCCGTCCGGACCAACGGTACCTGGATTCGGATGACATTCCATTAACTGTTTCAAGACGGACCGAGTGGAACGAATCAACAGGTAGGCATGCAGAGGCTGAGCGAAGCCAACTTCACGACGCGGACAACGGGAGTCGAACCCGCTAAGACCTCACGTCAAGAGGGAGGGCGGGAAGTAGACACCCCACGACGTTAGTCCATTCAGCAGCTCCCGCTACGACAATTACTGTCATTGCAGACCGACTGAATGGGACAATGTTGTGTGAGTGAGAGAGAACCTCTTATTATTCGGTCCGTGCCAATTCTCTTGTTGCCCAGTTGTGTTTGCTCATCATCTTTACGGTCTGTTTGACCTTAATATCATAGACACTTTCCTAGCTACCTACTACCTGGTGCCAAACTCCAGTGTTATGAGTTCCAAGCACATCAGCACTGTGTGCAACCTGAAGACATATTATGCTACGTGAGCACACGCCTAAATCACCAACAACACCAAGCTCGCGACAGCTCTGTGAGTGCCTTGTGCGGGCTTCGAACCCGCGGCCCCTGGTTGAGGTTCCAGGGCCATGCCTTGTGCGGGCTTCACCTCATGAGACGGGTGGCGAGGAGGGGTCGCGGGTGTTGTCAGATCACAGCGATGATATCGATGTCTGCATCAAGCGTGGGATGAAACGTGCGACGCACGTGTGCCAAGCAGACAGCACATGTCGCAGAAACACCAGACATTGAAGAGCAACGACAGTTTCACCGTCTGTTCTGATTGGCGGAACTTCTTTCGGTCATGTCACGATTCACCTCGAGCCTTGTTGGTCACACGTTCAGTCAACCTCCCTGACAAAGGACTGTGAACGGAAGCATCGTCATAAGACAAACTTAGCTTCTTACGACCGCGGCTCAACGTGCAGGGGCCTCTACACAGCAGACGTGGACAAGAATGTGAAGAGCATGGCCGAGCTAAAAACTGTAGAGAACATTTAGCTCGACATTTGTCCGAGTGGGATTGTGTCAAGTGATTCCCTCCCACTAAAGGTTAGAGGGGGTCACTCACTATGAGCCACATTAGCGTGTGTATTTTTTTTTTTTGTGTTGTAAATTACTATCCATAAAACTATCTAGGTCCGTCGTATTTTCTATTTCTTCTAAAGCTGACCGAACTTGATTCATAAATTCAACTTTTTGTGTTTCCACCGTTCAAAACGACAGGATTGAAAAAAGTAGCCTGCAAAGCGGAGGTGTTCGACTGTTCGTTGCAAACATGATGAGCTGCAACCACCTTCAATGTCCCAGTTTATTTTTAATTTCGTAACGTTACTTTGTGGAAGTCTCTTTCGCTGAAGAGTCGCGTGCGAGTTGCAGCAAGATTGAGGTGCTAGGTGAAGCTCGCCCGGGGTGCGCTACCTGCTCAACTACTTCACATGATAGATAACCCTTCTTATCCAAGTCATGTCTATGGATTATTGAAAATGATTAATCATTAATAAGTCACACAAACTACTATCTAAGGTACAGATAAGCGACGAGTACCCGCAGGGCCCAGGTTCGAGCCCCGGTCTTCCCGTGACACGTGGCAGGCGGAGTGGGTGGAGGCACAGATAATAGAGTACACTCTGTTATCTGTGGTGGAGGTGTCATGCATGTCGCCGTGCTACGCCCAGTCTCGGGGACCTCTCATCGGACGCTGGATGCAGCAGGTTCCAACAGCCAGGCCGGGTTTCACAACAGAAGAAGCTCAACAGCTGAGGTCCTCACCGTTACACGCAGAAGTAACAACAACACAGTACGGTACCCTAGCCTACTGCCGAGCATTCAGAGTGGCCCCCTTACTTCGCGCGACCAGTGACAAGACCTCGCAAGAACGTGGAGTCATCCGTCAAGTACCGGGCACAAGCTTGGACTCGAACCAAGCTCATCGTGTCATGAACGTGGATTCGAACCCGGGACCCAGGTGCAGCCCGCGTACCCTGCATCATACCCTGCCAGCTTCACAGACCTAGGTACCCGACCTGACTAAGAAGGGTGGTGCACCGGCCGGGTGTCGATGTCCAGTCCTGTTATGTTTGACACTGACCAGCAAATAACCAACTGGTGCCGTTAAAACCAAGCGACATTCGTGCACGGAAGTCGCTCGTTAGCCCCAACCTGCAGCGCCTGACTTCCTGCACACAGACGCACTAATCAACATCTTGGACCTGCCCAAAGAACCGTCCTGAGGAACTCAGTGGCGTAACTAAGGGACTGCGAGCCCCCCCGGCTCTAGGGGACAAAAATATTCAGCAACAAAACAAAATAAATTAAAATAAAAGCCAAATCCAAAATAATTAAATTTGATAACTTATTATAAACCAGACAAACATGTTTATTGATTGTGAAAATTGAAAGTAAATTCGATTGTTGGAAATCAGTGTTAAGAATTTCCGGTCTAGCACAACAGACCAAAGTTGAATATTAAGCACAATATGACAAAAATACAGGGGGGGGCTGGAGCTGTAGTCTTGTCATAGAAAGGATCAGGGTCCCGCCCCTGTGACCTCACGCACCCTGACACGCACCTAGGCACACGCACACCCCCCGAGAGTAGCCTGGATGTCGAGGACAAGGTGTGTCAGTCTCGTGTGTTGACGGCGAGACTGACGGACGAGGTGAATATCTGTAAGCATCTTGACTCGTGATGGTTAATGTTGTGTTAGCGCCACCCTGTACACAGATGTCGGCTCGTGAAGAGGGGCATCTCCAGGTGAACATGACGAGCGGTTCTACCTTGCGAGGGGTCGCCGTCGAACACACAACACAAGGCGACATTCAATAAGTAGATGAGCACTGGAATGCCTTAGTGGCAGACAGCGGTGTACACAGGGATATATTTCGAGAGGGGGGGGGGGTAGGGATGTAAATGGGAAATATTTCCACGGGAAATTTTCCGGAAATGGAAATATTTCCGGAAATTTTCCGAGTTTATCTTTCCGGAAAATTTCCGGAAATATATTTTAAATTTCCCGCACAAAATGTAGCAAAGATGTAAAGGAATGAGGTGGGCAGTGCACTTGGAAATAATGCTAATAATTATATAGTTTCCAAGCTCATGACACCCAGCTTCTTCCATTTCCCCTTTGTTCTTATTTTTATTACTTATGAATGAATGAGTTATGCATGTACCATGTGCACATCAAGTTGAATAAAGTTATTGTTAAGTTATTCTTAATGCAATAAAATACCTAGATATTAACTGGCCACATGGTCCAAGCTTCCAAGGCCACAAAAAACAAGAAGAAGAAGGGTTGATCTACAAGTGAATGTGACAAGTTCACATTGTATTAATTGTTTTAGTGTAGGCCTAGGCCTAGTTTGTAAGTTTGCAGTATGGGGAAACATCAAAATAAACTAATAAGAAGTTACTTCATAAAACAACCACAAGTTTAACACTAAAAATGATTCCTATGGGTGCAAGTCTGTGCAAAACTGTATATCATGAATGTTACAAGGATGCAAAAGCACTTGGAGGGGTTTTTAAATGTCCTTCAGATGTTAAGAAAAAGTTTAAGCTCACACAACACGCTACCAGTGGCAGTGGGTCTACACCTACCCACACCTAGTATCTCTATGTAGGATTCAATATTATCATCCTGCATACAGACTCAGGTAACCGTATCCTTACACTTCACCACATTATATTTGCAATTTGCATGTATTTTAGGCACGGAATATTTCTGGAAATATTTCCGGAAAATTTCCGGAATATTTCCGGAAAATTCTGAGATTTATCATTTCCGGAAATTTTACATCTCTAGGGGGTGGTACCAAGAGTTAGACAAACGATGCGATGGGGACCCTCTCCCACAATAGCGCTAATTAACTAAAACATGTTTTCAAAGTGGCGATACAAGTGTGGACCTAAATGTATTTAATTGTTTGCGTTTACCTATTACCTATATGATTTGCAGAATTTAATTAAAGCTAGTATTTCGGGGGGAAGCCCCCCCTTCCCCCGAACCCTGGATACGCCACTGCTCGCAGAGTCGAGGTTCGCACCAACGTCCCTTGGAATGACACCCTTCCCTTCAGACTAACTGTGACCAACTCCCCAACCGTTTGAGCCACCGCGGACGATAGTCGATGAAAAAAAGTGACTAAATGTGTTTAAAACACTTGTAATTAGAAACGTCACAGACGACTTAGTGCCACTCGGGTGTACGCGACTGGCGTGATTTATAAGACAGAACAGAGCAATCAAACAAGTAGGCCTAGTATTTCACTTCCAAGTGGTCGGCCACATTCCCATGACGCAACCCCGTCTGAGTCAGAGGGGAGATAGCGGACAGAAGCGATTCCCTTGTCTAGGAATCGGAGAGCTAAGAAAATATACTAAAGTGGGCGAAATAAAATAAAAAACTTGGATGGAAGCCACGCGGGCAGCCGACAGATTGCCTTCATTAGCTCGGAACGCGCTCGTTGAGAGAGAGAGGGTAGTGAGTCAGTCGGATGGATTCATTCAATTCCAACACTTTAGTAGTCCGCCCACACTGGCTCATCGAGAAGCGTTGGTCGGTACGTACGGGGTGAACGGCCAGCAACGAGCAACATGTTTCGAGTTGTTGCAAAACACAGCCGAGATGATAACAAACACACGACGCATCCGAGGAATCCGTGGAGCTCATGGGAGGTGACTTGGGCGTCGCCGGGGCCGACCGTGTTAAACATCCCCACCCCGACATTGATTAGTTTAGTCCAGAGCTAAGTGAACGTTTAGATGCGGCGCGAGCGAATGTGTGACGAGTATGTTGGGGGAGGCGATCATTGTCCGCGGAGACTTATCGGGAATACTGATGACTCCTCTAGCAAGAACTCCGGGCTATTCACAGCGGGTGATATCACTCCAGCCCCCCTCCTACTAGTACACCCAGTTTCCCCTAGTGGACCTTGGTTCGATCCTAGGCGAGGCATCATCTTCCCTACTTGAAGCTCGAGCTTCAGCCAGTTTAGTAGTTCGTCTTGGTCCTAGATTACGTAAACCACAGTTTCCGTGTCCGGGGTTCGATCCCTGGCTTGGGACACGAGACCGGCATCAGGGAACATGGCTGAGTTGAGAGAGCCACCGTGGTCGAGTGACTCCCCGGGTAATCGCGACGACGCGTGTCATTGAGATGACGCTGACCCTCTTCCCACTTCCAAGTTTACAAACACATCTTCCTTCCTTCTTCCTTCTTGCACGTAGTTGCTCAAACACTGAGACTTTGGTCAACTAAAATATCTAGATTTAGGCCTACACAACATATTTGTGTGAAAACAATAATAAAATAACTAAGACGAGCTTCTACTCAAGTCTAGACTCATATTGGGAGATGGCCTGGTTGACCCGGGTCACGCTCGGAAGATAGGACGACTCACATGACCACGCTTCCTTGTTGGGTGTACAGCCACCGTCCCGTGACTACCACCGATATTGTTAGAAGAGCTAAGCAAAGATTCAACTCATGTCACTTTGTCTGGGAAAAATGTATTACACACAGATAAATCAAGACAATTATAATGAGATATCGGTCGAAAATAGATGACCCCGCGATAGCATGATGTGACATTGACAGTGACCACAAGGAAGGCACCGAGAGATGTTGGTGACTGATATGATACAAGCTGTGAATGTCCCTCAGCTCGTGAGCGAGGCTGCTCATGTGTGTAGGTTACTGTGTCAGTCAGTCATCCTGCCCTAGGGTTCGACTCCCGGGACGATGACAGCGAGCCTACTCTACTCTACTCGTGATTTAGAGTGAGCTTGTCAATACAGACACGCGCGGGGCTCGAACCCGCGTGAGCAATACTAGCAAGACGACCACCAAGTGTTTCACTTGTCCATTAGTGAAGATGAAACTTACACCTGTAGCCTGAGCCAGAGGTTGTAGGTTCGATGCCCAGCAAGGACAAACTACCATTAGAAAGGTTCGATGTTCTGAGTTGCTAGTTGAGGTGATTATAGTAGCACACACACGCTATCCCAGATAAGAAGGCCATGAAAGAGGAGCCGCGAATAGCATGTAGGCCTAGCTCTCAATAATTCCAAGTTTAAATCTTGACTGATCATCCTCTTTCGGCGGCACTTTTAGACGAAACCGTTGGATGAGCTCGAGAAAACCAGGCTATTACGCAGAATCACTTGGAAGCTCTCCGTTTGTTCTATCGAGTTGTGGTTTGCACAAAAATGTTTAGTAATAATGTGATTGTCGCTATCGGAGCGCATTTCCCCAAAAAATTACTCATTTTTGTTTTAAAATGTGTTCTGATAGCGACAAGCGCTCACCCCGAGGCTCACCCCTAACATCGTCCCAAAACTTCAAATTATTTGGGTGAAAATTGGAGGTTGAAAAGTGGTGGTCCAGACTGTATGCGAAATAATGGGATTTGCCGATCAAGCAAATTTTTAAATAGACAATTATTTAACAAATAATAATTGTAAAAACAGTTGGCCCGAGGTCGGCAAACCGTCTTCCTTGGGTTTCTGGATTCCGTTGTCGTGTCCCCCGTCGATCAGCGTTGACTCCCGCATCGGATGGAGGAGACGGAGACGCCAGAGTGAGTGACATTTTACAATTCAAATCATTGAGATCCCATCTCAATCTCAGAGTCTACGCTGTAAGTTGAGAGAGCGACTGTTTAGTGCAGATCGCACACACAGCGTCTCAGCTGTTGTTTCTGTGACACGCGGCGACCCCATAGTGTTGTGAACAGCAAGCCTCAGTGGGTCGACCGGCGGAATTAGAACGGTTATACTTCCACCGGGCCAGAGTTCGCGTAACAGTGACGATGTTTTGCTCCATCATCGGATGAAAGCGGAGCTCGGCCTTGATCGGTACCACCGATCACTTCACAAAACCATCCGGGTGTAGGTACCTCCTTTACTTCTGCCCAGCTACCGTGTCCACTCGCCTGGTGGCTTTGCCTTGGACACCCCTGGCAGCAAACATGACCCAGGATTGCTCATGCGGACATCGAAGCGACGACCTCCTCAATGTAACGCGGAGCCACCTCTAACGGGGTTTCGTTCACCCGACCCGAGTGGCTCCGATCATCTCCGAACACTCGTCTCGTTTCTTCGGACAGTTTAGCCCGGAGATGTGTTCCTAATAGATTTAGGACGTGGGTGCTGTAAAACGTTTACTGTTATTACCTTTGCATGAAGAACTGACTGAAGATATATTTATCAAAGCATATTTAACTCCATGATCAAAGTACCAGTGGTCCAGTCTTGTGTTATTGCAGACAAGACAACTAAATATAGTTATGGTGAGAAAGCGGCGGATGAAATACCTAAGCCCGGGTCAGAACGAGGCCGCGGGTCTACTCAGCTTGTTCACACTCAACTCAATAGACGAGAATGACGTATCACTTCTACAAGGATGTGCGAGTGTACTTGCACGTGAAGAACACATAACATCCCTGCCCGGGAGTCGAACCTGGGGCAGCGGATCAAGAGCGGCCAAGTTCAAGAACCCGGACACCCAAGGTTAATTACTTCCAAGCTCTGCTTTCAATTAGAACCCGGAAGACGGAACCGAGTGATGTCTATCTCTCGCTCCCACACTGGCCGTGGCTCAGCCGAGGTCCTGGGTTCGACACCGGCATCTCGTATCCTGTGTGACGCGCGAGGTGAGCGACCGTGCAACGAGGTTCACCGAGACGACCATCTAGCACTAGCACCGACATGCTTGGAAGCATTCAGACACAGGAAGAGAATCTCGGAAGTAAAACCTTGTTCAGTTCAAAACCACCAAGAAAGATACCCAACCTAATTAATACACATTCCTCGAACTGGCCACGACGCAAAACAATCGTTATTCATTAACCTTCTACATAAACATTTCACACCGTTCCTTCATTGACAATGAGACATCGTACCAATCAACACGTACTAACTTAAACTTGGCCTTCACAATAGCCCAAGGATGTCTATAAGTGAATTTACATTTATTTATTCAAATCATGTTTATTTGAAAAGCGTCGTACGGGTACGACTCGAGCCGAGGGCCACTAGTCCATATCAATCGGGGCGTGGGCGCCGCATTAGAGATGGAAATAGCAGTTGATTTAGAGAAGCTAGACATTGTTTACATAATAGTAGAGTCCCATTAGCGTCCGAGATGTGTAAGCATCTCGAGACTGGAGGACGAGCCACGATCATAGGCTGAGCGACCTAGTTGGAGATAAGTTATTCGCTTACAATTACCAGTAATAAATCAAGTCAAGTCACCCACGTCTCGGTGCCAGCTGGGTTGTGCAAGATGCAGGTAGCTGCAGGTGCTCGGGTCGGGTGCGGCTCCGCATAGCCTTGTACCTAGGTACCTACATAGCTGGATCACGCAGAGTCCAGCATGTTATTGTAGCCAATGTCAAACTATAGAAGCAGAGGTCGCGTCGTCTGACCCTTTCGCACTCAATCAATCTCCAAGATCTATCGATTGATTGGATATTGCTTAACTCCAAGCTCTATCTTCTTTTGTATTCCGTCATTCTAATCCGCGCGCAGTCCAATCTCTCCTCTGTCATCCACACTCAGCCCAATCCGCGCAGTCCAAGCCCTAATCTTTCAACCACACTCAGTCCAAGTCCGCGCTCTTCACGTCCCGGCACAAGATCAGCGGGAACTCTAACTCAGACCGGAAAGTTAACATTGATCCAGTGCACTTGTGGGTGAGTCAATGCCCTCACCCTCCCCCGCATGGGAGATAACAAACCAGGGCATCTTCTGCATGGGCGTCCGGTCGAGCTGCTCCTTCCTTCCACACATTCCACGTGCTCGAGTAGGACATCGGGGCCCCCGTGTGCAGAGAGGGGTGTCTACAAGCCAACAGGTTGCTCACGCTGTCCTCCCGGCTGGAGTCGAACCTGGTGCCAGGCTGTGCACCGCCGCTATGATATGCTCCGCCTCGTCCACGGTTGTTGTTGTTAAAGGAGGTAACCCAGAGGTTCCCGGTTCGACTCTCAGTCTTCCTCTACCCGCGTTCAGACTCAGAGAGGGTGGTGACTGTGAGGAAGTGACCCCGGCTGGAGTCGAACCTGGTGCCAGGCTGTGCACCGCCGCTATGATATGCTCCGCCTCGTCCACGGTTGTTGTTGTTATTGACGTTCACTTGAAGGAGGTAGCCCAGCCCAGAGGTTCCCGGTTCGACTCTCAGTCTTCCTCTACCGCGTTCAGACTCAGAGAGGGTGGTGACTGGTGAGGAAGTGACCCCGGCTGGAGTCGAACCTGGTGCCAGGCTGTGCACCGCCGCTATGATATGCTCCGCCTCGTCCACGGTTGTTGTTGTTATTGATGTTCACTTGAAGGAGGTAGCCCAGCCCAGAGGTTCCCGGTTCGACTCTCGTCTTGCTCTACCGCGTTCAGACTCAGAGAGGGTGGTGACTGGTGAGGAAGTGACCCCGGCTGGAGTCGAACCTGGTGCCAGGCTGTGCACCGCCGCTATGATATGCTCCGCCTCGTCCACGGTTGTTGTTGTTATTGACGTTCACTTGAAGGAGGTAGCCCAGCCCAGAGGTTCCCGGTTCGACTCTCGTCTTGCTCGACCGCGTTCAGTCTCAGAGAGGTGGTGACTGGTGAGGAAGTGACCCCGGCTGGAGTCGAACCTGGTGCCAGGCTGTGCACCGCCGCTATGATATGCTCCGCCTCGTCCACGGTTGTTGTTGTTATTGACGTTCACTTGAAGGAGGTAGCCCAGCCCAGAGGTTCCCGGTTCGACTCTCGTCTTGCTCGACCGCGTTCAGTCTCAGAGGGGGGGGGGTGACGCATGACACCGCGAGGAAGTGGGGGCGTCGCCCACCCATGTGCAACGAGACATCACTTGGCGGATATTCCCTTTGACCTTTGACCACGGGGGTTTGGTTGGAATCAGCTGTTGACCCCCCCCCCAGAAAACCCGCAATCGAAAACTAGCGCCTGTAACAATAGTTTGTTGCCGATTCATTCTAAACGATTAGTGGCGAGGCTGAAGAGCAACGAAAATACATGTGCTCTGCGCGGGATTCGAACCCATCCCTTTGAATCACACAAACTGTGTGTGTTGGTCTTGACACCGGCTGATGATCAACATCTGTGCCCCCCACCGAGACACTGCGTGCGTGGGTTGACAACACAACACACATACCGAGCTTTGATTTATTTTTGTTGCAACTTGTAAAGTCAACAAGGGCGCTGCGATCTTGCTCCAGCTAGCTAGACATACACACAGAAGTCACACACACACACAGACAGTCCATAGATACTAGCAACAGACAGTATCCATAGATACTAGTATAACCCCGACACCGACAGCCCGTCTGTCAGGTTGACCGGGTAACGATCAACGAAGGCCGTGACATTGTCAAGGCGGTGCGAGGAAATGTAAAAAGTGCATCTTGAGCTCGGTCGGTCATAAAACACTAGTCGAGCGCGAGATATGAGGCGACACTGACCCAGATCCCGTACTCTAGAATGTAGCGCGGTAGAGCCTCGCCGCCTGGCGCGTCACGTGGTGACCGGGCGGAGAAAGAGGGTCGTGCAGTGTGGTTCAGCCTCAGGCGAGTAGGAGGGGGGGGTGACAGAATGTAGCGCGGTTAGAGCCTCGCCGCCTGGCGCGTCACGTGGTGACCGGGCGGAGAAAGAGGGTCGGGCAGGCTGATTCAGCCTCAGGCGAGTACGGAGGGGGGTGATAGAATGTAGCGCGGTAGAGCCTCGCCGCCTGGCGCGTCACGTGGTGACCGGGCGGAGAAAGAGGGTCGTGCAGTGGGTAGCCTCAGGCGGTGGGGGGGGTGATAGAATGTAGCGCGGTAGAGCCTCGCCGCCTGGCGCGTCACGTGGTGACCGGGCGGAGAAAGAGGGTCGTGCAGTGTGGTTCAGCCTCAGGCGGGGAGGTGATGAGCTCTCTTTCTTTCTTCTGCAAGCTCGACACAACTAGCCACATTCTGAAGTAGGGGGTGACAGGGAAAAGTGGGGGTGAATCCCCCCCTCCTCCCCCTCCTACGCACCTGTTGAGCCTAGATTGCTGGATGAAGTTAAGTTAAACGGTCGCGTGACACCAAGTATTGTCTCGTGTAAGTATGGATCAAGATTACCGAAGGAGATTCTTCAAGACATAAAACCATGCATAAAGATCACCAAGATAAAGCAGGCTAGTAAAACCTACGATATGAGAGAAATACGACATGTTTCTTTGGTTGTACTGAACACATTGACATCCAAGACTAAATGTTCAGAGATTTCGAATGTCCCTGGAAAATTTCATCAAGTTCGTAAAAGCTGTTTGTCTGGCACAAGAGCAAACAAATGGACAAAAAAAAATGTTCAAACAAAACAACTGAGCTGCTTATTGGGCAGGTCCATCAAATTGAAGTCTCCGCTATGCTTATCCAGTGAATGCATTGCTTTTTGGCGTTAAACATCTTATATTTATGTAGCTCCACAAAAATAAAATGAATATTTGTAGGCACACAATGTTTTTCTGCGTCCTTTTTGGTACACAAGAAAATCCGAGCAAGATGGGTTTTAATATTTTTCTAGTGTAGCCAAGGATAAACTTCAATTTCAAAACATTTTGGCTTCATAAGATATTAGGCAACAACAACAATGTTTTATTTTCCCAGCTGGCCAGTTTTTTTTATGATTGATAAAATCCTGTACAATGCCTCAAATAATAGTAACCTCATAAATATATTGCTCATAAGTGATGCACTTGTGACATGAATGTTGTTGAATTCAACAAACTTGTCATTCAATTTTGTTGTTTTATTGCCTTTACTTTGTTTAGAATAAATTTACAACTAAATCCTCCCATGGAGTCACCTCACTAACTCAGAGCCCTCATGTAATGATGAACATACCAAGTGCTTCTTCAACACAGAGACACACGGGTCTTTGTGGTTCCTTTGAGTTCATCCCAGTCTCCTCCGACTACTTCTTGGCTACCAACCAATGTATATTACTTCATCCGTGTATGGGGCCACATCGATTCACAGTTCACACACACTAATTCACATTACATTCGACCAGTGTGAAGTAAGAGCCAGCGGGTGGCGTAATGCAAGGAGGGTAGGACACAATAACAATTGCAAAGTCATTTGATGCACAAACAAACCTGAAAGATGGCCAAGAGCAAGCCTGCATACAATCATTGCATTCTTATCTTTATTGCCATTGAATGTGATTGAGAATAGAGTTCTGTTTTAATTTTACAAGTAAAAAGCCTTGAAAACTTCAATTTACCAACACACATTAATGGTAAAGTACGAGTCATTAATATTCATTGGCTGTTGTATTCTAAATCGTACATGCCTGCTTGTGAACTTGCTGAAACTTATACAACAGTTGGATTCGAGTCTGTTCGTATCAATTGCGCAATGCAACACTGGAGACACAAGTGTGTACTTCAGATCTACAATGCACCAACAATCCAGATGTTATGAAGTTAACCGTCCCGGTACCATAGGGGTAAAGCACTCGACCGGCAATCGGGAGACCGGGGTTCGATACCCCGCTGGGATGGATTTGTTAATTTCTGGATTGATTTCTATAAAATCAATTACACCTAGGAGTGTTTCCCAATTAATAAAATTGAGAAAAGTGTGTACTTTGACTATTGCTAGGTGACCAACATGCTTGATCTTTTCCAGGCCAGGGCACAAGCTCTTTACCTGAGGGTTTGTCAGTTATTAATACCTTCCTTTCACTGCTGACAATATCAACAGAAACATGCAGTCAATAATTCAACTTATCAAGCAGTCTAGGATTGCTCACTTTCACAATTAGGAATCCACTTATTCCCACTAACTGTTAAAATGTCACATATCGGCACTAGACAACCATCTTGTTGTGTGTGGCTCACTGGTCCAGTGGTTTAGAGTCGGTAGTTCTAATGTAGAAGGTTCAGGATTTGATTCCCTCTTCAGGTAGAAGATTTTCAGCCTTAAATCTATCAATGCTTGTGTTGGGTTGGGTATAAGTAACTCTAGAGGCGTCACAGCAACAAAGCACGTAAATGCTCAGATAACCTTGTTGATTCTGGTGTTGCCCGCGGGTAGATCATGTCCAGCGAGCTGTTTATTGTTTACTAATAATATTTCAAATAGTGACTTTAGTTGGCCACTGTTCTCGCATCAATGATGTCGACATCGACAGAGGGGTAGTTGGCCACTGTTCTCGCATCAATGATGTCGACATCGACAGGGTTGGCTTAGTCCACTTTAAAATTTAAATCCCCATTGAAAATCACTCATGAAAGCGAGTGGGTCGGCTTTAGAAATTAATAAATTAATTTAGTACCGGTAAGCCTCATGTTCAACATGTTTACAATAAATGGTAATGCTTTTTCTCAACATTGCATGGGTGGGTTCCTGCCTGCTTACGTGCTGGTTCTACTAGGCCTAATACATTGACACGATGCTCCCTCATTGATACACTTAGTTTAAAGTTCATAATAGGGCCACTCAATCCAATTAACATTGATGTCGTGCAAATTGCAATGTTTGTGAGTTGTGACCACTGTGCCAAACATGATGCATAGAACTTTATATTATCTTCAACAAATTCCTGACAAGTTAAGCAATGTAAGCCAACTACAGGTTACTATTTACGTAGCTTCATTTACAGTGTACACCATGACGATGCAGTTCAGCCATAACTTGTCTTTACCACAGCAATCCAATCTCCGTGTTCTACTTCCGAGTCCTGACTATATTATGCAGTGCAGTAGTAGTACCGGACACAATTTGTCAATCACTATCGATTACGTCTTCTCTCACGGGATCAAAGTGCCAGTCTACAGATCAGGGTTGGGATCCAGCCAGACATAATGCTGACCTCCACCCTACTTATCAGTTATCACACAGGTGGAATGAGTGACTGACACTGTTTTAGTTGTCTTTTGGTTATGTATTTGTCACTTTATTGTGTTATATCTTTTATGTGTGTGTGCGATTCTTTGTATTAGCTATATTTTTCATTATATCACACTTGTGGGGCTTTGCCCTGTAATTGTATGCAAATAAATAAATAAATAAGAAATGAGATAAATGAGCATATATCTCAACTTATGCTTTCTGTTGCAGCTACCAATGTGCTGGGTCTGGTCTGCTACAAGTGTACAATATATCCAATAAGCCGCCTTAGTAACGAGACGGAGCGGTTGTGTTCCCAGTTCGATGTCACCGACCCCAAGTACCAGGTCGAGTGTCCGTACTCGACGTTCTGTATGAAGAAGTCAATCGAGCTCAACCTGCCGGGCGGAAGTAAGTACAGCGGGACACTAAGTGCGTGCGTGTGTGTGCGTGTTTGTGGCAGCACACTGTGGTGAGTTAGAGTAAGTCAACATGTGACGTAGCGATTGTTACGGTGTTTCTGTGTAAAAATCTCAAAACAATTAAGACTTTTGGGCCTGAATGTAACATTATGAATTAGGGGGATTAGGGTTCCCAAAATGTGTACTCTAAATGTTGTGCTCTGGCTGAAGTAGCCTATGAAAACTGAACAAGTGATCAGACCAAATAACCCATTTCACAGTTCACACCATTACTTTAATCTGAGCCAGGTTTCAACTAACAGTGTGATACGTACCAATCAGTTCCACTACGAATACAGGTTTCAATTAATTTAAGGGTGGATAGGACCAGTGGCGAAGCGTCCTATGAGACAATGAGACAATGTCTACCCTGTACAAAAATTCCTTGTATGCCCTTGTATAGAATGTCATAATTTATTTTCTAATACAAGTTGGTCTTCGTGTCCCTTGGAAGTTTGAATTGACGCGGTGACTGAGTGGAACAGCTCGCAACACCACTGCTCGCGCCATCTACCGTTGCAATTTGAAACTGGTGGTAGGGGCTGGCACTTATGATTTGACTGACATTCGGGAGACACAGGCAGAGACATTTCAAGCCTGCGCATGCTCAGAGCCCAATTTTCGTCGTTTTTCCAAGGAAGTAGGAGTCATGTCTCGGTGGTTCAAGACGCTTGAGGGTTGGCCGTTGGTGATGGTCGGAGGGTGTTGGGGTGGGGTTGGGTTGGTTTCCCTCCCTCCCTCTCGCCCGCGTAAAAGGTTGAACACGTGCTATTCTATCCATGCCATGTGCTCGCAATTTTTAAGTGAAGTGATCGACAAATCATCAAGTTGACCGGTCGTTTGATAAGGGAAATTATGATATGTTATGTCCATGGCATAAATAATTTGATACTGTTACCAAAATATACACTTTTGATATTTTACTAAGAAATCGCGCTGCGGAAATAGCGACTTTAAAAACACATTGCAAAAGTTTAACTTTACGCCCGTCTTTCCACTCGGACTGAATGAGTTGGGCATAGACATATCATGCATTGTCCCTCTACTGCCCCCCCCCCCCCGAACGTTTTTGATTATATTACGAAATATTAAAAACATTATTATCAAAGATTAAACTTTATATCATATTTGCTCTACTATTATTTTTGTCTACCCTAACTTCAAGACCACGCTTCGCCACTGGATAGGACTGTTTGGCTTTCCTTTTTCTACAGCTGTGAAGAATTAAATGTCTACAACATTGTACATTGTTAAGGGATTGTAGGTTAATAAAAAAAGTCTGATTTATATTATTTGGAAGGTTTTAGAGCAACCCTTGAAAATTGTGTAACAAATCAACTCGCACTCGTCTTTTAGTACTCGCTCCTAGCGGGAAGGTACTTTCGGCGGGAAGGCAAGGGGCCCCCCCCAAACAATAGCGCCGCAGGCGAAAAATTTTGAGGTCAGGTTTTATTAAAGAGCGTTTGGTGCGTTTTAGGATAACAAAGCGGGCTTAATTCAGTACTGAAAAACTTCAGTATTTATACCGTGAAAACTCGTAAACCACTTGCAGATAAGATAAGATAAGAACACTGATGGTACAAATCATATGCGCCGCATCAACAAAATGCCCAATGACTTATGTTCGCGATCGCGTCTTACAATAATGTGTCTGGCTGTTTACTCGACTCAAGTTTCCGCGACGTCTCATGTTGCAACGTCTTTCGATTCTTGAAACAATTTTCAAGAATAACCTTGAGTGACAGACTGACAGTGTTGCTTGCGCAATAGCCTTGCAAACGAAGGCCTGAACACTACCCGTGCTGCTGCTGTCTCCTCCCGTTGTATCTCACGCTAGTCATCGTACGGTTCGATCAAAAAACATCGCGTTCTTTGTTCTAAATAATGTACGTAAAACCGTAGGCCTACGCACGAGCGGCGAACAAACGCAATCACAATAGCTTCGTCACGCTCAACACACACTCCGCGGCTCCTACGACTCACGGGAATCACCAAGCAGACTTGCAGTTGCCTGCATGATCGTACAGAAGCCCACACCTAGCGGCGCCATTCAGTAACTAGATCCGGGCGCTCGATTCAAATTCTCGCAAAAACGATATTTTGAAGCACGTCCATAAAAGTTACTCGCAAGAGCCAAATTGTCACTCGCAAAATGCGAGCGTGCGAGTGGGATTTTCAAGGGTTGTTTTAGAGTCCAAAAATGTGGTATTTGGTGCAAATGGTATGTATGGTATACAAATTGTATTTATCTAAACAACCATTTTACACAAAGATACCTAATGAGAAGGATCTTCATATTCCCCCAACTATTAGGAATGGTTTTAGAGAAATATTAGCTAGTGTCCAAGGAAAATGGCGTAATAAGCATGTGCTGCATCCTTGTAAGAGCAAGTAGCCTAATAAGATGTATCGTTACAGAGACGGTGCGCAGCGCTGAGCGGGGCTGCGCACCTCAGAAGTACAACTACCAGGCGTACTCGCGCGAGGAGGGCTGGAAGATGACGCACACCATCGAGGACACGGCGTACACCGAGGGGTGCCACAGCGGTCCGCAGCAGCCCAACGTGCAGACGCCGGCCGACCAGTACTGCTACTGCAAGGCCAATCTGTGCAACGCAGCGGCCAAGCCGGCCCACGATGCGTCCATGCACCACACGGACGCAATGGCCGTGATATTCGTGTTCAACGCAATGAAGTACATACGCAGTCTCAGATAAGGGTACACGAGTTAGACAATGACTGAATGTATGCAACCACGGCCGCTATGCATTGGGAAGGAAATCCCAGAAGTACGGCAATATGACCACCGATTGACGATGTAGCGTGCGCGTATTAAGTGGACGGTATTGAATGGTAAATGAACTTGAGGAACAGTTTTGGGTGCTCAGATATTCCTCCTATATAGTGTACGATACAACTTGATGCCTGGAGTCTTGCAGCCTACATACACCAATTGAAACAAGATACTGGTAACCGAGAGTTTTGCTTTTCATAGGCCCTACCAGTATGTTAACTGAAGCTACCTATTTGGCAGCCAAGAATACACAACTGTTTCCTCCCAAATGTTACACAAATATGTGTCCGTGTAGTGGAAACCAGCAGTTCTCTTCCACTTCCAAGTAGGCCCAAGGGACGCAACACAGAACAACCATAAGAATGTTGACAATATAATTTGATGGGTGACCGATATGGGGTTTGACATCCCGGCATAATACAAGATTGAATTTTATAATATGTTATCTTACGCCAAAGTACCGATATCCCTACTCGTGTTAAATTATTTTTATAAATTATTATTTACTTTTATACTTGTATAATAAAGCCTCTAGGTACATTTTATTATAATGTTATGCATAGTACTGGTACATGTATACAAAACTGCAGCCTACTTTAGAATATTGCACCAACATTTTAAACTTTAAGGGTAGGCCTCCTGTATTGCTGTAAGTGTAATCCCTTCGATAAATTTTACTGTTCATGACTGTCTATGAGGCCCACTTAATAATAATTATTGATCACACATGATCACTTTAGTAGTGCTAGGCCTTGAAAATTGCATTTATTAATTCAAGATGGAATCCTTAAAATTAAATTATTTCCCAATAAATAACTGTGAAGACAATTGCCATTGCAATACATACATTAATATTACATGTATTCATCATGGCAATCTGCTCCAGCAATGCTTGATGTCTTACTACGCTACGGATAGTGAATGGGTTGTCTCATATTGACGCAAGGTTTCAAGCGGGCAACTCATGGAGAGAATAGAGTAGCGCAAACATACCGGCTTATGTCACACAGTGGCAGTTGAAATTATCTGTACGTTCCATGGTGGGACGTACATGTACTAGTCCAAGCTGACTGTGAGTTAAATTTGTACACTACTATTTTATTTGCTCATGAATTCTTTGACTCTTCTATATGTATTAATAAATTATTTAATGTTGTACATGTTGGTAGTCAGAGTATCAAGTTCTCTCCATGTCCATCCTTGGTCCTGTTTCCCAAAGTGTAGACATATGACATGATCAGAACCTATTTTATAAACTGTGCATGCCTAGTACTGGTAGGACTACCCGGGCTTAAACACAAATACTTTGGACAATCTAGAAGTTGTGCAACATGTTCTTTTAAGAGTCCGATACACGGGAGAGTTCTCTTCACAAATTCAAAAATTCTCCTAGAGATTCTTTATCAAAAACTTGAATACATGTGTTCCAATGGAGCGCGGCACACGAGGAAACAAATCTTGGGAGAGAATAAGTGTAGACCTAACGCCTCCAATTTCTATTGAATTGAAGTGAAACACGACCTACAGAGGAGACAAAAAGAGGACACACTACCCAGAGGATCCTGCCCCTGCCAGAGCAATCGCTGCCACACCTGCCCGATAAACTTCCCAGCTAAAACCTTCACGGCCAGAGCCACGGAGATGACATATCCGATAAAGCACCACAACACCTGCACCACCAAAAACCTCATATACCAACTGAGATGTCAGCACTGCCCTGCGGAGTATATAGGCCTAACCACCAACACCCTGAGGCAAAGAATGAATGGGCACAGGCACGACACAGTGAGAGCCAATGACAAACCAGTGGCACTACACGCAGCCACTCATAACCTTAGCTTTAATGACTGCTTCAACGCCAGCATCATTAAAGCATTACCACCTAACTGCAGTGAAGGAGAGCTCAGAAAATGAGAACTGGCACACCAAATGGTCACCAGCTCCCGTGAGCCTCCCAACCTAAACCTACGCTAACCTTGGAGTCTAGAGGGGAAACAGAGAACTACCTTACCTGGCTGACCTTCCCTAGTTCCCATCTCCACCGCCAACAGCACCTCTTGTACGTATTTATAAAAAGTAGCCATTTATTTAGTTAGTAACTCTCTCAACTCCGACGGGTGAACAAGGCTGTTCAAGCCGAAACGTTTTGTCGTAATGTAATTTGTAATTTGTGTATATATTTATGTGATCTTCAACTCTACACAGCCGCCGAACTTTTTCAAGGTAAGCTGTTGGCTCCCAGCCTCTATCAATCTTTCCCCAACCAACACCGAAATATTTTCCTAAACCATTCTCCCCTACCCCCTACCCCCATTCTACAAGAAATAGGCCTAGAGTTCATACACACAAAAAAATGCACATGCTCACTTCTACCCAACAACGTATTTAAGGGTTTAGGATTAAAGTTTAAACACGATTTAAACCCTGTGGTGCAACAGCTTCAACGACAACCACACATAAACGTTAACAAAATTGGCAGCTCTAATAATGGCATAAAATGTTTTTAAACTTACGTCTGCGTTGTTCTCAACGAGGTACAGGAACACAACGTCTTCCCTCTGGAGGCGGATCGCGGAATGAAGCGGGTACCCGGTCTTAGCTTTCAGCATCCGGAAGAGCAGCTGGGCGTTCATGTGGGCAAAGTCTTCTCCGGAGAATTCATCCTGGGGGACAAGAAACAGATGGGTTAGGTTCCACAGTCCAATCAATGGGTCTCGAGGTCGAGACTTATTTCTACCTGGCATGAACTACGAGGGAAAGGAGCCATGTACTAGTAGTACCAAGAAAACAAAGAATACTGGATTGACTAGTAGCCTAGGGTACGTCAAAAAGGCGGACACATGAAAAGAACAAGAAAAGAAAGACAGTCCAATCAATGGGTTGAGACTTATTTCTAGCTCGCTCCGTCCAATTAAAAATTGTAGTCATGGCGGCCAGATCACTGCAACTTGTACCGTACGCTAAACCCAATGTTGAATGACACTTTATAGTTGATACTTGATACCATGTTTACATTACTAGCATATTACGCAGGTAGGTCTAATTATGCGGGTAATTCCTGTGTGTGAATGCTTGAAAGTTGCTATAGGCGCTCCACGCTAAGAAAGGAGATGCGCGCGCTTTCGACGGGCCAATCAGCGATCGTTACTTTAAATTGGAGCCTGCTGAATGGCTCCACAATTCACCCGTTAAAAGCGCGCGCAACTCCTTTCTTAGCGTGGAGCGCCTATACGTTGGAAAGAAATCTTACAAGGGTAATTTAGGCGGGTTACTCGCGTAACTCTGTAATGTTAGTGCAGTGTGAAGGCAAGAAGCTGGCTATCCTGGTAATTTGATAATAATCTAACTTCCAAGCTTCCTAGCTCGAATGTGTTAGGCACTAACTAATTGACTATCGGAAAATAAATCAACTACACAATATGACTGTAATCCCAGTGCCGTGTGAACAATAGTGACTACCCAGATAATTATTTACCCAAGTTGTAACTACATTAAATGTAAATGTGGTCTAAGAGTTAACACATCAATAAAATCCCTTCCCCAATTAAGATTGTAAGGTAATAATTTGACTTTTACTGTATTTGCTAACTGCTACGTATGGACATGGTAGAGTACATCCCGCTTCAAGAGTACGAGATGTGAGACCAGCCAATGAGCAGCCCTAGAAGGGGCTGCTCATTGATAAACTGCCTGATAATTAGGGCCAACACGTATAAATGTGTAAACGTCCAAGGGCTTTAAAGTTACACGAGTTCCGGATGTTAGAATATATTATCATCCTGCAAGACTCTTTAGAAAAGTAAGGATTTGTCATTGATATTGACATAGTTACCCAATGAGCCGAGATGAGTCCCGAGCAAACTCTTCAGCGTCTCAGCTTGGATCTCGTCGGCAGTGGTGTAGAAGCGAACACAGTTCTTTACGTTGACAGAGGCCATCAAAGCTTTTTCGCACTTTGAGACGAGATCTTCCAGCTTGAACGTGTTGGCCGTACGCATAAGATCCAGAGTGAAGATGTCACCACGGGAGAAGTCAACCTGGTCTGTGTACAGCCACTTGAGCATCACTGTTCCAACTTCCGGAGACAGTTCACTCCAATCTGAAACAAAGAACTGATGGGTAGTTGTATGACGAAGAAGTGTGCCTAGGCGCCACATGTAGGTGGTCAAGGCTACATTGTACACATTGATGACTACATTCTTGAGTAAGGCTTACAGTAGGGCCTATTAAATTAAAATATGCAAGCAGTTATTGATGTTGTAATTGAAGGTTTTCTGGTATTCAGGTGTCTGGCAATGTGTATTTTTTTAGCCAATTATCTACTGAATGATAAATTATGTGTAAGGTGTCAGGGTAATAATTGTTGCGTCGGGGCCTACATGGATGGCTTAGTCGCTTAGATTTACTGTCCCCCACTGAAAATCAGTTATATAACTGAATGGGTAGACTCTAAATACAATTTATTTATTATTATTTATTTATTGTTTAATTGCTATAGGCCACTAGTACTTTTGATATTTCTAAATCCATTCTATTCTACCGGTACTGCCATAAACAAATCTTTTGCTTCTTTGCTCAAACGTGTTCTTTTATTCAGGTGACTATCCGGAAATCTGTGAAGTAGCTGAGCATGAGCAGAGCATGCTCAATCAGATTTTCATATTTAAAAAAAAAGATATTAAGTAGGCCTACCAAAAACATTCTGGGTACTTGAGTAGACCCGTCAGGCTGTAAAATTACCTATTGAAGTTGTGTCTGCTAGCGATGGGACACCCCAGCGTTCACTTTGAGCGGACAGAACAAACCGATGGGCAGGAATCATTCTTCCATCCAGCTTGATTTTCATGTCACTGTAGAGTTCTTGGTCGAATAGTCCCCCAACAAATTGAAGGAGGCGAGAAACAAAGCTGTTTTCGTTGATTTCTCCCGCAGAGGCCGCAGCAAGGGCATACTTTCGCTCAAGTTCACCGTGCTGTTTTTGCAACTTGACATATTGTTCTTTCAGCAAAGACAAATGTTGTTGAAGTTTAGCAACCTCTCCTGGAATAAAACAGTGTCCACATTAGGCCTACAGAGTATGGGCATGAAAGTTGGCAAAATACAGTTCAAAACTGCTTCATTTTTTATTTTTAAATTCAGTAAGGAGACATAAATTTGTATTTTGAACGTACTTATGCCAATGGATACACTGGTAGTTTACAAAGTAACATGCCATAACTAGACTTAACATGGTATGTTAACATGCACTCGTCAGGAAGGTTTATCAGAGCCTATGGATACCTTTTTGGGCGAGCAAGAGGTTTGTTTTTTAAATAGGTATGTAGTCTTACATAGCCCTACGTCATCCACACACACGTAGGCCTAATCTTGAGTCCCTATCCTCCTAGACCTAACCCTAACCTGTGTATTGTGCAGGGCCTATCCCTCAATGCATTCCCTTCTCTAAAGTGAACTTCAACCCCATATCCGTTCGTACCTTTGGTCGCAACCATTTCAACCAATGGTGCACACTACCATTCCACGTATCGCTTAAATTACTGTCATCTGGCCTGAAGGTAGGGGCCTACACTTCAAATCCAGTAATGCCTACTGTACTAGGCCATAGCATTTGTGTATTAAGTAGGCCTAACCCCTACCCCTTTGGGTCCAGCAGTCCTAGGCCTAGTCAAGGCATTGGCAAATGCATGCATAGGCCTACCCTGCCTAGGCCCTAGCATGCCGGAACGCATTTATGACAGTAATCCTGTTAGGCTTTCTTGATTTTTATACGGGCTTTTAGGTTCAATCCCTATGAATATCTAGGTCAGCAAAGGTCCGAGAATCTTTAATTAATCCCCCTAGCGTAGGCCTAGAGCCTTGCCCTACCCTAGCCCTAGTTCCGAATAGGTCCCAAAACATAACAATTCCGAGTTTAAACGTAAACTTACCACTATTTACGTTTGCCATTACAGCAATTACTGTTCAGGGCATGCCAAACAGGAGTTATCTATACATTAAATTAGTTATTTCCTCACAAAGAAACTAATTAAACGCCCCTGTCAGCGGCAAGCCTACAAAACGATGACAGCAGGAAGCAGCAAGTGCTCAGCGCACTGCCGCCCATTGACAACACAATCACGAACGAAATCAAGAGCGACAAATGGTTGATTATTATGGCGGTGCACAGAGGAGCGGGAGAAGGGCTCGATTTGAATATAAGGGCGCGTCAACCGACAGGGTCTTGGTACGCCACCCTACTACCAAAGCATGAGTCATAGTAAAAAAGACTTGTTTAATACTATGTAAAATTCTCAAAGAAGCAAGACATTAATAAATAAATAAATAAAAAGAAATAGCCTCTAGGGGTTTGGGGAGGAAACCCCGTGCTGGCAAAAACCAGCCACAGCATTGAATTTGGCCAAAGGAGGAAAGGGTTTTAAAATACACAAGGACCACAGGTTGGTAGAGGGGGACAAGGGGGTTCTCACGTTGTCATTGTCTCGTTCGTGTTGTCGTCGTGGAGGTCGTCAAGCAATGATTATAGGGTGTTAGGATAGTTGTGTAGGGGATGTGAGAGGACTTAATTCCTAGCATTCGCATTAACGTCTGAAGAAAATCTTGGAAAACACTTTCAGTCAGGATTGCGGTGCGCGGCGTTTATTGAGCCGACCATCTCCCGAGCGAGCCAGTCTCGTTCGTTACGCATGAATAACCTCTGAGGGTCAGCTCAAATAAACATAAACTCTATCTACTTCTCTCCCCAAAGGAACCTATTTCCTCAGCTCTTCCACCACCAAGCTCGAAGACCGACGAAGACAAGATGTACATAGTGACTAGTGACCACGAGAGGGGGAACTTCACAGTACTCAATGGTTGTGGGATGGTTTGACCTAATTATCTAGGTAGGTAGGTAGGTCATATGTGATGTGGAATTACGAGAAAAGGGTATGGAAAACGGACCTGGGAAAGTAGGTACCCCTTCTTCGGCCCTTTAATCAATGAGTTACAGAACCAATCACGGGCATGGGGGGGATAGTTAGTTTCTCAAGTCGCCTGCCAGAGCTCGCCTCTAGTTTCGGGAAGTAATTTACTTTAATTCAAACAACTCGCTGATGTTTGCGAGATCGCCTTTATCGTCTTTTATGATTAGCAGTCATGACAGGATTGAAAGCAGATAGGTACAGACAGAGTTTCTGCTGTAAATCTTGATTTTATATCATATTTTGTACAACTTCAAAAGTAAATAATTATAATTATGATTCAAGCTTTGGTTTGGGTTAAAGTTTGCTCATATTATTATTAAAGTTTTGCTTTTTGTTCTTGCCTTCAGTCTAATTAGCAGGGATAGGGAGTCTTTCCCGCGCCTCTGTTAAAACTCACAGCCTACTTACAAGAAACATGTAAAACGATTCAACGTTTACAAGCCTGTGACTCACTAGGATCAATATGGCCGCCTTGAAGTTGTACTCTTTACACAGGAACGGTAAGAAATTTCCTAATTTCCATGTTATAGATATGAAATAACTCATCAAATTTTTATTACGACATAGATAAGTAATTGTGTGATATAAATTTCCTATTTCTGAATGTGATATGATGCGTAGTGTATCACAGTTGTGGCTCTAGTCCCGGCTGGAGCCTTGGGATTAATTTTCTATGTTGGGGATGTCCTGTCATAAGCTACTTTTTTTCCAGTCCCAGGACTCCTCAGATCGGTCACACGTTTGACAACGGTGTCTCAATCTCGCAACACCTACAAGTATGTCAATGCAGAAGAACCTAGCATGGATATGAAGGACATAACAGACAGGGCTGCACAAACAATCTTTTGGACGGAACTTTTCCGAGGAGCTGGAGTCACTTTGGCTCACATTTTCAAAGAGCCTGCAACCATTAACTATCCATTTGAAAAGGGACCTCTTAGTCCTAGGTTTCGTGGTGAGCATGCTCTGCGGAGGTATCCTTCCGGCGAAGAACGATGCATCGCTTGCAAACTTTGTGAAGCCATTTGTCCAGCTCAAGCAATAACAATTGAAGCCGAAGAGCGAGCTGATGGAAGTCGCAGAACAACCCGTTATGATATTGACATGACTAAATGCATCTATTGTGGATTCTGTCAAGAAGCGTGCCCCGTCGATGCTATTGTTGAAGTAAGTTTAGGATGGCCTTCATGGGATTCTGATGTAGGCTAACCACTACCCTACTACAAAACTTTGGTATAGTAAACAAAAACAATTTAGATTTATACTTCCAAATAGTAGGCACTTGCCTGCCACCGTGGAAGCCTATATGGAAGTACTCAAATTAACTAACTATTTGTAGTTCATCACAACATAGTAGGGCTGCAATGGCAAGTCGAGTTCAAATCCACGGCCAATGATCCCGACTGATTAATACTTTAGTAGCTACTTGCGCCGACATGCTCAAACCTCGCTGGCAATTAGGCTAGGCTACTTACTGTACATTGCCAGCTCTATTGTTTATTGAGAGCGCACGTTTTCCATGTTCCTGCCGCGACAGCTTTAGGAATTTTTTCAGCCTCTGCCTAAAGTGTCCTCTGCTTTCTCCCCCAAGGTGTAGATTAAAACATTTAGGCCCACCAGGTCTTCCTGGCTCTGAGTACATGTAGACCTAACCATGGGGTTTCCCTAAACCTTCCAAAGCACCTGAGCCACCTAAAAGCCATTCCTCTGGACACTGCCACAAAGTGGCATGGTTTTGGTGTCTACGTAAACAAGGTCCTAGGGCTTAAATTTAATGTAGGGTAGGTCCCACGGAAGTTTTATCAAACTTTTTGGAGGTTTTCTCCCGGTCATTTGGATGTAATGCAAGGGATTGAGTCTTCTTAAACATCCCTTGGACATTCATTCATAACCTAGAGTTAAGTCACTTGAAGTGAGTCACACTGGGTAATGCTGATAATGTGAACCCTACAGCAGGCATCCCTACAAAAGGAAATAAAATAAATTAGTAGTACTAGCAAGTTTTGTAGAATCATTGCACAAAATCTACCACCAATACCAACATGGAATGTGTTGAATAGTAGCTGTTGTGGACAATACTTTGTGGGTCCATTAGGGAAATTTGTATGCCTACGTTATTAAATAGCCTACAACAAAATTAATTTAATAATAATGCCACTGTTTTCTTTGTTTTACACAGGGCCCCAATTTTGAGTTTTCTACAGAGACACACGAGGAACTTCTTTACAACAAGGAAAAGCTACTGAACAACGGGGATAAATGGGAGTCTGAAATAGCATCCAACATTCATGCAGACCATCTTTATCGATAGGATAGCAAGAGCCAATAGGAATTTTGTAGATTTCATGAATGTAAATAATATTTATTATAGAAATTAAATAATATTGTTTTCACCTTATTCAGCCAAGCAAAGCAATAGGCCCTACCACATTTATTATCGAGTGAACTACTTTGGTTTGGAATGTGGAAAGAACTCTGACCTACGCTTAAAATTACAAGTCTGGTTTATTCAAACTTTTTATTTGCAATGTGAAACAAATGTGGTAATATTGGGTATTAAAATTTTCACAAGAACATTAGAATGTGGTAAAAACAATTGTATACATAACACATTTAATAAAATCTTGTTGCTTGAAGAAAAGGCACCCTATTAAAATGTTATTACCAGCAATATCTTTAAATCAAAGGCCAATCATAAATTACATAATGCTGTGGGAAAGACTTCAATTTTAGATTTGGTAGACGTGTCTTAAATCACTTCATAGAAGTTGTACACAACCTAGAATTACATTTGTGGCCATTTTGGGGGAGATTGGTCAACGAGCATTATGACATTTATAAATGGCTACCCTAGTACATAATCATCCTAGTAATTATTTCCCTAGTCTTCACACATTGCAATGGAATTGTATTGGGGAATGGGCAGTACTTTGGGATGAAACCATCCCAACAAAAGGCATTTACTGGAATCTTATCTGCCCTACCTGTTCTTCCAGACACACAAACGGCAGAAAAACAATACAGTACAATAGGCCTATTGTCTCTTGCTGATGTACAGCGTTGTTTGTACATTGGAGCATACCTATTAACATTATCAACAAGCCATTGCATTACACACGCTCTTACAATTGTATTCATATTGTACAAAATGAGGGAACAATCATACACACACATACACTTTTAATAATATAATAGAATTAACTTTCCAATTAATATATTTCATTCATTAGTCCTTAATCAAATAGGGCTACCTCACTATACATGTCTACTGCATTATATATCACTTTTGATATAACTATTTTATAATATAAAAAACCAAGTCAGAAAGTATCCGAATTAACATGAACACAATAACAACGCATCCATTGACTCGAGTCCACTTTGGTTTTAAAGATTCCTTTGTCTACACATCATGTGAACTGCCCGTTTCTGGTAGTATATTTAATATAAGCAGGGTTGTTAAATAGCATACGCCGCAACACTTGGCTGGCATACCGTAGTGCTAAGAAACAAACTACTATAAACAGGTACTGTTGTACAGTAAACATACAGCAATATATTTTAATCGCATGTGTGATTAAGAGCATGAAAATAGCATTATATTCTGAATATTAGCATTAATTTTTCCAAATTTAGCATTTTGTAGCATTAATTTCTTATTTCCACAAAACCCCAAATGTGGGGAGTTTCTTGTATTTTAATGGGGAATGAATTCAAATTTTGTTTTATAGGAACATTTCAATTCAATGTTGTCACTTTAAACGTTAGAATACAATGCCAAACCAATTCTCAATTGGTATAGGTAAACATTATTTTCAGTAATTTAGCATTTTGTAGCGTTTTTAAGAATTTATACTCACTGATTTAGCATCAATAACCTAAAACGCTAAATTTTCATGCCTACTGATTATAAACTGCAGGCCCGTACATCTAGTTTCCCAATAAATCAACAAAACAATTGTTTTACCTCTAGACTAATACTTGATCAACAGTATTCAAAATAAAATGAGACTAATAGCTTGGGATTAGAATCTTGACGCAACAGATTTAATTGATTTATTGGCGTACCTTGCCCGTACAAAATGACGTGAGGAGTCCTACCTAATTTTATGCTGTAATTGTCCATGCCATAGTGAAACAAATTAAGTCGCTGTAAAGGAGCAATTCAATTTTCCTTACATGTAGCTTCACGAGCTACTTCCACAAGCCAAGTATCTGTAGCACGTTACCTACTTTTTAACAGCACTGGGTATAAGTTACTACAATTATCAATAGACCGCACCTTAAAATGCTACCTTCAGCCGCTTCCACTTAACATTATCTGAACTCGTGAAGTTGCCACATGGAAATGAGTAGATTCAAACATATTACCTACACATCAATAACAGAAGCAATGCAAAGTTGCGATGCCATATCAAGAACAATAAGGTTGTGGTGTAGGCAGTGATCAGGTCGAGTTACTTCTAAAACAACACTAGGAACAAAGCAATCTTGTGACCATTGATGGATACATAACAAGCTTCAGAGCGATTACCAGACAACTTATTACTTGGTTACCGAGATGTCACCAATAGACGAGGCACTTATAAGAAAACAAATATCGCTCTCTTATCATTTTCACAACTTTTGATATAATAAACACTTAAAAGCCAATAAAATTGAAGCCAGTGAGTCAAAACTCAAAAGAACAACAGTGTGCTACAAAGCCAGAAAACTTTGCTTGATGCCAGGTGGCTTGAAGCATGCACTAAGGGAATCCCCGTCTCTTATCTGATAACGCGACAACTCGTGATTGCCGATTGTGGGCATATGAAAAGAAGAGGAAATCTTGGTTGTGTTACCTCCATGTGGTTTTCTTTTCAAAGCTGATAACCTTGTATGAGTCAATGTTCATTGATTTATAAGTTTAAAATATCAAAGTAACAAAATCAATATCAAAGTTTGCAAAAGTAAAAAAAAAAAATCGATGAGCCCGACGGATTGTTCATTAAGGTAAACAAAATCAAAGAAAATCAACATATAATAAGTAACTAATTGGCCTAAATAAACCCAAGCATTAACTTCTAAAGATATGTTTTGAACTCGACAGACATGCTAAATATAATATAAATATTAATTTAACCTTCTTGTTACAAGATTGCCTACTCTGATTAAAATAAAATGCTAGGGATGTGAGTTGAGATTTTTGATCTCTACAATAGCCCGGCAATAGCTTCACGTTACTGTTACCTTTCTAATCATAGCCAATATTCCCGTTACTGTGGTTGTAGAGCGTCCTTAACACTGCATTTTCGAAAAAAACACTTTCGATAAATTGTTTAAACAAATAAAAAATTAATGTCGATGACTTTGTGATTTGGTTAAAACGTCCAAAGAGACAAAACATAAATTTTTGTCAGTCAGATCAGATGCTAATTAGTGGCAGGCAAAACAGAATACAATACTTGTTGGGTGGGTCGGAGGTAGACAACAGATTGGAATGGTTCAGGAGTGTAGTGTCAAGCGTGGAGATTGTAATATGATAACTAGCAATGAGGGAACAAGGAATGTTGACATGGTTTCAAGTGTGTTGGGATGACATACACGATACAGAGTGTCGATTCTGATTTGGGGAGTAAAATAACACTTTAGAAATACAAGCTACGTAATAGCTATCAATATCATTAGTAACGCCATTTAAATAGGCACCAAATTTTCAAGTAATAATGTATTGCTCATACGAACATAATAAGTCTTTGGCTGGAGGGATCTAGTACTGTATTTAATATTTATTTTTAAAGCTCCCATTGCTAGCAATGGGCATTCAGGCATAGGAATTTTACTAAGAAACAAAACTAAAAGAAAAATTAACAAATTATTTTACAAAAATATTATTAATTCCATTCCTTCCAAATTTTTGTTTGTATTGAAGGGAAGTTGATATCTGATTTGAGAAATTCCCCACAACAACAAAATAATGTTTGTTTCTAAGTACGTATGTACAGTATTTTGTTAGCTCTAAATGTCATTGATTTAAATCAACACAAATCTGATATGATGCACATTTCGTTGCAGGCCTACCCGTGACTATCGGCTTCTCATAATGCCACATTGACATTGTGTATTTCATATTATTCTTGTACGTATCTGTACCAAGTTTGTTTTATTTTTGGCATTGTGTGGTCTTTGTGCCGTTATTATAATTTTAAAAACAACAAAGTATAATGTACCAGTGTCCTTATAACACTACATACAGGCACCTGATATACCGAATAGTTATGAGGCCAAAATAAAAAATAAAAATACAACATAAAGAAACCATATGAAGTTTCCTGGTGTCATGTCATAGTGAAAGACTAAAGAGCCACCACACAACAGAACTACCAGATTGCAGAATATGTAGAACTTAGTAAATTTATGAAGCAATTTGCTAAGTATAGAATGTGGTGTTCTCCTCCTTGCATTAATGGTACCTGTGAGCCTACTGAGAACATATTTATTTACGAGGCAAATAATACTACAGTAGTATTCACTATACGATACCACCAAGTATTGACTGTTATTCTGGAGCACGAGTGGTCGACATGAGATTTAGTTTTGCCTCAACACTCTGGGGCTTGTATCTATTTTGACGACAATCTGGTAATGAGTAGGCTAGTACTGCACAAAACTAAAGAGTTCCAAAAGTTTTAGTAAAGCACACATTTTCTTTGCCTTCCCTGCATTCAATTACAGTATCTATCCTGTATTCCCCTAACAAATCCAATAATCACATAAATCAAACCGCACTTATTAGAGAATAAACCAGCCGAACAATGATCCATTCTCAATATCAATTATAACTTTGGACAATGTTATAGCTGCCACAATAAAAAGATAACTTATATCTAAATTGTTGCTTATTTTGTATTCACCTTACATGTTTCATTAATTAGATACAGTAGTATTATTTCTTTAAATTAATATTATCACGGCTTTTTCATGGCTCGTTGGCTGATTGGCACAGATGTTCCATGTGGCGTTTATTTTTTATTTTCTTTATACACAATGTTCAAAGATGCTAAGAAATAAAAGTGCAGATTATGAACGGTTTTTATTCCTAACAAATAGGCACCGTAGTCAAGATGTTCCCAACAGACATACACCCTAGTCGATTGGTACGTGGTACTCAACGACTGTGTTCGTTTGTCTGCAACCATTGCTGTTGGCCAGTTTCCTTATTTGGCAGTGGTCCAGTACTGTCTATAGCCATTGGCGTTATGTTCAACGTAACTGAACACGTCTTGCGTCTATTAAACATGGAACACAAATCTAAAAACCTCCGTTAACAGATGTGAGCAGTAAGAAGATACTCCACTCCCCACGTTCTGGAAAACAACAACCTGAGTTAACTCTTGAAAATGCCACCGTTCTTAAAGCTTCTGGGTTGTACATTCCTTGCCCGCACAAAGTATGACAACAGACAATAAAATTACCATTTCCATAATCAACTTTGCGGATAGTGAAGCCATATCTTTAGGTAACGACTGTACAATCCACAAACTTAAACATACATAATTACTATTTATTTAGCTTCATTGTTCAACACCATTTGATAGCTGCAGTTCTTTAGTGGGTGGGCACATAACACTATAAGGTTATTGCTTCTTAGTGTTATCTTTCCTTTTCTTCTTCAGAATGCACTTGCATGACTTATCTACTGTACGGCTCTAGTATTGTACTACATACCTAGCAACACATAAACTGCATTGCTCTTATTGCCACATTTGCATACAAATAAAAGAATCGAGAAAGCAAATTCAATGCTGAGCTCTGAACATAAAATACTTTTGCAATACTGAAAAGTGAAATGTCTATGTAAAAAAGTAATAATAGACTACATGGAACAGTATACAGACCCAAGAGAATAATGCACTGTTGATATAGGAGGATCATCAGGAGCTTGTTCTTATATAATATACTCGAACGGACAATAAGTTGCCAAGTATGATCCGTGGACAACTAACGGCAGGAGTTTGCAAGTCGTGGCATGGAAAGCGTAATGGAATGTACAATGTGCGGCATGCGAGCTCGGGCAAAAGGATAACTGCACTAAATGCAGGTGTAGCCAGAGCTATTCATACATTCAGCAACAAGTCTGCATGATCAGAACCATTTGATGAAACAAACTAACCTAACATTTTGTTTGAGCGCCATGCTCGAGGACTTTTCACACATCTGTCAGTTATCAAACACTCAACTCATCAACCTCGTGCACTTTTATGTTTAGGGGACGTTGAGCTAACATAGATGTAGCACAAGCAAGTAGCAACTATGTCTTTCCTATCCATTAGTTTGGAAGTGTAACCATATAGAGATTAATACCCGGTGTAACCTGCATGCTACGTACCGGTATGCACGCACTTCTAACTAATGGAGCTACGTAATCTCTTGAGAGCAGTCAGAATCTACCGATAATACAGTGTTGTATTATTTGCAAAGATGCAACGGGCTAAGCATATTCAAACAGTTTATTTATGTAAATCAATCCAGAAATAAAAAAATCCATCTCAGCGGGGTCTCCCGATAGGGAACCTAAGTTTTGAAGGCGGGATGGAAATTGGTTCTCTCTGGTCTCAGCGCCCATAAGAATTAGCATGGTACGAAAATGTAACTCGCCGTATCTTTTGTCTTGCGCAACAGAAATCTAAACCAATTACATCACAAGATGCATAACTTTGTGAAGAAGATGATGGCATTCTACTTTGCTCGATGACGCTTCCCAAATTCAAACTATTATGAGTTAAATGGACCCATGTTTGCGCGCTGTCGCAAATGTACTCTGACTGAGCGGCAACCTAAGCGAGACGCAGCCACGTTGTGTGCAGCTGTGGCATCCTCGCATACCACGCCCCTGCCCATGGTTGCTAAATGTACTTCACATTCAAGATTTTGTTGGCACATTAAAGGATATTTTATTAGTAATGTATAATCTAGTACAACCCAGTGACCTCACAGTAGCCACAAAGCAAGTCGGATACCAAATGTTATGCTGATACCACGGACAAAATGTTTTTACGTGCTTTTTCATGAGCAGTTTGGAAAGTTTGGCAACAATGTAAATGTAGAGTTCACTTCAACTCAAAACAAATGTCATTAATATCTGTGATAGAGCAGAGTTATGTATATCCACGCAAAGAGGAAAGATTAAAGTTTCTTACAGTATGAATATAATTCCCGTCCGTGGTCGGGTTCTCGCGCTATCGCTTACGAAACATTTAGCACAGGTTAATCGCCTATACCACGCTGACCGGAGAGAACCGGACAACGCCCACTTAGGTTCCCTATTGCCGGTAGAGTGCTTTACCCCTAAGCTACCGAGGTGGTTAACTTCATAACATCTACTGAAATGAATTGAATTGTTGGTGCATTGTACATCTGAATAGATTGGAACAGTACTACAACGATTCTGCTGCCTTTGAACTGACCATCTAAACACGATTTATGTCATTATTACCTAACGCAGGTATGAGCGAGTGTTTATTTCTCAATTTCATTAATCGGGAAATGCTCCCGTAAGATGGATTTTTAATTTCTGGATTGACTCACATAAAATCTATTACACTTACAGGAGTGTTTCCCGATTAATGAAATCGAGTAATATTCAAACTCGTTTAATTTAATTATGTACAACACTTTCAAATTTCAATATAAGAGTTCAAAGTAAGACGAGTAAACCCAGCACCATTGCTGGTCGGGGGAGTTGATGAGAATCATGACAATATGAGACCACTTCCATCAACTGGACAATAGAGTCTACCCAGTGTTGATTATTTGAACGCAAGGCAGTAGGAGCAGCAGCTAAACTAAATTCAGCCACAATCATTTTTCTTGGAAGGTTTACTTATAATTAGAGATACCGTATTACGGTATTATGGTAGGCCTATTATGTTAAATTCTAGCATTTCCATTTTCCAATTCCAAAGACCCGATTTAGAATCTTGTAGCATCCAGGTACTATTTATTTCTCTCTTACAAACATCTACTGGTAGTTTCTTACACTTTTAAGTTTTAATGTAAAATAATGAATATCAATTAAAATTAAATTACAATAATTACAAGTGACAACTGATTTAGAATTAGGCCTAAGGTTATTTATTCCATTCCATAAAAATGGTAAGAACACTATGGAATAAGTAATTTTCAATAACCTTGAGCAAACTTTATTGTTAGTAAAAGTAGCAACAAGCAGCGTTATCAGAAATCATGTTTAGTGGTTTTGCGTCAATAGCACACTGTGCTATTTATTTTACAAATCTTCAATTGTAAAACGTTGAATATTTTTTTATAAAATGTTGTATAAAGGCCTATCTTAATTTTGCTACATATTTTTTAAATGAGTAAGTGAGTAACTATGCAGTGTTTAAAAATTATTTTCGCAGAATTACGCTGCATATTAGCGCAAATGCAAAGCGGCACACAACATTTATCAGTAAGTATGTAGGCTACTAAAGTTACTGGCTCACATACTACATAGTCATATGTATATTATAAAAAAACAACTGAGCGTAGTTGAGCCATGGTATGAGATTCCAGAAAACAAATGCACACTCTAACAATATACAACCACCCTCAGTCGGTAAGGAATACAGTAGGTCCTCTTCGTGGCTTTGTCTTTACGTCATCATCGTCGCAACACGTCACTGGCAAGACAAATGGTTTGTTTATACTACGTACTAGATTACTAAGTGTGTAGGTCCGGGGTGCTTCATAATAACATGCTAGCGATACTTATGACTAGCGTGCACTTTCTCTGCCACAACTTGCAAATTTATGCCACAACAAATCACAAATACCCTGCCAAAATTTTACAAGGTAAAACATGATGAATACAAAACTTACTTTTATACACGTCATTACCCTAAAGAAGGCCATCATTCCATCATTCTGTATCCACAGCTTAAATAAAGTAAAATTAACAATAGGTACAATGTAACAGAATTCTGGATATCAGCTTAATAACCAACAGAATCTGAACACTTAGCCTATAAATAAACTATAACAATCCTGAAAACAATTTGGAAACTACTCTACTGCATACAAAGAAAATCAATTCCTTTAAATAAATAATAACTTATAAAGTAATGTATATTATGTATACTAGTAATATAACAGTTGCAAACTATGTTAGCAAATCATACAATTGTTCCCTCACTGTATTGTAAGCCAGGCTAGGCTATTATGCCTATCTATTCAATCCAGGATAATTTGTTATGGTAAGCTAAGTTCACCTCGTGTCAATCTGTAGCCTGCTTCGTGGAGCGGGCTTGTTTGTGTATCCTCTTGTGGTAGCTCTGGGCCAGCGAGTTCACGATCGACACAACAAAGTACAAGATCATGACGATGACAAACTTCTCGAAGATCCACGCCAGCAGGTTGCCCTCCTGTCAAGGAATAATGCTTAGTACAAGCATCTAGACACAAGTTGCCACAATCCGGACAATATTGAAGCAAAGGAACGCAAACAGGTAGCCAGGGGCAAACAAGCCGAGCGAGTGACCAGCTGATCTTTGCGATATGGACTTTTCCTCTTTTACGGTTAGAAGACATGCTCCGGGGTCAAATTCTACCCCGGCCCAGACGGGTATATAAATTAGTAAAAGCAGAGTTTCTGATGGAAATCATTTCGTAAAAACGGAATCATTTAAAATGGAAAGCATAGGAAATATTCAAGAGAATTGAAAATGCCTCAAAGAATCCTTGTAATAAACACGCAGAGATCACAACAGTACTCACCGAAGAAGGCAATTGGGTACCCGACTTGCGGTGTAAGTTTTGTTTCTGAGTATCGAGGAACTTCTTGAACGGCTCTTGGAGCTTGGCGCCGAAGCACGGGACGTGGGCTAGGAAAGACACGGCTCTCTCGACAAGTGTCTCGTTGAAGGCAATGATAACAAACAACTTCTGCAAGTGCATCTTAAACACAGCTTTACCAATCAGAGTAGCACCGAAGAACGTCCAGAAGGGCACAAGAAAGTGACCACACGTTATTCCCGCTAGGTCAAATAACGGATTAGGAATCTGTAATCAGTTGAAAACAAGAAAATTGCATTAGTTGAAAATTGAAGTCACTACATTAAAATATGTCTGATAACTAATAATATTAATAAACTAATAATATATAATATATTTTAACAGAAAATTCCCCATGCACAAAAAAGTGAAACAAAGAAAAGAAAAGAGCTATCTCCCATGATAATTACCTCACTAAAAAAGTATAATAGGTAACAAGTTAGCAACAAAACTTGCAATGATTTATAAACAGGAAATATATATTTTTATATCTTTGGAAAGGGAAAATCATCATAATTAACCGGGCAATTACTGATAGATTAATCAATTGGCTACATAATATCTACATTACCGGTATACAATTGTTGTCGGTAGGCTGTCGGGGAGTCATAAATGGCTAGGATAATTGAACTAGGAACACAAGTCACAAATAAACATGTCCCAGTGTTGGGAAAGGTACACAAGCTTGCACAAACAAGCAACGTACATAGCTTACCTATAAATAAAATAAATAAATAAATAAATTTTATTTAGAGTCTGCCCACTCAGTTATTTAACTGATTTTCAGTGGGGGACTTTAAATCAAAGCGACCAAGCCAACCCTGCAGGCCCCGACGCAATCGACGAGTGAGCGATAACCAACCAAAGATCAATATTTTTAATAGGAAATATAGCAATCAGTGGTATGGACAGTGCGAACACCCGCGAATCAACGCCAGAATCAACAAGGCCGATTCAGAACAAGAACAACTCTGAAATTTATTATGTGCTTCGTTGCTAGGACGGCTCCAAAGTCACCGTTTACAAACTCCTAAGACAAGAACTGATGGACTTAAGTCCAAATCAGAAGTTAAAAAATCTCTGACTTTAGCGGGAATCGAACCCTGGATCTTCTGCATTGGAAGCAGATACGCTAACAACAAGACCAACGAGCCACACAAAAAAAACTGATTTAAAAAGGAGGAGAACAAATAATATATAAACAAATAATTTGTAACACAATAAAATTGGTGAGTAAATTCACTCATTTTGGTGACTCGTTGAGTCATTATGAAAAGACCAATTTGGATAACCGGAGGTTATGTTGGATAATAAAACACTGTTGTTTGAAGGCAAGCAACAAAACTTGAAACACTGGACATGTCGGTACTTACAGAGGCACAAAGTAAGATACCCAGAAAGCCAACTCGCTCCACCAGCCTCTCGATGCCTAGCTTGGCTCGGTCCAATAATGTCTGCAAAACATTTCAGCCAGTTTACATAATCATCTGATAAGAATACATATTAAAACTTTAATGTAGGCCTACATATTATTATGGAGTTTGAGGTTGTAAGAGTTTTATAAGAAGAGCAAGTTGTATAGATCCATACCAACTTTTGAGTGATTAAAATTTAAAATAGTAGTAGGCCTACCATACATACATACTATTTGTAACACAATTTTGTTTCTTTTGGGCTTGATCATTTCCAAATAGAAATACTGAAGGCCACATAATTCTCTAGGTGGGGCCTAATATAATAAGATGAATACTATGTAGGGCCTACAATTTTGAATCAAGGTAGTAGTTACGAGTGAGAGAGAGACGAGTGGTAAATACTAAATATAATTGGTTTCAACCATGCTCGACTTGCGTCAGGAGTCCCCCCGCTGAGTTAGTGGCCTCACCATGGACTGGGGGTTGTCCTTCTTGCGCTGCAGCTCCTCAAACTCCCTGAGATCCTCCTCGTCGTCTGGGTCGTAGCCAGAGAGTCTGGCGGCGCGCGCCATGAAGTAGGGCGGCAGCTCGCCCAGCGCTGTGCCGGCGCCCCACATCATGGCCTCCACGCGCACCTTGGACATGATGTTCCACACGGAGGCCAGCCACCGCGGGTCGGTCGTCTCCGGGCACATTATCCTGCGGGAACAACATTATTCTACTAGTACTAATACAACACCACCATCTAAACATTACTGGTTTCATCAAAATAAAATTTGATGGCAACTTTCAATCGAGTTCACCAGCCGAGCTTGCTACTTTAGGAGAGTCGACGTCGTATGGCAACTCTGCAACGTACAAGAGTTTTTAGATCATACGTTACGGGTTAAGTGAAAAACAAGTCAAGTAAAGTTTCAGTTGACAGTAGATTGGCACATAATACAAAAAATAATGCATCGTCATGTTATGACATGTTATACTCATGCGTTTGTAATTTGTATGCTAAATACTTACGGCGTTTTCCATTGGCATGCACTCGGCGAGTGCAGAGATGTCATTGTTGTCAATGTCAACCTCTACTTGAATAACATTACAAAACTGAACAAATGAAAAGACAAGTGGCAATCCAGTGCGCACTAGTGTGACCTGAGTAACGCCATTAGGTAGGCTTAGGTAACTGAATAAATGGATATAGATACACAATATTATACAAGATAATAGAATAAAAAAGAAAGATAAAATATATATGGCCAATAGTATATTAAAATGAAGGCCTACCCACAGAATAATTATCTGTAGAACATACCTACCTACTATTTTGATTAACAAAAACATATTGATTGAACAACAACAATAGATAATAACACTGTACAGTACAATGATGTGGTTTGAATCCACAAAATACGTATTGGACCGAATCTAAACAGAGCCAACAGACCTTTAAATGACCCTGAGATTCATTGTTCACAAGAAGAATTGTGTGAGAAATTGTACATCAAAGAACAAGGAAATAATAGAAATCAACAAGTTGCCTTATTCCATTGCATATTGCCATCTAATTGTTATAATTGTTTAATGTTTAGCCTTTATTCACAACAGAAAAATATATTTTCACCAGAGCAAATGAATAATAGTACAAAGATAAAAACAAAACAGAAGAATTACAAACATTGATTAAGCCTACCGGTACATGTTTGTATGACCATTGACTAATTGGGTGTGCTTGTAATTATAACGGCACATTGATCATGAGAGGAACGTAAACCAAAACACCACTCACTCGTCGGGGTACGGAGGCTCGGGAGGAACGTAAACTAAAACACCACTCACTCGTCGGGGTACGGAGGCTCGAGAGGAACGTAAACTAAAAACCACTCACTCGTCGGGGTACGGAGGCTCGGGAGGAACGTAAACTAAAACACCACTCACTCGTCGGGGTACGGAGGCTCGGGAGGAACGTAAACCAAAACACCACTCACTCGTCGGGGTACGGAGGCTCGGGGAAGTTGAGGCTGCCGCACTCGTACGCAGCCAGCGTGACGCTGGCTATGTGCGGTCCGAGGTAGAGAAGGAACGTGTGGAGACCGGTGCCGAGACCGACCGATGAGAGCACACCCAGGCCTAGCCAGTATAAACACCAGACTGTTTCGCCACGAAATCGTTGAATTATCTAAAAAAAAATAACAATTTCCGTTTCAAATCAATTGTCTTTGTGATATATAGGGAGATACTACTAAGTAGACACGTAACTTGGTGCTTCCGAGACAAACAAAAGTTGTTCCTATTTGACAAAACACTGCTGCGTGAGACTGGGTCTTCGTAACAATGTGGAGAACCAAAGTGGTATCACAAACGCGTCGGTTAGAACCTCGAGCTCTCACAAGATCTTTGGCTAGAAGCGCTCACAGACAATGTCTGAATTACCTCCTTTATAATTCAAAATTAAGGACAACTCGTATGTAATCACAAAGTTTACCATGTGCACTAAGCAACATTACTGTTTGGTGTTTGCTGTCTGTATAAACACCAATAACAATAATTTGTACCTATAGGACTAAGTAGGTACATACTAGGAAGTGATAACAAGGTTTTGGTAGAGCATAGGTATGTAAAGTCGGAGGTTCTGGGTTTGATCCCCAGTTGGGGCAATTTTTTTTATAACAATTGCTATAAATCAAATACCTATTAAGAAGAGTGCACACCAATGGTAGCATACAAAGTTTTCATGCAACAATGCAAGATAAAATGTTACTATTACAAAATAAATTTAAGATAGTAGCCCTACCTACATTTTCATGAATTTGAAAGGGGATCTGTTAGCCGCTGCAATACCTAGCTATTGGTGGAAACAGCAGGTAGGTGCCTGGGTTACCCGAATACGAGCTTTCATTAATATTTCAAACTTAACTAACTTTTAGTTCATTGTTGTGTCTGCATTTATGTAATTAGATTTATATTTAGTTGTCCTCAGACTTTCTAGATAAGTTTGTAAATCAGTAAATTACTGACTTGCTCATTGAACTGTTGGGCAGTTTCCATGGCCAAGATTGATGGCAGGCACCAATTAAGTTTGTTGATGTGCCATGGACATCCTGTGGCTTTCTTTGCCTTCCGTTTAAGTTAATAGGTTTCATTGTTGTAGTCAAGTATTGATACTTAGGCCCACAAAATGGTACCATTAAAACTTTGAAAGATTTGGGTTACACAAATCGAGGAGTAGCTGGGACCGAATCCATATTTTACTACCCGATGTCATCCCTACAACCTATACTATAGCTTCAACCATAGAACGTAAGTGACCACTAGTTGATTGCACAACAATATTTAATACAGATTGTTTCCATCAATGTGAATAAGAAATATACTAATAAATATCTTTGGATACCGGTACCGGTCAGTAGTACTTTGTACAGACATTGAATGTGAATTCCAAATTGCAATATCCACAAGACCCTCTTAATCAACTATTGCCACATCCGACCCTAACTAGGTGAGCATGGAAGATAGACCTCTTATCTTCTTTTGTTCCACCATCACCCCCACTCTAGCGACCATTCCAACCACCAAACCGTTCAATAGCGGAACAAAAAGAAAAGTTGATTCTTAGACAAGATACGTACCTCTTGGTGTGGCCCTTGGATCTTAATAGCAATAAATATTGCACCAATGACTAGAAGACTCAAAAAGACAGCGATTCGATGGTGAAGCAATCTAGGAAGAAACCATTAGTCGTTATTTTGATTCTAGTTATCACATGAAACAAACTGAGTTGGATAATGCCAGGCAAGGTACCGTACCCTAACAAAACTAGGAGGAACTACCGGTACTTACTTGGCTCCGTATTTGTATGTATCAAAAAACAGTTCTCTACAAAAGTAATCTAGGGTCGTAATTGGATGCCGCCAAACTACGAGTTTTGCTCGTTCCTCTTTCTCCTCTTCCCGACTTTGAGGCGGTCTTGAGCTGTTGCCATTCGATTGGCCGAGCAAAGTGTCACTTTTCCGTTTCACAGTGGACGTCATCTTGTTTCCGCCCAATCTCTGTAACTGTTCAACAATGTTGCATTGTAATTTAGAAGTTCAGGAACTGTACAATAAATACAACTAGTGTTGACTGATTTAGTAATGTAATTAATGTATTTAATGATGGTACCTGCATCTAGCAACTAGTAAGTAATGTTACAATGCATGATAATCTATGTATATCTATATATTTGAGTTTAAATTTTACATAATATTTTAGTCACTAGGCCTACCCTAGTATTAGCATAGCTTTGACAATGTCTATATGTGTAAAATGTACGGATCTAACGGCAAACATTAAATATTCTACATAATATATAAGAATGAAAGCACATTGTTGAAATTATCTTACCAGTAAGCCAAAGCAGGTTAGTAAATAAATACATGTAGCCTACATAGCAAACCCAAGTAGACCCAACACTTTTGTCAGGTCATTTTAAGAAACTTGCGCAAAAAGCAAAGAGCTATGTAATGTAAGCCATTTGTAAATTTTAACTTCACAAACAGGAAACTGTACATTTAAATATTAAATGTCAGGATATATAAAATAGCTGGACAACTGTTCCACATATTGATGTGTTTCATCTGCAAGTAGTTAAGAGTGTGAAACTAGCATTGAAGGAGTGCTCAAGATGTGCGTGCATCGTATCACAGAACATAGACAAACAAGGAAACAACACCACCTGGTATTTAGGTACCCCGTACCTTAGAAGTGGACATGGTACAGTTCATCTATGCTAGGAACAACTAAACCTATGTTTAAATAGTGTTTACATGTATGATAGCAAGATTTGGAAACAAGAAAAACTCCATGGCCATTGGACTAAGAAATGGCAAGCTAGACAAAAAGTGAGGTTGTGAATGATAGTGTGAAAGTGTGATTTTGGGGCATCTTTATGATTCGATGTATCTGCTGTTAATTTTAATTAGGCCTATAAGGTTAGGCAGAGGCTAATTAATTTTGAATTTTATTAATTTTATTTATTTACTTAACGTCTACCCAATTCAGTTAAAAAAACTGATTTACAAAGGAGGACATGAGTGCTTTATCTTGCTTTAGTGGATCTGTATTATCGCTATTGGATGTACTTAGACCTATGACAACTAGTGCAGTCGCTAAATAAAGATCTTTGAATGGTAAAATAAAAAGTTACTGGTAATCTTTTCAAAATTCGTTGTAAATGCCAGCTTCTATCTTGCTCAGAATACGCTAATCAATGTGCTCAAAGCTTATCCATCATGTATTGGGTATAATAAACAGGTTCATATACAAAAAAGTTTTACACTTACTGCTGTATGTGCACAATGGTATAGGCCTACCTTGCTTTTGACTTCAACCAATAATTGCTGATTAATACCGGTAATAACTTCTTGAAGCCTAATTTCAAAACTTGACCATTGTTTCCTGTTAAGCACCTCATTCATTATGCATTAGTCTGCATAATAAGTTTGGCAATCAACCAATAAGCTTGAACACAATGCGCAATATAATAGGCCTATAGCCTACAACACATAAAACTTTAATACAAGTATGATTGATCCAAGTGATTACACACGTAACAATACCGACTATTAAAATTACTTTTATGCCTCAAAAGTAGTAAAAGTAGTAGGGTTCTTAATCTTACACAGAGCGGTTAATTACATTACATATTATGTGACAATGCTAGCTCCGAGTATCTACAGTATTGACTTGATTGAATGGCGTTCGTTTGTCTACATGCCTTTGTGCACGGGGTTGGGCATGTATTTGGAAGGCTTAATCCCGTATACAACAATTAGGTTGGTAAAAAATGTTGACGATGTGTTTAATAGAAGAATTCACAAAACTCAAGTGAAATGGAAACAAACCTGGCAAATGGTTTCTGATCTTGATCTTGATTTTCAGTTTCAGCTGATTGAAATCAGCTGAAAATTCAAATTTTGGTCATTGATTCTTTAAAATGGAGATGATAGTAAAAATAGCAGTGCACAATATTAAAAACAAAAAACTGTATCAAACTTGACACATTTTGGAAACTTCAATTTGATATTAACTGCATGCCAAGTAGCTTCCAGGGGAAAATACAAAAATATAATTTAATAAATACCTTGCAAATACAATGGCAATGCCTATGACGTCAGGAAGCGATTGACGAATGCCCGAGGGCATGACAGTAACGGAAGGGAGGCGTGTCTCTACTGGGTGGCTAGATGCATGATGACATAGGTAGTAATGTAGTTGGGGCACAGGAAAACAATACAGCCATTAGAGGCTACTACTACTGGTGTAGGCTAATCGACCATTAGGTGCTCAGGAAGCGACCCCCCCCCCCCCACGAACTAATTTTCACTGTAGCAGTTTTGTTCAGAAAAAAATCACGATTAATAATCCACCTGTTTGCCACTTGACAGTTGGGGCGTTTAACCTCCAGGGGTGTCTAAAGTCGAAAGTTTTGAAACTTTGGCCTGGAAACGGTCAAAGTTTTTGATATAATTACAAAATTCTTTTTAATTATCATTGAGCACATTATTTTTGATTTTTTAAAACAAAAGCGATTACGCATTTGATAAAGGACTGTCCAAAATTAATTATAATCGATTTCACTGCTTTATATATAGGCCTACTTTAACATTAAAGATTGCACATATAATCGGAATTAAAGCTTAATTTTATACATACAATGAAAGAACCACTGTATTTAAAAAATAAATTATGCAAAAGCAATTCAAGGGCTGTCCAAAATGTTGTGTTTTATATTTTTGCTAATATACAACACTTTTTAAAAGTGCTAAAAACATGTTCATGGTACTAAAATCAGCAAACATGTCCATGAAAAACGTATTGTATGTGGGCCTAACAAAGAATTATAATTTTTATCAGGGTTGGTCAAAATTTTGAATTCAAATTACATCAATTTGAGAGAAATAACTTAATTTAAAAAGGACAAAGTCAATATATTAGTAGGCCTAGTCATCATCGAATTTATACTTGAACCTTAACAATATAATGATGTGCTGTTTTAATATAGGGTTGTCCAAATAGAGAGTTGTGTTCTTGTAAAGAATAGTGTTTGAATAATGTTAAACTCAATCATAAGGGGCGTTTGACCTCCAGGGGTGTTCAAAGTCGTTTAAAAAAATTAGGTACTTGTTCATTAACGGGACCCCCTCCAAAAAATGTAAAAATTCAGTAAAAACATTTCATTAGACAATCATAACTACTACATCTACTCCATCTGAGTTTCAGGAGGTCAGGAAAACACAATTATTTTGAACAAAGCCTCGAAAACATCCTTTCCGGCTACATACTTTGCGCCAGGAGTGACACGGCCTAGGCCAACATACTCCACCTACAAAACCATTAACGTCGCTATTTTAAATATAAAGGACTGTCAATGGAAAAGTACTTTCGTTTAAAATAGCAATGTTAAAGGTTTTGAAGGATCATTTGGTGTCCGTGAACGTCAATGTCAGCTGCACGGCGACGACTGCTCTCATGTAGGCCTACGTGTTCCAATAGACTGTACTCGCCTGAGTCACGTTGAACGTGTGAGTCAAGTTCACTGTCAGAGTCATATTCAACTCCTCACAAATTGTAATTATTTATTGTAAAACAGAAATAAGTAAAAAAAACGATGGTGGGGGGGACCAATTAACAAAAAATTGAGGGGGGTCCCGTTAATGAACAAGTACCAAAAATTAATATTGCCGTAGTTCTCTTCGCTTTTGTAAAATTTTCAAATATCTTGCAGAATTAAATTACTAATATTGTTCCCACATTTGTTTCCTGCCCCAAACCTGTATCTACAAAAAATTATTTTCTCTAATGTGAGAAAACACACAGCCAAAAGTATAAAAGTATGGAATGTATTGAATCTTTATGTATGCTATGTGTATGGACTTCTGGACTTCTGACAATAATAATCATACTAATAGTCCTTCAGAAGAGCTTACTGACTATATTGAATAGATAATAATACACCCTACAGACTTGGCAGGATATTAGTATCACCTATCACCTATACCTGTGATGTCCACAGATCTCCCAAGGAGTTTGTGATCACATAGGTGAAGCCATCAATACTGATTAGTGCTACACGTAAGCCTACCTAGATGCTATTATCTGAATTTTTACTGTTTGTATTTTGTTGTACAAATTTAAAATTGGTATAGAGAATGTTTTTCCATTAGCCGAGTTGTAATACGAATCAGCTACATACATCAATGCACGATAAAGCTTATGGGCAGCATATAAAGCTGTCAAAGCCAAGCTGTATGCATTATCTGGAACACAAATATGACTTGGTAGAACAGTATTCGTATCTACAATTTGACACCGCTAGTGCGTTTTGAATATCTAAATGATGGCAATGAGGTGACTTTTTCTCGGTGATTAATCAAGAATTTCAATCTTGTTCGTTATTACGAGAATTGTATTGGCATTTCCTAAGGACAATGATGCACATCAGCGACCATAAGTAAATCAAGGTGTCTAGTTGTATCGACTACACCCATCCCTTGATTTACTTCTGTTCGAGGGTGTACGTGATCAAGAGGATAAGGACCAGCTGAGCTACTTAACTTTAATATAGCCCATTGCAATTTCTTTGAATATGGTTCTTTCTGCCGTATAGTACAGACTTTCTGCATCCCATCTATTTTGACCAGTTTCTCTGTGCCTACTTTAAACTGGATTGAATGTGAAACAAATGTTTTTTTTTCTTTCTTGTCCCAAAGTTGGCCTCTTTAGCCACTCTTCTGTCATGCTATCCAATATAAGACTGCCTCCCTTTTCTATCCTGCTCAGTTCATCGGGCAGGGAGTCAATGTCACTCTTGAGGGCGGCGCATCTAAAGAGATGCGCTCTGTCTTGGTCGTCTAAATTACAAAGTTTACAGGTGGCCGGTTCGTTTGTAATGTTAAAATGGTGCAGGTGGTGTTGCAAGACGTCGTGACCGGTTGCAAGCCGGAAATGGGCAGTGGCCGTCTTTCTCGACCAGTCTTTCTTTGTCTGGCCCTTTCTTGATCTCGGTCCACAGTTCTTTAGTCATGAAGTCTCTTCTGTGGTGTTCATAAAGATCTTTTTTGTGGTTGATTTGATCTTAGTTTAGACATTTTTGAAGGAGAGAGGCGCTGCTGGTGGTTGCGGTGCTTTTGTGGCACTTTTTGCCAAGAAGTCTCCCTTTTTCATTCCCCATGATCTTGCAGTGGCTAGGGATCCATTGAGCCTCTAATAGTTTTTTTTGCTGACGGAGGCTGGCAAGGGAGTTTTTGAAAAGCAGCAATTTCCGATGGAGGTTTGCTGCTTGGGTGATAAATTGAATGGCCGAGACACTGTCGCTTAGGATGACAAATTTTGTCTTGTTTAGGGGGAAGGGGGGGTCTCGGCGATTTTTATGGCCGCCCTGGCGATGGCTGCGACCTCAGCGTCGAAGTATGTTTCACCGCCTCTCTTCTTAGCTGTAGAGGCTCAATTTGGCTGAACCACTCCATGGCGATAATTGGGGTGGTTTTCACTGCTCCCGTGATCAGGCGAAGGGCTCGATTTTGGGACTCTGTCGACATGGCTGGCGTGCGTTTGCGGGGAAGACTTCGGTGCCGTACTCAATGGCTGGTCTGATGTACGTTCTGTACATCAGCGCCAGAGTGTCTAGCTTTGCGCCCCAGGACACACCGGCTACCCTTTGAAGGAGTCGTAGTCGTTTTTGACCCTTCTCTGCTGCCTTTTCAAAGTGGATCTTGCTGATCATGTTTTTGTTGAAGGTCACGCCGAAGTACTTCATCTCATCTGTCTGTTTAATCTGTTCACCATCAAGAGTGATGTTGAACTTGAATGGATTGTGACTCATTGTGAAGTAGGTGCAGATGGTTTTGCTGCAGTTTATCTTAAAGCCGTGCACTTTGATCCAGCCTGCAGCTATCGTCATGGCGTGGCCCATTTTTTGTTCCAGTCCTCCTGGGCATTTTCCTGTGAAGATGATGACAAAGTCGTCGGCAAAAAACGACAAGGCCAGGTATGCGATTCAAGAGTTTGATGAGTCCATTGATTGCAATTTTGAAGACGGTCGGCGCCATGATTGTGCCTTGAGCCACTCCGGCTCGCGTCTTACGTGTTTTGCTGTGGGCGCCTTTGTGGGACCACCTTGATACGCTCTTGTTAATGAAGTCATGGATCCATCTGACAATGTTATTTGGTACTTCATCTTTGATCATCTGCTTGACTGCCCATGACCGGTCGGTGGAGTCGAAGGCCCCAGAGAGGTCGATGGAGACAGCCAGTGTGCTTTCACCTTTGCTGAAACTCTCTTCGACTGTCTGCGCAAAGTAGACGACCTGGTCTGTGGTGCCTCGGTGTTGTCGAAAGCCTGCCTGGTCTTCGACGATGATGCAGTTGCTCTCGAGGTAATACTCCCAAGCGTGCATTGACTATTGTTTCAGCTGTCTTTGCAAGGGCCCTTGTGAGGGCAATTGGACGGTACCTGGCAGGGTAAGAGGCGTCTTTCTCAGGCTTCAGAATTGGCGTGATGTACGGTAGGCAATTTTCCAGCTTGATGGGACTTCGCTGGTCCAGGAACTATTTATGAGGTCGAGGACAAGTTTTGGCGCCATTAGGTCCCAAGTGTTGGAGGAATTCAGCATGAATCTTGTCAGGTCCAGGCGCTTTTTTGTTGTCTAGTTTGATGATGCATAATCTAGCTTCTGGGGAGGTGAAAGGCCAATTGTAAGTGTTGTTTAGCATGTGCTTGTACTTGAATTTTGGCAACTTTTTTTGGCTTCTTTCTTTGACGGCTGCTTATGGTGGTTAAGTGTCTGCACAGGACGTCGGCCTTTTCTTTGTTAGGTAGTCACTGCAATATTTCCTTTATAGAGAAGAGGAGCGTTTCTTCTTCTGGCTTTGCTTTTTCCCCACATAAGTTGGAAGTGTAGATGTGAGCTTTGTAGGAGTCTTTTCTGTAGTCCAGATTTAACAGAAAATTTCTAAATTTCTGCTCTTTTCTCTCGTTGATGGCTTTGGTGAGGGCGTTTTGAGATTGAAGAAGCTTTTCTTTGCTGTATACAATGTATACAATTTTAAAACAATTTATGCATCGCTATTTAGCTTTAGATTAGATAAGATTAAATTTATTAAGTTCAGTTTTGAGTTCATCAACTCGGTTACCAAACATTTACAACAATAACCACATATTCTGCACAAATGCAGGGCACTGACAAGAGTCAACAACAACCTTGGTAATGATGGAAATGATAGAAGTGTAGCCTACTCAAATGTACAGCAGGAAAGAAAGCCATAAGCTGCATATTCTTACTGGAGATTTTGGACAACCTTGTGAATAATAACAGAAAATACACAATGAAATGATAGAAAAACATTTTCACCGTTCAACGGCGTGCATGCGGCTAGGAGTTCAAACAGTTAAATAAGTATGAATAATTGTTGATCAACTTGCAACACACAAAATATTCAATTATTTAGAATAAACTTCGTACATGACACTACTAGAATCTAGACGTCCCAGTTACCAAGTGACAAATATGCATTCGTGAAAAGAGCATAGTTTCAGCACAAATAACAGAGTACACTCTGTGGTGTACTCTATTATCTGTGGTTTCAGCTATAAGTGCGTAGGCCTTTTTTTTGGAATGAGGGGACGATTAACGTACATATATAAGAAGACTGCTACAAGTTGCATGCATAACATCATGTTTCTTTTTGGACAACCCTGTATATATCAACAACAAATCCGTTATTGTTGTTTAAGAATTGTACATCGTGCACGATGTTAGGTAGTGCAAACAAATTTGAAACGCAAATTAACTTTCCATATGTAAAATATATAAACATATGTTTTTATATGAAACATTGGACACCCCTACCATCTAAACGCCCTAGGTGTTAACTGAAGAACATTCATGCATGGAAACAGCATAGTTTCAGCTGTGAGAACATACACAGTATTATAAGTTCGAGGGGGTTATATACGTACAGATGAAAGAATGGCCGCCACAAGTTTCGTAGCATTTTGTATCATTTTTGACAACCCTGTATATTCGTATAGCATATCAGTAGGTGTATTAGGGTTTGACATCATGTACGATGTTAGGTCATGCAAACAAATTATGAAATGAAGATTAATTTGCACTAGAAAAAATATATAAACATATATTTGCATGTGACTTTGGACACACCTACCATCTAAACCCCCCAGCTGCCAATTGGCAAACAGGCAGAAATGGAAAGAACGATTAATTTCCTTCAAGAAAACATATTGTAGCATTAGTTCGAGGGGGGGGGGGAAGGTTAAGAGCCAGCTAACGGTCTATAAGCACTGTTAACTGCTCTGATGTTAAGGAAACCTAAATGAATTCTTATATTTAACACTATCTAAATTTTAACATAAAGTTTAATAAAATAATACTATTATTGGTGGTTAAAATTAATCCAAAAACATAAAAAAATTACCTAATTTTTCAGGCTAAACAACAGCCACTTGATAATCTACCAGAGAGTAATCAAGAAAGGTGTGCATATTATTGTCCGATTCTTATCAATCGGATGCATCTCCTAAGCAAGAAGTTAAATTATAAAATTTGAAGACCATGTTAAATATTCATTATGGATTGCCAAATCTGCCATGAGAAACAGAAGGTTGGTGACCTCCAATTATGTACATGGTTATAACTTGCATTAGGCTACAACCAAAGTTGAAGTTAAAGAGCACTCTATAATAGATACAAGCAACAGCTTCTTGTTGACATTACAGTTATCAGGCAATGGTAAATCATAACTGAAGTTCAAGTTACAATTTCCGGGATTCTTTCCCGGGCTAAATTGTAGAGTGGGCCAAACTATCCACCATGTGAACTATCAAAGCTATGAAAACTTGGCTACTCTACATCAAGCTATGTTATCTACACTTTTAAAGTGGACAAAACCAAGTCATCTTTCACCATATGACTGAGCAGGTATTATTCAGGCATGCGTTAGACTCACGGCACGGCGTACATTATTTATCAGCATCAAATCAAGATTAACAACAACATAATCCCTGCGGTCTAGTGCATTCATCCCGACGGTCGATAAAAGGTTCAAGTGCACAAACACCAAACAGAGTCATCTCTGTAAGGTCAAACACAGAACTGGCTCGTTAAAACAACACACCAGAGTCCACTGAGATTGTTGGCTTGATAAGAGTAGGCCACACGTTGAACTTGAGCACATTAGTATACTAGGCCTCCTGCACGACATAAATCCTTCGGCTTCAAGTGGCTATTACATTAATTGAATCATTGGCGTGGTAGTTAAATGAGGGTAAAGAGTTACCGGTATAAGCACAATAGATTTACTACCGGTATCAACACTAGACGCTCGGGAATAGAATGAAAATTGATGAAATTAGGTGTAATTAAAATGAAGACTCTGTGTCAAGGAATGAATTATAGGTAGGGGACCAGGTAGGATATTTTTCTTTTTCTTATGAATGAAGCTAGAGCTGTATTAGATTGAAGGTCCACACAATAGGCTTAAGTAATTTCTGTTTCGCTCTTTTTACGGTTGACCAGACTGTATGTGATGACATGCATTGTACACTGTCCCAGCAGTAAGAAACACAAATTGTATCAAGCAACACAACACAGTTAAAATAATGATATTCATGCTTCTTAAAGTTTAAAGAAGTGTCAATACTAACTACAGAGAAAACTCTGCGAAACAGTTACAGCCGTAGGCTTTTGTAGGCCTACATGTGTATTTATTATGTAGGCCTACAGTAGGCCTAGGGCCTGTGTATCAGAGCACTCCCCACACTTGTGCACCGGACACAATGTTCAATGTAGGTCAACAAACTTTATGGCACTGTGCACAAATAATGATTGCACACAAAGTGTTGTGTCACGTCACATTGCCATAAACCGCACGGAGAGGACGCAACGGGAAATTACAAAACTTTCATAGCTGCCTTAAAATATAGATAATCTATCTATCTATCTTGAGAATGTGTTCATAACAGCAAGTAAGTAGTCAACTTCAAGTTTGAACCTTTCACCTTCACCTAGAAGTAACTAGTATTGCGAGTAGTGATGGAGCTTGAAAATTTTCATGAAAATTTTCAATATGCTTTTATTTGTTTGTTTGTTTTTTGTTTTTTTTTATTGTGTTTGCTGAGTACATATCATATTGTTATGTACAATGATATTTAATAAAACAATTATCACCAGTAGCCCATGTTTTATTGAACGAGTGAGCGTAGCGAACGTAGTGATTTCCATTCGACTTAAACGGGCAAGATGGCCGAACAGTAGTCAGCAGCAAGTGGGTCGGAGCTCATACATACTTCTCTTACAGTGGTATTTTCTTACATTTATTGCACCAAACTTAAATCATCACACCCCACTAGTATTCTCACAACAAAACCGTAAGTCTCTTAAGTAATATACAATAATATTAGACTACAAAATCAGAAACTAAAAACGTCTATTAGCTCACAATAGCATACCTCTCTCCGAACCATCTGTAAAACACCTCTTACCGACTGAGCCATCACACTAACACCAACACCCCCATACACTAGCCGCATTCGTAAGACGCTTTCATAGCTTTCCGCTAGAGGCCGGAAGCTGCACCACTGGTACGTGCCTCTGGTCATCAACCCCATCACCCGAGACTATGTCGTCGCGATCCACGAGACACTCGACAGCTGTCCCAAAGCAGTTAGCTGCCCCCGCTGTGAACAAGGTCACGAAGCAGCGAGAGATGCCAACTACCCCCCGAAGACAAGAGCCCAACACCTCACTAGACAGCGTAGGAGCGCAAATTACAAACGTTCAGAGTAATATGAACGAACGTATGACTGCTTCGAAGAGAAACTTGCCACTATTCAAGCTTCGCGTGCCACAAACTCCAGACGCCACAAACGATGAAGACCTTACTCGACTAACCTCCTCCTTCAGCGAATTCAAGAAACAATGCTTGGAAGAGTTAGCTCTCATTCAAACAGTGGTGAGTGAACTGAAGGAGAAGATAAAAAATTGTGATGACCGCACGGAACAACTCGAACAATACAGCCGTCGTAATTGTCTTCTTCTGCACGGCGTTGAAGAGAAACAGGGAGAAAACACGCTTGCTGTTGCTCTTGACATTGTCAACAACATGATGGGTATTCAGCTAGCACACCATTGTTTAGACCGCGTACACCGGATCGGTGCACCAAACAAGTCCGAGAACGGGACAGCACGTAGAAACAGGCCCATCATTATCAAATTTATCTTGTACCAGGTGCGATATGCTGTATGGCGCGCCAAGGTAAAGCTACAGGGCAGCCGTATCGTGCTCACTGAGTCGCTCACCAGGGAGCGACAAGACATCTTCCGGGAAGCACGAACCAAGTTTGGCATGAAGCGTTGCTGGACGGCTGACGGCAACATAATATTTCTGGACTCGAACGGACGGAGAAATTACGTAAGAAAAATGGCAGATAGAGACATCATACTAACTCTACAACCGTGAGCGGTAAAACGAAACCCTAAATCTCCGAGAAAGAGTTTGTACAAACAGACTTTACTATCTCGAAACAAAAACAAAAATCCTAAAACTCCGACCCCACAAATCAAGGCCTATTGCCTATTGCCTAAAGTCTTCATTTATTAGAATAAGATTAAAATTATATCAAATTAGATCTTCAAGTTGCAATATATACGCAGAGAACGTTAATTTGTTAATAGATTAGAACATATAGCCTTATATAGCCTTATATAGCCTTATTATATCTAGCTAGATGAACCAAAATGTACTGATAGAGGATAACGAGGAAAATCACGAATTGACTTAAAGTATAATGCATACGACCCACCAATCACAGGCAATTGACAAATAATATTGCATGTAATAATACCTTAGATTTAGATCAACTGTTTAAGAGCAACCTTGACCCCAAAATTATACACATTAACATAAGAGGGATAAACAAAACTTGACCAGTTGTTGGTGCTACTGCAGAATACCAAAACAACTTTTGACATAATAATATTAACTGAAACTCAGCTGCTGCAGGACTCTAATACAGATAAATACACAATAAATGGTTATGAAACAATCCACCAACCACACAAACTTTCTACATATGACGGCATCTCCGTACTCATATAAATAGACACATTTAAATCATACATGCAAATCACATTGATGGAATAACATCTTCGAACAACCTCCTACTGCAACTTGTAACACCATCATCTAAAACATATTCAATATTAGCAGTCTACAGATCCCCTTCAGGGAATGCAAAACTATTCGTTGAAGAAATCGGAAACGAAGCCAGCAGCCTAAGAAGTAATTATAATGTTGTTATGGGAGATACGAACATTAATATTGACGGAGAATTAATTAAAACCCAATAGCGACTGATTATCTCAATGTTATGTTAGCACTCGGATATCTCCCAGGCATAACGAAACCAACCAGAATTACACAAAAACAAGTTCATGTATAGACCACATATTTATAAAATCACGTGATGAAAATCATATAACTGCTATCTTAGAGACATTTATCACGGATCATTACCCTATTATACTTGGCTGGAACACTACACATGACGAACTAGACGCAATTCGGCAAGCCAAGCGGAAAACTCAATCCATTAAAAAAACTCTAGATCATGATAAATTGATCGATTCATTAATAGCAGAGGATTGGAAATCAGTAAACTGACCAGACAGACGTTTGATACGGCCACGGACAATTTTATTAACACTCTCACAAAGTATATCAAGTAGCCACAAATGACAAAATTATCTCGAATGTGAACTATAAGCTAAAACCTTGGATCACAGCCGGACTTGTGAAATCTATTAGGACCAGAGACAAACTCAGTAAACTATCCTCAAGTTTCCGGAAAACGAAGAGCTACGTAATAACTACAACAATATAGAAATCAATTAAACTCTCTCTTAAAACGCACTAAAAACGATTATTATAAGCAGCAAATTGAAGAAGCATCTAATGTTAGAAAAGTATGGAAGGTTATAAACGAGGCCACGAATAAGTCCCAAAACAAGCCTCCAAATCAAAACAGATTGCAACAGATAGTGGCATGATAACTAGTAAAGAGAATCCTAAAAATGTAGCGGATGTATTTGTTGACTTCTTCTCTGACATTGGAAAAAATATGGCTAGTAAAATAACACCTCCCACCTCTGGCCACCTCCATTCAGATTATATAAACATAAATAAAGATAAAACGGTACACAAAACCAATCTACATGACACCTGTTGATGACGCTGAACTAGGGAATTGTATTGATGCCTTAAAAATAACTCAGCGCCTGGGATAGATGGGATAAAATGTCCAACATCAAGCTAATCAAACCATATATAATAGCACCTCTTAAATATATTATCAATACAAGTTTTTCTGAAGGAGTATTCCCTAAATCATTTAAAAATTCGTTATAATACCAATTATAAGAAAGGAGATAGAACAGCAGTTACAAATTACAGACCTATTTCTCTTATCAGCAACCTATCGAAGATTTTAGAAAAATGCATACAATCTAGAATGTATTCATTCTTTGAGAAAAAACATAAAGTTATTTCACCTAACCAGTTTGGCTTCCAGATAATCTTAGCACACAAGACGCTATCACCAAACTTACTAATGAGGTGGCAAACGCAATGGATAAAAACAAAAAGTCTTTTAGTTGTATTTTCTAGATCTTGCAAAGCGTTTGATACAGTTTCTCACTCACTTCTGATCACTAAACTGGAGCAATACGGAATAAGAGGCACCCCCCTAGAACTTATAAAAAGCTACTTAGCAAACAGAAAACAATTTGTACGAATTGAAGGGAACCTCAGTAAAGAGAGAAAAATTGAATATGGTGTCCACAAGGTACGACACTGGGCCATGTTATTCTTAGTATATATTAATAGCCTTTGTAACATGAACCTCAAGCAATAATAGTTAGTTTTGCTGACGATACAGTAATCATATTTCAGGAGGACTCATGGACTGAAGTACATAACGTAGCAGAACTAGAAATGAGACGCGTAAAAACCAATCTTGAAACCAATTTACGGCCATTCCATAGCAAAGTGAGCCTGACAAGTGAAAAATAATTTTTACCCAATAGTGTATTGATGGGTAAAAAATTAAAGTCAAAAACTCCACTGAATTTCAAAATGTCTTTGCTTTCTTGTGGGTAGGCCTAGTCAATTATGTGTTTTACAGTGCTTCAAAGTTTGTGTAAAGTTATTGTTTTATTTTAGTGCCACATCCCTGAATTGTAAGCCCTCCAATTTCTTTAGGTCAGCTGTGTGAAGTTCTTTCTTTTGTATATCAACACTTAACGATGTGTGAAGAATTTTAGTTGGAAAAACTGAACACAAAGTAAGTTTTACTTAAATTTTGTATCATAAAGACGTTATGAATACATGTCACACCCGCAACACAAAACTACAAAAAAACTATGATAGTATTAAGATTATGGCTAACAAAAGTTGGAGCAGTACTTTATTTTAAGGTTGGGTTATATGAACTTATCATATCCAACAGAGAAAACTGAGATGCACTGACTAGAAGTGGTTGAAATTGTGTTGCGGGTGTGACACACAGTTATGTTGCGGGTGCGACATGATTATTGAATTGCATGATAATGCCAGGGCTACAGTCAAATAGGTAAAAAAAAATGCCCATTAGGCCTAGGCCTACCTAGTTTTAGGTAGCCCAAGTAATGCACATATAACGCACGCAGTCAACGTATTTTGAAAATGCAAAAGAGAAATTAGGTTGGTACCGCACCGGAAAACAAATTTGTACTTCAAGTCGACTTGCTGAAAATTTTCGGCAATCATTCAAGACGAGATTCAGAGCGCTCATTAGAGTCATGATCAAATTAGGCCTACTGTTTTTACAGCCTGCGCTTGATTAAAAGATGATGTTAAGAGGTCCTTCGCGGTTGAAAGTGATGACTTGACACATAACAAACATGCAGTGTGGGCATTCCTCAAAAATATTTTTGCTGAACTAAAAGTCGAGTTTCCTAAGTTAACAAAAGTGATTTTTTTTTGTATGTCTGCGCTTCCCTCAACAATCCTGCCCTGGATATTAACGTCAGTGATTTTGTCCTCGTTTCACTTGCGGTAAATGGGGAAAAAATACCGACAAGCAGTATTATGCTGGAATCGTAGATTTGATGATGAAACCAGTGAAGTAACCCTTAGGCTTAAGTATATGCATGCATTCTAGTGGCAACTATTGGGTATGGCCCGATATTGTGAATACGTCATGCGAGAACAAGACGTTATATCAAGAAGATGGTAGCTCCTCCAATACTTCACAACAATTGTGGGCAAGTTCGTCAGTGATTAAGCATGCATGAATAATGATAAAGCTGCATTAATTATAAATAATAAGACATTATATAGTTAATCCTCTTTTTATGCTCCCTACTTCAAAGTTTAAACAAAAAATAATCAGTGACAAAGACCCATATTTCATTAAGAAAATTACAATGCAACACTTTATTTTATAATAGGCTACCTTTTTTAAATATCATATTTAGCATGCATATTTGTTAACTTACATTTAAGTATTGAGTATTCATGAAGTATGTAAGAAAACTGCCAGGCAAATTATAATCTACATACAAAAACTCGTATTTAATGTTATATTTGTGCACTACGTCACACCCGCAACATTTCCTTGTCACACCCGCAACATCTTCAAACCATCATAAATCGGCTTTTAAATTATTTGAGCCACTATTCCTTATATTTTTTTAAGGGTGTTCTATAATGCTTTAGGAAAAAAATAGTTGCCTATCCAAGGGGTCCTATATTCACAGACTTTTGCACATGTTCATGTAAGGGTGTAAATACGTGGCAAAAAGTGTCACACCCGCAACACCTGTTTTAATTTTTATTTATGATTTCTTTAAGTCACAGAAAGTTGAAATTTGGTGTATTTGTACATTTATGGCAACAATGAATGTATACAATGTCTTGGGTTTCAATTTGTAATTTATAAACACTTGGCAGGTATTGTAAGTGTGTAATGTGTCACACCCGCAACTATGGAATGGCCGTTTACTTACTCTTAATTTAGAAAAAACAACTTACATGACCTCTCACCAACGTCACTGACCAACCACAACACTTTAATCTGAAAATTCACCAGTCCACCTGTTCAACACAACAAAGTGCGTGTAGGTGCCACGTACTAAACAAGCGCGAAGACAATATGTATCTCGGCGTACTTATTGACCAACATCTTAGATGGAACAGGCACATTAATTACATCACTAAACGGTTGCGAAACTCCATATATAAATACTATACACTGAGGAACATTCTGACGCCATCCACACTGAGATCAGTCTACTTTGCACTTACCCAATCAATTATACAGTATGGAATAATAGGCTGGGGAGGAGCTAGCATCACCCACATGGAACCTCTCAATGTGGTTCAAAAATGTATCCTTAAAGTAATGTTAAAAAACACTTCCTATACCCGTCTAACCTCATTTTTACCGATTCCAACATACTAACGATAAGAAAATTGTACATAAAAAACTCCTTATTCACATCCATAAAAACTATAAATCATATAATTCGGTAATTCACAGAGTTACGACTAGAGATAAAGTGAATAATAAACTACAAGTACCAAGAGTAAATAAAGGGATCACCCAAAAGCATTTCATGTACTTGGGGCCCAAAATATTTAACCTTTTACCAGCAGAACTGAGAGATAATGTAAGCAAAACAAAATTTTACCGACAAGTAAACACTTTGGCTAAAAGAACGCTCGAACACGAATATTGAAGATATAATAAATTTAAGACCCTCTAGACACACCCTCTGTTAGTAGCAATGTTTATAGCTCTGTGATTATGGATGCATTGTATCCTCCTTTTTGGTTCTAGTTAGTTAGTTTAGATTAAGGTACCTAGTTTAGTTTAGATTATATTCATTATACTTACTAACCTTCTGTAGTAGAGTTGGCAAGTTTTTCACTAGTATACTTTGCTATCGCAATAAGCATACATACACACATGATGTAATTTATTTTCGTCCTAGCCTATTATTATTAGTTGCTTAAATTAGTAGACTATGAAATCAAGAATGGATGCATATTAATAATTATCTTTGTCAATTTTACTGCTATACACATGTATAATGTATATTAACCTTAGTCCACGTAAAAGGGATGCTCCATACACACACAAGTTGCCTTATGTGGTGGAGAATCTCTGAAATATATATATATCTTTAGTATCTGTTATAATGTATTAATGTGGAATTGAATAAATTGAATTGAATTGAATTGAATTGAATGTTTTTCTGCGTGCATGTGTGCACGTTGAAAATCAGCCGAATCGCTGAACAGATTGCGCTGAAATTTTAAACAGACATCCGGTACGAGTTTATTGAGAACTGCTAACAAAATCAGCAAGATTCATTGTGATTTAAACCTACAAGAAATGATAAACTGAAAAATAGACTTCCAATGTTTAGAAATTTTTTTAACGACAATGTTTTAGATTTTGAAAATATATTTTTTGTTTGTTTTTCGCCTGGCCGTGAAATGCCGTGCCCATGCCAGCCAGGTCAGTCGAATGTTGGACGTCAAGGTACCCCCAAATTCCGCTCGTAGATTGAGTAAACCTTGCAATATTTTCACGTATTTCGTACTGGCTATGTTTGCCATAGTAGGCCCTATTGCCACAGATGATGGACTACACTGTGTTATATGCATTTCAAAACATGTTTAATTATTTTTGAAATACAATCTAGAAATTACAAAATCTTTCCCGACCAGGGGATTGAACCCACGTCTCCCACATTTCGGCTACAAGGGCGCTTTCACGGACTGAGTCCGCTGTAGGCTTACTTGGTTCAAACTTAAAATCATTGACAGCTCTGTGGGGGGACTGACATTGAGGCTGCTATAGTGACAACTGACAAGTGTTACTGCCTAGGTACCGGTAGGACTCGAGTGACAAGCCTAGGAAGAAAATGTATGGAGATTACATGGTAGTTCATTCTTACAACCTACAGTCATAGATAGATTAATTGTTTAACAAAGAATCTACTTTTCCTAGACAAAATTGAGTGAATTCATGAGAATGAGAAAACTGTCGCCTTATTGTTTTTTTATTGTTAGCCTACTTTTTAGTGCTTTTTGTGAAATCAATTTTGGCTGTAGGCCTACTTCAGGCATGCTATTGATAGACAATAATTTTATTTCTACTGTTAAAATAGGCCTAGGGGCCTATCATTAGTTATTAGGCAGGTACCGGTAGGCCTACTTATTATATAAATTAGCGTAAATTGTAAAAGAGGTTATAGCACACTAATGAAATGGTGTTCTCCAATACTGTATTAGGGGAAAGAAAATGAAACAAGCATCAGTTCATAAACATCACCAAACACAATGTGCCCTGAGCTTAGGCTGTTGCAGGCAGATCTGGGGGTAATAGAGGAATGGGTCACAGCAAATAAGATGGGTTTGAACAAAGGTAAATGTAAGGTGGTTGGTTTCTCGCGAAAAATAATTAAGGTAGGTAGGACATACACTTTAATGGGGGCTGTTATGGAGAAAGTAGGAACGTATAAGTACTTAGGGTGAGTTGGCAGAGGATTTTGGTTGGGGGGATCAGGTGCAAGAAGTTGTTAAGAAGGGAAATAGGGCTCTGGGTTTTGTTATGAGAAATCTAAGAGGGGCCAGCCGGGAGGTTAAAGATCGGGCATATAAGGTAGTGGTTAGACCTGTCCTGGAGTATGGGGCGGCAGCATGGGATCCGTATAAGTTGGGGGAGGTTTGGAGGTAGAGAAAGTCCAACGTAGGGCGGCAAGAAGGGTTAGGGGAATGGTTAGGCGGTGGCGGTGGGAAGAGGATGATAAGGGGAATGTAGAGAGAGTATATGACAGGTCACTGCAATGTAGGAGAGTTGGGGTGGGAGTCATTAGAGGGAAGAGAAGGGAGGTTAGGTTGTGCAATATGTACAGGGCGGCTAGGGGAAGTAGGGGGTGGGGGGACACCCGCAATAGGCTACAAGAGGGGCTTTACAGGGAAGGGGGATCATTCATGGAAGTTCCAGCGTCAAGTAGTAAGAACGGATCTGGGTCGGTATGGTTTCATGGAAAGGACTGTTAGGGAATGGAATGACTTGCCGGGGGATATTGTAGGTAGTGGGTCTTTAAGGGAATTTAGATCGTTTTTAGGGGGGGACAGTAATTAGGTCTGGGGGGAGTGAGTGGTTGCCACCGGGCGGAAGGGCCCATTTGCAACCGTTAAGAAATGTTATGTTATGTTATGAAGAAGACCACACAGTTTTAAACCGGTTTATTCAGAACAATTCAGGCTGAAACAGTTTGATCAATAAATGTATACATCAATAGTTTCAAACTGATTCGACTGAAACGGTTCGAGATTTGGTCACACGCCAGCCATTTTGGAAAACAATTTTCTTAATAAACATGTGTGCCCTGATGAAGAAGACAACACTGTCTTTGAAACGTTAAAAGTTAATCGGGGTATATCAAACATCACCGCGACAGAACAGCCCGATCAATAAGTAATGTCATTAATATATTGAACTAGGGTACGATTTATTTCAGCACTAATCGTACCGGTAGGCCTACTGTTAGGTGTTAAACATAGGAATATCTAGTACCGTATCTACAGCAAAATATAACTCATTGGCTCACTGCTACAACAGTTTTCTTTAAGTTTAATCTATATATGATAAAGTACACTTGAAAGTTTATACAGTCCACCTGCTTAGGGCCTACCAGTTCAACTTTATTTCCTGAGGTTTTCAGTCCACGTTTCTTCAGCTCGCTTTTCAACTGGTCTTTTGTATAGAGTTGGTAATCCCCATCATCCCATTTTTCTTGTATTGGATTTCCAGTTTGTTTGCTGACATTTGGTGAGTTGCTAAGAGATCTTTTCACATCCACCAATCCAGGTTTTGTTTTACTTGGGCCAGTAACATTTTTTCTCGATACCATGTTTGTTGATAGCCCAAACCTCGATAGTTAGGTCTATGTCCACCACCGAACTACCGTGCAATATGAAACATTGTTAGTAAGCCTAGAATAAAGTGAGTACGCCTAGGAATAGCCAGGACAGCATTAGACCTAGGCCTAGGACACCCAACAATAAGGTGAGCAAAGAGATGGAACTTGCTGGGCTCAGAACTTACTTAGAAACTAAGCTCCAGAAGACCATTACCCTAGAAGAGAAGCCAAGGCTTGGGTGTTATGCAAAAGAATTTGCGTAAGCCTAGAAACTAAGCCTCGCCAGGTTATTCAGAGTAAGGCGTAGGTCTAGCTAGCCTAGACACAGGTAATAGGCCTTGGCCTCCGCCTAGGCTACCTAACCCTAGCCTAGGGAGGTCTAGCCCTAGGCTAGGCCTAGCTAGGCCTAGGCTAGGCATGCCCCAGAATCCTAATAAGCGTGGCGAGCAGATTTGTGATATAGGCCTAGGCATATTAATCACGTAATTAACATAAAATGATATTAATTTGTAAATTCGTGCCTTAATAATAATGATGACAAGAGTCGTATCAGTAAAAATCATTTCTTACATCATCTGGTGCCTATCAGCAAGTTTTCAGCAGACGTCAGGAATTGCCATTGATTACACAAACCGAAGAAGCCAAACCCACAAAAAAGACAAAAATGTAGCCGCCTACCCGACATGCCCCTGCCGAGTTCACTAAGCAAATAACTAGCCTATTCTAATTAATTAATTATACATACATAAAAACGAAAAAAATACATTTCAACACTATAATGTTCAAGACTAATGCTGCACCATTTGCTAAAATTTGCGATTTAATGTAAACAATTTGAAGTCATAGAAACCACACAGTCAATGACTTAATTTCGTTCACCAAGCTACCGCTAGATTGAGGTGACGTAGAAACTAGTTCGGAAAATGAACGTCAGTTTAGATCGGCGCTGCGGTCTTAAAAGTTTTGTTGTATGGGGTCGAAGTGCACGGTTGAGGGAGGTTATAGTGATTGTAATGGTTAATGTTTGGCTCTCGTTGTTTGGTAAGAAATGCATAAATACTTGATATTTATTCTTTAAACTATATCACACGTTTTAACAAACCCTTAATACATCAATACAATGTATTTTCTTCTGCATTTAGGCAGAAAAACAAGTAGTTTCGAAGCCTAGAATTGAACCCAGACCCTACCAATTCAAGGCTATTTCTACTCTTGGCATCCCGTGGCATTCTAGGCTTTAGGCCCTCAGCCTAGGCTAAACTGGATTAAGTTCATTTCAAAGGTCCGAGTATATTACCAGTGATAGTGATTCCAGCAATTCTCACTACAAGTGTTTCATTTGATTGCAGCTATGGTGATGAGAAATGCAGTAGTTCCAAGCCTAGGCCTGAAACCAGGCCTATGAAGAGATTTCTCATTTGGAGTGAACTTCTCTCCTATCCACCAGGAAACTCAAGTTTTAAAAGGAGCATACAGAACGTTGTAAATACAGGTTCTCAGGAATTCACCGAGTATAGTCCTTGGACTTCTTTATACAACTTAAGGAGCATTATCTTGTAGTCGTTAACAGTACAATTATTACCTATTATAATACCAACGGGTTTTGCCTTAAAATATATATTTCTTGTACTGGCAAGTAACTATTTTGTTTTCAGTAGAAATATGCTAGACTAGACCCACAAATACATTATATTTATGTACAACATACACATTAATACAAGGCTATAACTAACCTTGTATCAAGAAATGATTTACAGCTTCATTAGCCTATACCATGAGCGTACTTTACAATATGTTACACAGTTAATGATGCCAAAGAATGAAAGCGTTAACACTGTTAACAAGAAATGCCACCAGAACGGATAGCATTGCATGTGGAAGTAACCACAGTAGCTAGGCCTAGTATCATGATATGTTGAAGGCATAAGCATCAAGAAGGTTAAAAATGAATGAGAATAACAGCCAGGATGATTTTGTTAACAGGACAAGTTATGCTTTCTATCACCCCAAAAAAAGTAAACTTTTGAAAACAATTGCTCCTCCACCAGCTGATAGAAACATTGTTTATGAGGCTGAAACCCAAGAAACTTTACAAAGAACGTTTGAAGTCTCGATAGAAAAAGAAAAGAGCAAACGATCAACTAGCAATCCCACTACCAGTACCACAAACCAACCTATCAATATTAACTTCCATTTACCCCAGTTATCCATTTTCCCATGTAAGCCACAATCAAGTGCACCCACCTGTTCATCCAAACTACCTGTTCATCCGAGGTGCGACCTAGAGGTTCGACAAATGATCGCTTGCAACGTACCGGTAGTGCAAACAATTAAACGTGAGGTTGAAGGAGAAACGCCCGTCCTCCGTGCTGCGCCACAGATTTCGTTGCAAGCGTCAAAGGTTCAAAATGTAATACAAAAAGAACCGGAAACAAAACCTTTTAAATGTGACATATGTCAGCATTGGTTTTATACTAGAGAAAAGTTAACCATCCATTTCATTACAAATCATGGGAAGCATCATTGTAGTTACTGCACTGAGATGTTTGGTTCTGACCTTGAAAGGGAAAATCACGAAGAAGTAGCACACATTCCACTAGAATGTGATGTGTGCAAAGTTGGTGTTATCAACTTGAATAATCATTATGAAGATGTACACGACATAAAAAACTGCAGATTCTGTGGCGTTTTAGTTAAACCAAAGTCCTATTACAAGGTCCACGTTCAGAAAAAACATTTTGTCAATAATGTGGAGACTTTAGAAGAAAAGAACGTCAGACTGGTAGATAACTGGACAGACAGTTTAGACACTTGGAATTTTAACTGTCACCTATGTGGCAAAGAACGTAAGCGAGCAGACATTTTTGGACACTTTTTTTCGTACCATCGTTTGAGTCTTATGTGTTTGATTGTTTTCCTTCGTACTGAAGAACTCGTATTCTCCGTTGAAGGTACGTTGACGCCTTCTGGCGCTCAATTTGACTGTGTTGATCAATCCGCAGATGATTCTTCCAAAACTTCTCAAACCTCAGGTATCTCATCAAGTATAATAACTTATGCTGATCTACAAAACCGTTCCGATTGCACCGTATGTACAAAACCATTTACTTTCCAAGTGCCAAAACCGGCCCATGACATCTTCTGTGGGGGCCTCACCATCTGTAGATACTGTAGCAAGACGTTTTCCGATAAAGTTTCAAGAAATGTTCACATGGAAAATGAGCATGTGAGCTTCCCGTGTTGTCGTGGTTGCGACAAAACAATTACCTTCTCTCAGGAAACAGAATTGCTTGCCCACTACAAAGAAATCCATGCTGAAATTATGTGCCATTACTGTGAAGCCTTCCTACCCAACAATCAACTAAAATTAGCTGACCATCTGAAATTAAAACACGCTGCTTCAAGTAGGAGCAAAATGCTCGAGGAGAAAGACGTTGACCTTCTGCAAATAAACCCAAAAACTCGTACGCATACTTGTACCCTTTGTAACGCCGACGTCACCTCTGTCATGAGTGATATTAGTGAACTGTTCCAGCACCTGCAGTTTCACAAAATATCTTTGCTGTCTACACTTTTGCTGCTCGAAAATCTTCAAAGCACTTCCAAAACTGGAAGTAAATCAAAGTCACAAATAAAAATTAAAAAAGTCAAGAAAGTAAAAGGTGATGAAAATGCAGCATTAGAGTTTGAAAATAGTGTTGATGATAGTCTGCCATTGAATCTAGACACAAAGGTGCCAACTTCTTCCAAGAAGCCAGGGCTATCTGCTAAAGCTAAAAAGTTGAATGATTTTCAAGGGAATGAAGTGTCGATGCTAACATCTCCAGAGAAGAATGGTTGCAAAAGACGAGAAACTGTAATAAAAAGAAGTTCAGCAAAGGTTAAGAAAACACAGGCTGCTGGTAAAGCTGCTAAGAAAGGACAGAGCAAGCCGACCACGGGTCAGTTTGAAGAGGACTTTAGTTCCGAAACAACAGAAACAAGAAATGCGATGGGTGAAATGGAAATTGTCGGCCCACATGACGTGGGCGTTGATTCGTCTAGTGACACAACGTCCGAAGAGGAAGATTTTGGCTCGGAGGGAGCCACAGAAGAAGACGACGATCTAAAAGATGTTCTGGGCAACATAGATTGTCTGTTACCTCTTGAAATTGAAATCGGTGAGGCAGAAATCGACCCCACCGAAATTGAATGTGTCATCAGTGATACTTCAGACGACGAAGAGTATGAAGATTCCTCCGAACTTGATTCTTCTTTCGAGGTTAAGCAAGAGCACACAGATGTTGAGGGAAGTCTAACGGGCAGCCAAGAGAACGACCGAATGCACTGTGATCCTTTCCGTGAAGCTAGTAGGCCTACTCTGCACGGGAACCAACAGAATCGTGATACTGTTTTAAAACATTCGTTTTCTAAAAGTTTAGAAGATACAGTGGAGAGCAGAATGGAGATGTTGTTCCAAGAAGCTAATAATTTAGGACTGGAGCCGGGTGAAAGAATCGGAAGTGGTGGAGAGAGTTCCAGCTCAAGAAAACATGTACCGGTAGGCCCAGACCTAGGTACCGTTAATAGTCATAGGCCTAATGAGAGTAATTCTTCTGTAGATAATAGTTCCCATGTAGAGCAAGCAGATCACAATAATACATTAAATAAGAACTCTACCCAGAAAGCTATGAACGACTGTCAAGTTTTCAAAGCCACCCTGAAGAACATAAAGATCGATCCAGACGAGATATCTTGCATTGAAAGTAGTGTTCATCAAGTATTCAGCTCTAAGCATCCGGTTCTAAAATGTGAGTTGTGCATAGAGGAAAAATCAAATTTTGGCACACCGAACGAATACGTTGAACACTTAAAGTCGGTTCATAAATTTACGATCTCGGCTCACTGCTCGAATAATACGAAGAAGGAGGGTGGTGGCGAGAGCGGCGCGAGGCCGAGCGAGGAGCAGCAGCACCAGTGTCCGTTCTGTTCCGTGCGGTCGTCGTGGAAGACCTCCATACGCCAGCACTTGTTCCAAGCGCACTTCAAAGACTGCGCCGGCGAGATGCCGACCAAGAAGCTCGCATATGATTGCCGATATTGTAGTCAGAGTTTCTGGCGCGTGATCGACAGAAACGAACATCAGATTGTGAAACACGATGACCAGTTCTTCGAGTTCTACAAGTGTTACATTTGCTCCCAGATTTCTTCCAGTAAGGTATGTACAACAGTACGATGACATGATCATTGTACCTTGTTACCCGGCTACTTGAGCCGTAAATAATAAAATTGTAGGCCTATAGTTTTGTTACGTGTTCTTGAACTGAAAAATACAATAGAAAATGAAGTGAGTAAACATTGAACATACGGGTATTAAGACTCGTACGCTTTTAAGTGAAAGTTGACGATTAGGGCCTACCCGGTACTACACATTTTCCATGTGCAATATTTTTGTTAAATTAACATTTAACCTAGGATACCAGTAGGCTAGGTACCAAAAAATCCTGTTGGCATCCATAGAGCCTTTTGTTAACACCGTGTGGATGTTTTTCAGTTGATGTTGACGCGTCACCTGAAAGTTTCACACCCCGCAGAACTCCAGTTTGGCGCGGTCTCGTACAAATGCAAGCTCTGTTTGCTGACTTACCCCTCGCTTGATCTGCTCAAGGAACACTTCACTGCCACCCACCCGGCGGCCATGGTCTTCCCTTGCCGACAATGCAACATTACTCTTAAGAACAAGAAGACCCTCAAGACACACATCAAGGTGAGCTACTTGTACTTGTGCACCAACAACCATGCCATAAGTACGTCTAGTTGTACCTACGATAGATATCCAGTCCTTGATTTACTTCTTGTCGAGGGTGTACAAACAAGTGAGTGTGAGACTTGTGCAAACTACATAGCTATGTACAACCAAGACATCTAATAATCTCTACCAATTTGAATAAATTTGAATTACACAATTGCTTTTTATACCAAATTATAAATGTTAAAAATGTATTTTCAAGTTATTGGGACCCATTGTTTTTTCTGCACAAAACTGAAGTTTTCATTCTTGGCCTATTTTCAAAGAAAATTCCTGTTTGTACCCTAAAATCACTTTGATTTAATTTTGAGCATTTTGCTAAGTCACCATTTTTTTATTCTCACTATCTATCTAGCCTATACCAAAAGTCAGCAGACAGAATAGTCACAAGCATGTGTATTTATTCTATTAAGTGATTCACTTGCGTATCAGCAATGCTATTTTTGTGGTCGCTTAATGCACGCATTCGACGGAATCGCCGGATCGCGACGTGTCAGGTGGTAGCACGTGACGAGAAAGTCGTAAGAAGTTTTCCAAACTTCTTATCGCTTAATACTCGAGAGATGGCGTGTGTATGCACTGTATTGAAGGCCATGCATTCAGATCCGTAGGCGGAACATTCGAATTTCCGAATTCGAGCCATCTGATTGGTCCCCAAGGCCGCCACCTTGTAAGCTCTATGTCACGTGACTACCACCTGACACGTCGCGCATTCTGTCGGCGACCGCCTGCACTGCGTGCATTAAGCGACCACAGAATTCTGGCAGTGAAATCACCTAAAGATATATACCACCATGGTCACAAGACTAACACATTCTATTTCTATTACAACCGACAGAATTGATCTGTAATTGGAATCAATTTCAATGTAACATTTTGTCTCAGAACATTCACATGGACGGCACGACAAATCGCCGGCGAGACTGCACTCTGTGCGGCAAGGCTCTGTACAGCAAGCGTGCACAGGCCATACACTATCGTATGAAGCACAGTGTGTTCACAAAGGTGGGCTTCCGTTGCCGCATTTGCCAGAAGCGTTTCGACACCAAGGACGAGCGGAAGATGCATTACGCGGTGAGTAGGATCCACCACTAAGTGAACACTAGTTGTTTGGAGGAGTTTCAATACTTAGATTTAAAAAACAACGGCCTGGTAAATTACTAACTGGAGATAGACAAAGAAAAATAAAAAATGTTGACAGAACGATAAACGGCTAAAACTACAACGCACTCGCCTACTGCGTGATATTTCGACTAACTTCGCATCCGGGGATGGCAGCGGAAATATCACGAGTGCAGTGGGTGCGTGCATTGTTCTGTGGTGTGTTTAATAATTTTCTTTGGTTTCAACACCGGTACTAATGTACAGTAGTAATATTTGCATATAGATGTAGATCAACCTGTGTCCTAACTCTAGCGTAAGTCTGTATCTATATGAATTATTGTACCTAAGAAATTGTTAAATAAACAATAAGTGTCTATATTCGTTGTGTTTACGCCTGCTGTTTGTTGCGCAGTTGGGCCACTTAGGCGAGTCTCCGTACCATTGCGGCGAGTGCGGCAAAGGATTCGCGTCGAAATCCGGAATGTACGGTCACAAACAGCTTCACACGGGCACGGGCGTGTCCAAGTGCGAATACTGCGGCAAGGAGTTCACGGTACGTAGCACCACTTAACGACTAGCGTAGGGTAGTGTCGCAAGAACTATTGTGTTTACTGTATTGTATTGTATGAAGAGTAGATGAAATTGAATATGCTGAGCAATGTAGTGGTGTCACAAGACTAAAAAGTGTGGGTCTAGGTGCAGGTGGAGCACCGCAAGATACTAGCAGTGGCATCACTAAGGGGGGTTTGGGGGGGGGCGTGAGCCCCCCCAATCGCAATCCGTGCCCCCCCCCCCCCCAATAATTTCCTTGTTTTACTTTTTTTCAATTAACAACCCACAGTCACAGCTGCACTTTATGCGAATTATCACTACTTAAAATAATTTGATAAGCATTACTTTATTTAACTAATGATTAGAGCCCCGTAAAATTCGCGATCGCGAAATCACATGTATTTTTACCAACTATGCTTTTTTCATCAAATGTCGACGTTTCATTACGAGAAGAGTCTAAAAACATAAAAATTAAAACGCGAAATTCGCGAAATCGGCATTATAACCCCGCAAATCGCGAAATCCTTGTTTTTTCGCGAAATAACCACGAATTCTAGATAAATTGTTGTCTTCACGTCGAAAAATGAGAATTTTTAAAAAATAGTCCACTCTGAAGTCGGGTTTATGCTTAAACTTTAAAATTAAAATTAATATATATAGTTCGGTTTTTATCAAATCTTCGAACTTTGAACGAACTTCGTCTTAAAATTACGCCAAAAACATGCCAAAAACTGATTTTACACATCGTACGCGTAATAAAACAACAAAACAGCGATCGCCATACTGGATATTTCTAACAGCTGATTTTCCAAGCTCCAGCGCCTTGAAAAGTTCTCGTTTTGTCACGCCATGACGTCACGACGAAGCTATCTGTTAGAAGGCGGTGCGCATCTGTGATTGGCTCGATCGTCACAATTCACACTCGTCGTGCAGGGTCGGCAACATAACAAACACAAACTAGAAATTTTGCTTCTTGATCTACGAAGTACCAACAATTGAAACTTAACGGCGGGAAATTTGAAAATACGCAAAATTTGAAAAAATAGTTTGAAATAATTGAATTTTTTATGACGAAATGGAGCCTTTATTTTGAGTTTTTATATTTAAATTAAAGATTTTTTATAACTTTAAAAAAAATTATTTATGTCTATTCATTACAGAATAATAACTGCACATTTGCTGCACTCCAAACTGAATGACTTGGTTAACAAGCTTTTTTTTTTATTATAATTATAATTGACAGTGTATCGTATACAGCTGAAAATAATAACACCGCTTTAACACCGAAATCTAGTATTTTTAAAACGAATTTTGGAAAAAAATAAAACCACTTTCACGGGGCTCTACTAATGATGTATCGGTGGGTAGGCCTAATTTATTATTAAAAGACACGTGATTTAAAAAAATGTTGAAGTTAATTTTTGCTAGTAGGCTAGTTTGGAATTAATTCATACGACAATTAAATTGTCTAATTGTGAAGTGTTTCATTTCCTTCTTTTGTCCAAGCCCAATAAAAATGGTGAATTTACTTACCTATAGAACAATAATAAATAGTTTTCAACTGCGTTTTAGAGCAGTCACACTGATTTGCATCAAAATTACCTTGCAATTGAAAAAATATATAGGGACAAGCCTCTCAAGAGCCCCGCCCTAAATTCGATCATTTGAATCTTTCCTTTGTAGTGTCCGAATTCACCAGTAACAAATAAATGTGTCTCTAAATTGAAAATAAGATCAAACGTTATTATGTTGCCATGTATGATGTGAATTGTAAGCTCGACATGACGACAAAACAAATTAACGCACACAAACTACAATGTTTTGGTATTGCATTCAGCCTAACGCTTTTTTCTAAAACGCACCAAATGCACTCAAAAAACCTAATTTTCAAAATTTTTGCCTGCGGCGCTATTTATGGGGGAGGACCCCCATTCCCCCCGTGCTTAGTCCCTTTCTCACAAAAGTACTTTCGCCCCCGCAATGTCCAATCTCTAGTGACGCTCCTGGATACTAGTACACCAATGTTTGTCAGAGTTTTGGGTAGGAAGCCAAGAGGAACAACTAGGATGTGAGCCTTAACTTGGTCATTCTGAAATGTCGAGAGTAGATTCAATATGCATGAAAAGTAATTATGAGAGAAAGATTAACCTGGTTGACTGGAAAGAAGAATTGACAGATTAAAACAGATGCTAACTAAATCATCTCGTCGGCTACGGTATATTTTGTTTGCCAAAGCTCTCAACCATTTTCTTTGGTAATCTGATGTTTCTGTCCATGTTTGTCCCAGCGTAAGGACAGCTACAACGAACACCTGCTGATTCACAACGGTCCGCGCCACAAGTGTCCGCACTGCCCCAAGGATTTTGTTCAACGTTCCAACCTGGTGCGACATATCCGCATTCACACGGGTGAGTTCAACGACTTTACTTACTACAAGTTCCAATATTTGATTCAAACATTCTTAACACATCCACATCATCATTAATGTTAGTCATGTCATGATGACATGAATAATGTCAATTGTTGGCATATGAAAAGAAGAAGAAGACTGTTAGTACTGTTACCAGTTGTTTTAAGTAGGGTGGGCCTAGTTGGCAATTTTTTGTTTTCACAATGCAAATGAAGCGGCAATGTCATATAGATGTCCATAAAATAACTGTTGGAACTGTTTTTTAAAGAAGTTTAGGAAGGAACAGACAGACAAACAACAAACTAATTTTAAATTAGGTAGCTCCAGTCATGATCAGCAGGTGCCCCCAGCTCAGATTAAGTGTAACTCTTTTCCAATCTTAACTGTTTGGAATATAAAATGTCCTACTAGGTATTAACATTATCCATCTTGTTGTTCTTGTAGGTGAGAAGCCTTACAAGTGCCTGTACTGCGACAAGTGTTTCTCCGACAAGGGGGCTTGCAACTCGCACATCCGGGTGCACACCGAGAAGAAACTTGTTCCTGTCCGTACTGTGGGCAGACGTTCTCCAAGAAACAAGTGAGTGTGATGCCTCTTTTAAAACTTAGCCTACAAGGTAGGCCTACACGACTCGTTTGATGAACTAATACCTACTGTGTTTATCACAATCAGATATGCACCCTTACTTTTCAAGAAAATACATGGATGAACTCATTAAATAATCTTATAATATCTTTCAATAATATCAGACTCCTATTCCAACATAGTACGTCGGGTTGGGGGGTGACGAGTCACTATTTTCTCGGGCTACGGCTCATCAGTGCTTGCTAGCCAGACTCAGCACTAGGGATGACGAAACGCGACTTTTTTACGACCCGGGTACCCGTCCACATTACCCGCGGGTTACCCGGGTAGTAAAACAAAAAAATCGTGTGGGGTGTCTAATGAACTGTGAAGAAACACGCTCATCAATTATCGTAATATCTCAGACGTAATGCTGTTCTATAAACAATGACGTGCCGATGAAGTAGTATTTCATAATCACGAAAGAGGAACAGCAGCGGGCCATTAAGATAACACTCACTGTTCGGTTGCATCTGCTTTATAACTTGTGACAGTCAAGTCAAGGTCACGACTCACGATGCGTTGGCTCGGGGCGCGGGACTGGAGCCCGAACGAGAGTAAACAAGATAAGGAAAGATTTATCACCATGGGTGATAGCTTTTAAGTTTTGACTTCTAGCAGATTGAAAACATAAGTGATGTTGTGGTAATTATTTACGCGGTATAATCTCTGGAAGATCGCACAAGTGGTTAGGCAGGAGGGGGTGGGGGGGCATACTCAGCACACTGCCACAAGTCGGCGGCATGAACAAAGGACATTATAATTCAAAAGAAAAATGCCGCAAAGCACAAAAGATATGAGAAAGCGCATGTTTACATTAGCCTTCCGCCTACAATGTGACACCTCAATTCAGGAACCGGGTTTTACGGGTAAACAGGTAGTGGAAACACAGACCCGTACCCGACTTCGTCGGGCGGGTACCCGATACCCGAGAACCCGTCGTCTTCCCTACTCAGCACCTCATCTTCTTTGCTATCTGTTAAGACCGGCATTTCCACTAGTTCTCTCCATTTCTTTCTGTCATCCTAGAGTTTTTCTTCAAATTTGTTCTTTCCCATGTCTTCCCACTTTCTTCTCTAATCAATTTTATTTGTTCTCTCCACCTATCTCTTGGGCGGCCAACTCTTCGTACTCCTCCCCATGCTCGTTCCAATTCTCTTCTCGGGATTCTCTACTATTTCATTGGTCTTAAGTGTCCATACCACCGCAGTCTTTCTCTTCCTATTTTGTCTCGTAGCCTTTCCACTCCTAGTTTATTTCTTTTAGTTTTGCTTCGCACCTTATCCAATTTTGTTATGGCCACTGAACTTCTTAAAAATTTCATCTCCGCTGCTTGTAGTCTGCCCTCTTCCTTTCCTCTTAGTGTCCAGGTCACTGCTGCGTGTGTTAATATCGGGATATAATACATTTTGTACATGATCATCTTACACCAGTTAAATATTTATTCTTTCCATAGCAGTTTACGAACACTTGGGTAGAATTTGTCCGTTTATGATTCTTGTTGTTAATTCTGTATCGATTTTAGCATCTTTTGTCAGCATACTTCCGAGGTATTTGAATGTTTCTGCGATCGCTAGCTCTTATCCTTACATTACAATATTACCTTCTTCTGATTCTTTTGGTTTTTCTTAGCTACTATTAGCATTTTGCTCTTTTCAATGCTTATTCTAAATAAATAATTAATATCAGGCTTTCATCAGAGTAGGCCTATACACAAGCCATTATTTTAGTAAGCCTATATCCAGTCCAATTCGCAGTTCTCCGGACACTGTATACTATAGGATGATCCTTGCAATTAGCTTTGCTTGGTTGTCAAGTCTAGTCAATACATTAATTGCGGTGTACATGCCCATTTCATTCCCCGTGCTGATAAATTATTTTCTTTTCAGAAACTGAAATACCACATCCGAAAACATACGGGTGAAGGACTGATCCACTGTGAAATATGTACCAAGGTAAGCTCAACTATTAATTGTATAACGGAGTCTGAGTCGAGTCCACGTTTAAAGAACTCTCTTTACAAAATTCTGGATGTAACAAAGTACTAACTGTCGTTAATCAAAGATAAGACTGGTTATAATACTTAGTTAAGACTTAAGACAAGAGTAAAGACAATAATATTCGACCCTTAAGTAGGTAGAGGCTGTATAGATTTACTACTTAGTTGGTTGAGATAATGGGCTAAAATATTTGTGGGTGGCAGTGCTTTTAGTCGAAAACTTGCGTTCTACTATTTATGTTCGTATAACAAGGTTGTTTAATGTTTTGTCTTGTGTTTCAGTCTTTCACGAACAGTTTTGCCCTGAAGGAGCACCGACTGATCCATAACCGCGAGACACAGATACTGTGCGGTACTTGCGGCAAGGGCTTCAACAGCGAGAAATATCTTCAACGACACGTTGCGATTGTGCACGAGCCACTGCAGATGTTCTCCTGTCCACTGTAAGTGTTGTTGATGTTTAAGCACAAACTAGTCACAACCTCTCCTGCAATGTCTATTTCTTTATAAGTATTTCAATGAGAACTTAATGCCTTTCATATCAGTTGCAACTTGTAACACATCAACAAGTGAAAACTTACTACTCCCCAGTAAAGTTGCTGCTAATACCCACTTTCATTGTGTCTGTGTATAATGCTCAAGAAATACAGTTTGATTTCTGTTTGGCAAAAAGTGATAACCTTTCCAAAAAATACATGTTAAAGCTATAGGTATATATATACCCTAGGTACTAAAGTTTGAAGATTCATTTCATTGATAGCTTGATTGGTATTTCTATATGTGCTAACAAATTGTTGTTTGAACCCACAGATGCGAAAAGTCGTTCACCCAGCAGACGAGACTGAAGGCTCACCTGATGACACACACAGGAGTGAAACACATCAAGTGCTTGCTCTGTGACAAGGCGTACTCTGTGCGCAAGTCCCTGCGACGACACCTGCTCGACAAGCACGAGATAGCCCCCGAGCACCCCCAGTACAAGCGCTGCTTCTACGCGCTGTCTCCCGCCGAAGCGGGGCTCCAGATCCCGCACGACCTGTCCTGCTTCGCGTCCTACGAAGGAGACGAAGAGGAGAGGCCCCAGCGGAAGCAGGGCAAGAAGCTGCTGTACACCGAGGCCACGCTCCGAGAGACCGCCGGCCTGGACCAGAAGGTCAAGCGCAAGGTCGCCACCAAGAAGGCAGCCGTGTGCCGGGCGCTGGGGGTCTCCGTCACGGACACTCCCTACCAGGAGAAGCCGTCGACCTCCCGCGTCGTCAAGAAGCGGCAGAAGGCGCAGCCCAAGAAGCTGATCACGTCTCCCAAGGAGCAGTCCGAGGACTCTAGCTGTAGCTGCGGGGAGAGTCACTCCAACTCCTCGTTAGACCTGCATCTGCCAGCAACGCCGGAGAAGGTGGAAGAGATGGAGACGGTTCTCAGCCAGTTGCCCAAGAGCGTGGGCACGGGGAAGAAGAAGCAGCGAGTGGAGGCGATCGTAGAGATCCTACAGAAGACCTCCAACTCGCCGAGCAGCGGCAGCACCAACCCCGAGGAAGAGGAAGAGAGTAACAGAGACGAGTCCAGCGATAACGAACCGGTCTTGGCCAGGATCCTCCCGCTAAACACTCGAGCCCCACAGGTTGCGGGTGTTGGACGGAGGAAATTGGGACAAAAGTCGGTTCCCGAAAAGCTTTCCAGGAAAGAGAAACGCGCTTCGTCATTTAGAAGTTCGGACGACTTCAGCTGAATGCTAGTAAGCACATCGTTGCGAATATGATGAAGGAACTTAATTTTATTTGGACCCGACTCGAGAGTATTTCATCTCTTGACGTGGTCTTTTTTATCACCTAATGAACGTGGACCAGCGTAGGTTTGTAACATTCCCCCGTCTTTTATAAATAAATAATAATAAAAAATAATAAATAAACATCCAACTTATTTACTATTTTAGTGTACTGGGAAATCTTTAAAATATATTTCTTATTGATAAAATTTTCAACATTAATCAGTATTTAAAAATATGCTGTATACCCTACTTCAGATTTGACATTTTCTATACTAATGGTAAAAGTAAGTTCGTCAATTTTCTAGATGTTTTTTGTACACGTTTACCAACTTTCGACATAATTCCTGGGTAACTGTAGTTAGAAATACTAATGTCATTTAATTAATCAAATCAAGTGGAGTACAACATCTTACGTTACATAATATTATTATAGTTAATTTACATGTATGAATATATTATATATAGTCTTAGGTACAAGAGCTTAGCTCAAAGTTTGATTTATGTTTTAGTGTCGTTTGTTAACGTGTCATGTGTATTCGTAGTAGACCTACACCATTATCATTTCACATAATCACTACAATAGGACTGATGTATTTTCTTATCAAATGCATTACTTGTTACCACAATAATAGAACCAGGTTATAGTTTTACAACACATTATACAGTTTGTACAGTTCAATGGTCTGGTTCCCCCAAACACCGCCCTCAGGATAATACCATATTTCTTTAACAATTTTAATCAAAACGTTATACTGGGTCTACCTCAACCACAAATATACCAATGTTACTGTCATATTTTTTTATGCACAACAATTTAATCTGTACAATTAAAGGAGTTTCTTTCAAATCTGTTTTGATTTGAAAGAAAAAAATATTAGTACATATATTGTTCAGAACTATATAGCAATAGCCAACATGCCATGAGCTTATGGGATACGATTATGATTGACTACCAACATAATATAATGTGAAAGTACAAATTTAACTCACATGTGTGGTTTTTTGACTGCAACCGTGTAAAGGAATAAACAAACTACAAATAACTGATTTTTGTAATTAACAATGTCATCAAAGAATTGTTTACATATTTTATTTGTTTTTTTAAATCCGGCATACCGGTGTATCGTTCAATTAAAGTGCCAGTTTTGAATTAATTATAATATCTTAAATATTGTTTATTTCCTTTGCTTAGCTATTTTGGAATATACACACCTTATATGGTAATATTATGAATAATTGATATCAATAAATAATTTGAAAAATAAAATAACAGTGTACTTGTTCCGTTGTTGAGTTTCCTATCCAAGATCTAGCTATTAAGCCGTTTGGCCTCTCCTTATTAATTACTATCCTAGATTTTAATAGGCCCCTTGTAAAAGCAGCAATGCCCATGTTTCTCTACATCTACAAATAGACTCATTAATAGTCTGATACACGGTAGATAGGAGATATCACTGATACTGATAAGCTTGCAGCATGACAATAGGGCAATGGTCCAACTAATCTCCCACCAGAGCGCAGAACGATCGGGGTGTGACCACAGTTGTCTTTACGTTGATAAAATAAAATTTAACATCTAGGCGGCAGTGCATTATTGTTGTGGATGGTGACAGATTTCCCACCAGAGTGCAGAACGATCGACGTTTGGTCACCACCATGTGTAAGTTACACTGGAACCAAAATGTAAAGAGTCCTGTGGTCACTCCCCGATCATGCGATCCAGGCGGAGAATCGAGGCAAACCAGTTTGGCATTGGCCTATTGTAAGACAGCACATTCTGGCACTGGGTATTACAACTCCTGTAACTAGCCTGTTGCTTCCATTTCCCTTACCTATATTATTTATCTCTCTTCTTAGTCTATAGGGGTCCCATGTTTAGTACATTGTACTTCCTTCACTGACTGACTCCCTTGTGTAACATTTATTTAATTTGTAACCTAGGCCCTACCTTATAAATCCAATTTACATGTGGCTTTCAGTTACATGAATTCTGTTCCAAGGTGTCTGTCCATATCTCTCCCCGTGTGTTTTAAATTTGCTTCAGCACTGCGTCATCTACTTTGGCAAGGAGCTGCTTGACAGCCACATGCGTTTCTTGACGACCGACTTCCTAGAAAGTTGTGTTAGATATTAGCTCTCAGGTTCCAGCCACAGACGACTCCAAACAGCAGAATGCGGGCAACCATACTTGGGGAAGGAACTGTCTAAAAGAACGAGTTCCATTTCCTTGGAACTTTTTAAGGAACTTGATCCCTTTCAGTGTTGAGGAACTTTCAATAGATCCAAGTTCATATTTTCAAGGAATGTTTTAGAAAGTTCCAGTTACAAGTAGTCAATTTTGTACTTGGCACTACTTTTCAGTACCTATTTTTTGTTAGCAATCAACCTTGCCATTTCGTATCATTATAATTTTCATATCATATGAATCATTATGATTCATGCCCTACCGTGCCATATGCATGCTTGCAAGTTGCATGTCAGTCACTGCAGTCGCATTAAACAAACTTAAAAATAAAAGGGAACTTTTTAAAGGAACTTAAGTTCCTTTAAATGAGGAACTTGAACTTTTTGAACTTAAACTTTATAAAAGTTCTTTTTAAATTGATGAACTGAATCTTTTAAAAGTTCCTTTTCGAAAGGAACTTCTCCAAGTAGGCCTATGCGGGCAACCACATTGGGGATTCCTCTATTTCAGGGCCACGTCTATACGTCCGACGGGATCTCGGGCGTACAGCTGAGTTTGTGCTATACATCCGACGGGATGTCGGGCGTACAGCTGAGTTTGTGCTATACGTCCGACAGCGGACGGCCAAGGAGCGCATAACTTAAGGATTTTGGGTGTGCTCTTATCGATTAGTATATCCTAGAACTGGGGCGGTGTACTACAACTAGGCGGAAAGTTCGACTAACCTAACGAAAGTACACAGAGAACTTAATTACGTCCACAAGCTCGGCGGGCGTACAGCCTGTGGTTGCTTGCCCGTCCGACCCGTCGCGTGACGTATAGACACTGCGCTATTTCAGGGGGCTAACTTGCAGTTTGATAAACCAGAGGATGGTTGCGAGTGTACATGACCCGATACTGGAGTTAAACCATTTCCTTATTATTATGTGGGCTATGTACCTAGTTTGTAGTTCAAGATCTAGCGTTAGCTGACCCTTGTCTACCAGCTATGCTAGCATATAGTTACACAATAATTAAACCTAGCCTACAAAACAATGCGCTGATATATCCGCATTTCTTTCCTTGTCTGCATAACTGGCAAGCAGACTAGAATGTATTCGGAGGTAGACAAGACGATGTGTGTGGCAATGAGTCCTAACTACATTCGGTGGTAGACAAGCAACAAGTAGCGCTGGGTCAACTAGACTACACATTAACCTTACCGGTACTAAATGCAATGATAAAACAAAACCAGGATAAATCAATCTTTGATGCTCGCGCAGGGAAGAGTTAAGATGCTCTACAACAGCTAGGGAACGAGGCTTTGTGACAGCCGACAGCTATGACTTAACATTGCCCAGTAACTACAACGGTACCTAATGGTAAGCTGCTAGTACTCGACGATGCTGGTCCCTGCAAGGCATATTAATACAAATCTGGCTTGACTGCTGCGCAGGTACTAATGCAAGTTCTGCTATCAGTTCTGCATTTAAAAGTATCTCGGCATAGGTAGCTTATTTAATAATAATAATAATAATAATAATAATAATAATCTTTATTTACCTTCGTTAACAACTGGTAGGCCTATTTAATATCCATAAAGATTGTGTCAAAAAAGATCATGATGGCAAAGCTGCTATTGCTGTCACTGTCAGTGTCATGTAGGCTAGTGCAACATCTGGTAAAATAATAATATTGTTAGAATTTACCGCCATTACGAGATACGTTCAGAAAAAAACTAATGTGGGTGCTTTCAAGAATAAATTTGTTTGTACGTACCGCATTCTGTGTGCTGTCGTGTGAACGAAGTAGTCACACGCATGCCCTCTCGTAAACTTCTGCGAGCCTGATACACAATTCTGAATTTAAGCAAATTTTCGCCGCTGTTTGGTGGTTTCGTGTACGGGTTGGTCGGCCGTCCGAGTCGATAGTCCTTGAATAATCGATAGTATATATCGATTAGTCGAGTCCCTTATTAATCGATAGTGTATATCGATTAGTCGATGCAAAGTCGACCGTTCTGTGGTCGCATGCCCTCTCGTAAACTTCTGCGAGCCTGATACACAATTCTGATTTTGAGCAAGTGTTTGCCGTTGTTTGTGGTGTACGGTTTGGGTTGGTCAGCCGTCCGAGTCGATAGTGCCTTAATATATCGATTAGTCGATACAAAGTCGACCGTTCTGTGGTCGCAAAAAATCGCCACGTATAGTTACTAGTTCGTACGATCTCACAACAGATCGCGCATAATGTATCAAACGCTGCAATCTAGTTCTAGTGTTATCTCAAGAGAGCGCGCTGCATGTAGTGCGTGGGAAATTTAAAAACAATAAGTCTGCTACAAAGTCAATCCAAATCAATGGATTTTAGACTACTAGTTTGTAGATCCATGGTCAAACCATCGAGTTTCATAAACAAATACTTTGATGATCTAGTAATGTGATCAGCGTAAATGTAACAAAATAACGGATAGAGGTACCGAGGTAGCCCATTCGCAAGCGTTTACACTTATTAAGAGGTCCAGTTCGATCCCTGACCTGACATCGGGGGAGAGGTGAAGGCTCACAGCTTTTGGGGGCATATAGTCGTAGGATAGGACGGTTTCAAAAGTTTCTAGTTTAAAGAAAATAAGCAAAATCTGGGGTGTTCCCAGTTATTTACCTATATCTGTACTATGTACCTATCAACTGGCTAATAAAACAAACAAACAAACATAACCTTTTTGTTTAAATTACATAATATTCCCCATAGTTTACGAAACAAACATTGGAAGAAATAGCATATTCAGGAGTTGACAATGATCTGGCCTGATCTGACTCTTCCAACTGCAAACCCGACTGAGTTTTCCAAGGTTTCCATAGCCATAAGGTGGGATAGAGACTGTCTTCACACCATGTACTTATAGTTAGTCCTACGCCGACGAGTTCACGAAAAAAAGCACTCTACCGGCAATCGGGGGACCGGGGTTCGATATCCCGTTGGGAAGGATGTTTATTTTTAATTTCTGGATTGATTTACATAAAATATGACGTTCCAGACTCCAGGGAATATCGCAGTTTGATGCATGCAAAATAATCCGTGTGTATAGTGTTGAACAGAAAAATAAATAATTATAATATTTGCCTTATGCGGTCAAGTTCAACCTATTAACTCAACTTGCGTACCTGAACAATGCTCAACTCTGAAGCAAACGTCAAGGAGGGGGTGATGTCTGATGTGACGTGGTCTCGTGAACAGCCACTCATGGTAAGACACGTGACACGTCTTATGCTTAAGATGATCAAGTCGAGTCACGTTGTCAACTGTGACAACTACGGTCACTTAAAAATTACAACATGCTGGTCAGAGCCAGCCACGGGTAAGGGGAGGAAAGGGGGTTCTCACGTCGCGGTCGTCATTGTCTTCGTCATCGTTCGTGGTGTCATTGTCGTCATCGTCGTCGAGGGGTCGTCAAGGGAAGGGGGCAAGGTCCCCGACGACGATTGCCAGCGCTTGCCTCTAGTATCGGGGAGTAATATACTCCCCTCTTACTAGCTGATGTTTGCGAGGTGGCATTTTCTCTTGAATCGCCTTTTACGATTAGCAGAGCCATGCTCTGGGAGATAAAGTAGTCCCACGCAAACTAAAAACTTACAAAAAAGCTCATCCATCAACGCGACTAAAAAAGCGTTCGCGAAGCGGCCTAGTTAACAACAATCAGCAACCGTATCCATACTCAACGGTCCCAATGGCTAATCTTGCAACCATTGTTTTGAGAAGTTTGGAGGAGGGCGTAGTGAACAGGAAGGTGTAAAGATGTGAATGATGGATGGAATAAAATTAATTAATGAATGAACGAATGTTTGATCTCCATTAAATATAATATGTTTAATTCATAGTTTAATGTTTACATTACATCTAGGTGATAAAAATTTATAATCGAAAAAAAATGAAATACTTTCGAACTACATAGGCTCGTTGCTCGTTAGTCGTTACTATAACTACATAAGAGCAGGCCTCGATGTTCAAGTTCTAATTCACAGTTTTATATATTGTAATTAGCGAATAAATTAATAATAATAACGAATGGATGGAGTCCTACAAAATATGACCTCAAAGAAAGATGTGGGCAGAATACGATTTCCCTTCTCCTCGTGATTTACGCCGCTCAGCGAGAGAGTACTTAGAGAATATAAATGATAAGAGAAAACCACAGAAAAGGAATATTTAGCGTTCTCTCTTGGGTCTTGGCGAGGTGGTGTTGTGGGGTGAGTCTAGATACCCCCCTCACCTGTCACCTGACAAGACAGTCTCAGAAGCCCCCCACCCCGCCCCCTCCGCCCCCTAGCAAGCTCTCGGCTAGTGATTAATATCATTAGAGACCTTAGTTCATTGTCCACACTTGACGAGCTACATCACTCATCTGCTATGAACACCAGGGAGAGGGAATACACTCAAGAGTCAAAGTAAAACGTCTTTCTTTCAACTTGTCATATAAAAATAAAAATTTATTGTATTGTATTGTTGAGTTATGTATAAAGTATTGTTATGTAATGATTGGTAAATTGTACTTGTATAGGACATTTTGTCCTGTTGTTATGTGGCCACAAATACATAAATATTTTCGAAACCCGGCACCTCCACCAACAACGAGATTTCGCTGGTAGAGAGAAACGTTTTACTTATTTACTATTCTTCACCAGAGCTTCGCTCCTCTTCGAACTTCGAAGCACTCCCGCACCAGCATACTGGCTCGTCAGTCGTCACCATAGACATAGTACGTCGCCCATGTAGCTGGGAAGCACTCCCGCACCAGCATACTGGCTCGTCAGTCGTCACCATAGACATAGTACGTCGCCCATGTAGCTGGGAAGCACTCCCGCACCAGCATACTGGCTCGTCACTCAGTCGTCACCATAGACATAGTACGTCGCCCATGTAGCTGGAAGCACTCCCGCACCAGCATACTGGCTCGTCAGTCGTCACCATGGACATAGTACGTCGCCCATGTAGCTGGGAAGCACTCCCGCACCAGCATACTGGCTCGTCAGTCGTCACCATAGACATAGTACGTCGCCCATGTAGCTGGGAAGCACTCCCGCACCAGCATACTGGCTCGTCAGTCGTCACCATAGACATAGTACGTCGCCCATGTAGCTGGGAAGCACTCCCGCACCAGCATACTGGCTCGTCAGTCGTCACCATAGACATAGTACGTCGCCCATGTAGCTGGGAAGCACTCCCGCACCAGCATACTGGCTCGTCAGTCGTCACCATAGACATAGTACGTCGCCCATGTAGCTGGGAAGCACTCCCGCACCAGCATACTGGCTCGTCAGTCGTCACCATAGACATAGTACGTCGCCCATGTAGCTGGGAAGCACTCCCGCACCAGCATACTGGCTCGTCAGTCGTAACCATAGACATAGTACGTCGCCCATGTAGCTGGGAAGCACTCCCGCACCAGCATACTGGCTCGTCAGTCGTCACCATGGACATAGTACGTCGCCCATGTAGCTGGGAAGCACTCCCGCACCAGCATACTGGCTCGTCAGTCGTCACCATAGACATAGTACGTCGCCCATGTAGCTGGGAAGCACTCCCGCACCAGCATACTGGCTCGTCAGTCGTCACCATAGACATAGTACGTCGCCCATGTAGCTGGGAAGCACTCCCGCACCAGATACTGGCTCGTCAGTCGTCACCATAGACATAGTACGTCGCCCATGTAGCTGGGAAGCACTCCCGCACCAGCATACTGGCTCGTCAGTCGTCACCATGGACATAGTACGTCGCCCATGTAGCTGGGAAGCACTCCCGCACCAGCATACTGGCTCGTCAGTCGTCACCATAGACATAGTACGTCGCCCATGTAGCTGGGAAGCACTCCCGCACCAGCATACTGGCTCGTCAGTCGTCACCATAGACATAGTACGTCGCCCATGTAGCTGGGAAGCACTCCCGCACCAGCATACTGGCTCGTCAGTCGTCACCATAGACATAGTACGTCGCCCATGTAGCTGGAAGCACTCCCGCACCAGCATACTGGCTCGTCAGTCGTCACCATAGACATAGTACGTCGCCCATGTAGCTGGGAAGCACTCCCGCACCAGCATACTGGCTCGTCAGTCGTCACCATAGACATAGTACGTCGCCCATGTAGCTGGGAAGCACTCCCGCACCATATACGTGGCTCGTCATCGTCACCATAGACATAGTACGTCGCCATGTGCTGGAAGCCTCCGCACCAGTACTGGCTCGTCAGTGCACCATAGACATGTACGTCGCCCATGTGCTGGGAAGCACTCCCGCACCAGCATACTGGCTCGTCAGTCGTCACCATAGGCATAGTACGTCGCCCATGTAGCTGGGATATCAGGACTGTAAATTATTTATAACAATGCAACTTGTAAATAATTATATTCACAAATTCTGTACTACCACCGAGAAGTTTTATTTGACCAGAACATTATTGAACCATATAAGTGAACTTGATTTGCTCCTCTAGGGCCGTCCACTTCTCACGCAGATCGTGATCTGAGGAATTGCTCGACCACCTGTGACCTGTGACCGTGACCTGTGACCTGTGACTGGGACCTGTGACCTGTGACCTGTGACCTGTGACCTGTGACCTGTGACCTGTGACCTGTGACCTGTGACCTGTGACCTGTGACCTGTGACCTGTGACCTGTGACCTGTGACCTGTGACCTGTGACCTGTGACTGTGACCGTGACCTGTGACTGTGACCTGTGACTGTGACCTGTGACCTGTGACCTGTGACTGTGACCTGTGACTGGTGAACAAGGAACAAAGACGTCAATGAACGTTTACATGATCAGACCATCTCTCACAGTGTTGACGACCGCTTTTAAACATAATATTACGAAACAACTGTTACTTATACAATAATAATTTGTTAGACATAACCACTTACCACATACCTGTATTCCTCAGTAGTTTTTTATCATGCTTGCAGCTAGATAGTAGAAAATAATTATATAAGGCGAAGTGAATTTATTTTGATATTGTTGTCTGAATAGGCAACACTCACTCATGTTCACCCATGTAGAGGCTAAAGAGGTATGGGGAAAGATTACAAATCATTCGATAGATAGATTTTTACTAGGAAAACGCTAAAGTCCCGCCGCGTTGATGGATGAGCGTTTTTTTTGTAAGTTTTTTTGCGGTTTTGTGCGTTATGTTTGCACTTTTCCTTTGCAAGTGCTTTTGAATGCATTGTGAGGTGATTGTTGTCAAGTTTCTATTTATTTGTTAATTGGTATTATAAAACTTCAAAAAATCATATTAAAACCTTATTTCTGTAGATTCTGACTAATTTTTTCAACTTTTTCTTTCAAAAGGTACTACATCACCATAACCTTAATGCCCATGTGAAATCTGAACGTTGTAGCCCTACCCGTTTTGGTCAGAATCGGCCCAATGTGACGAAAATATCCACTAAAAATTGAAAAACTAATATTAAAACCTTTATTTCTATGGATTCTAGCTAACTTTTTCACTTTTCTTTCAAAAGGTACTACATCACCATAATCTTAATGTCCATGTGAAATATGAACGTTCTAGCCCCACCGTTTGGTCAAATCGGCCCAAATGTCACGAAAATATCGCACTAAAAATCGAAAAAAATCGTAAAAGTACGATATTCATGAGAAATATTTCTTCGATTGTACCCAAAAACAATACACCTCTAAGTTCAGAGAAAACGAAGGTCCGGTCAAATTTTCATCAAGATCGCATATGCCGTTTGCCCGGAATCGAGCGAACAAACAGACGGAAAAACAAAAAACAAAACAAAAAACAAAAAACAAAAAAAAAAAAAAAAAAAAAAAAAAAAAAAAAAAAAAACACCCGAGCTAAATTTTTTGGGGGGTCAGTGAAATTGAAGTCTTCGCTTCCGCTCGCTACGCTCGCTACGCTCATCCAATTAGCCTCTTTGAAATTCAACAAGTATATAAAATATACATAAAATATTTGAGTTGTCATTTGGATTTGTTACAGGTAGGTAATTAATATTAAAACTTAAAAATATTTACATCTTATTCTAATTCTAAAATATGCTCTTTAAAATACACATATATGGACATACAATTAATACATTAATCAGTTCCAAGAGCAATAATTATACAAAATTTCACATTACCAAAAGCAGAACATAAACAGTATACAAAAATATATACCTCATTTCCACATGCATCCTACCGACTTTTAAACTCCTGCATAGAATAGTAGCACTCCTGAAGTAGCATACTCTTAAGTGTTAGTTTGAACCTCGTTATATCTCGTATCACGCTTGTTATAGAGTTCAATTCTACTAACTTTGAGTCCTTTTTGTCGAATTGTGAGGATACACTGGGGTATTCTAAGTTTATTTTTATTTCTCGTGTATAGGTGCATGATGGACGTCTGAGTTGCATTGAAAAATATTTTTATTTTTATGCACAAACATTAGAATTTCATATATATCCACACAAGGCATGGGTATAGTATTCCAATCTTCTTTTATCTAAGTGCCCGTTAGGGCGCCGCAGCCAAGCCGCGGTGCGCTACACACTCTGGTACCTTCACAGCAAGCAAAGTTGGGGTGATTTCGAGGTGTTACCCAGCCGTCATGAAACGTGATATGAACTTTAAAACTATCAAAATCGAGGTGATTTAGGTACCCGACAACACACGCCAAATTTGTTTGGGGTACGAGCATTCCTTCTTGGTGAAAAAATGACTTGAAACATGCTCAAAATCACTTTAAAGATGTTAGTTACTACTGGCTACTATCTAATTCGTCAGTTTCAATTGCCCAGCGATTCTGACCAAACGGGTGGGGCTACAACGTTCATATTTTACATGGACATTATGGTAATAATGATGTAATTCCTTTTGAAAGAAAAAGTTAAAAAGTTTGGTAATACCATAGCAATTAAATCGACTTTGATAAAATTATTATATTTTAACAAATGCAATGGAACTTGAAAAAGTAATGAGATCCCACACATAACAAAAACTTGTAAAAATACAGCCAAACCTTACACACTCAAAAGAAATGAGATCTAAAAAAAGGGCCAAGCTCATCTACCCTTCCACATTTGCGCATTCTCAATTCATAAACGTACAGGGTCCCGTAACAACATTCTTGAAAAGCTTAGCAAAATAGAATTTGCATGGCCATTACGTTTAAACTAATAAGAAAAAAAAGAATTTGTATGAACTATTACGTTTAAATTGATAGTTGCAAATTCTATTTTCCAAGCTTTTCAAGGATGTTGTTACGGGACACTGTACGTTTATGAATTGAGAATGCGCAAATGTGGAAGGGTGATGAGCTTGGCCCTTTTTTAGATCTCATTTCTTTTGAGTGTGTAAGGTTTGGCTGTATTTTTACAAGTTTTTGTTATGTGTGGGATAGTGGTTTACAGCTAGCTCTAAATCCTGACCATGATATGATTCTGATACAGTGCAATTGTCTTTGATCATGGGCCTGTCCATAATGCTACACCGGCATATGTGTCCCTTCCAGGGACAGGTAAACCACAATAAACTCCCACTCAGTCGCCACTTACGTTGTTACTTAGAATGTATAATCTGAAATAGGAAGGATACAGCCCAGACTATAGAACGAAATACGCAATGTGCTCCGTGCAATCCCCAACTAAGCAACCGCTACAGCTTTTGTTTTTTATGAGCGACACTCCCCTAATGCAGCACTTTCCGTCCGTCCGTCCGTCCGTCTGTGCATGTGTCATGTCTCATGAAAAACCGAACATGACCTCCGATTGACAACGTTATTTTGTTACATTGCTCTTCAACCAGGATGATTGTGAGCTGGGAGGGAGTAGGGACCGGCACCTCCACCAACGAGTGTTATACTTTGGGACACAAATGAACTATTACTAAAAACTATCAAAAATTCCATAAGTTCTCAGATAACCGTGTCGGTAGCTTGAGGTAAAGCATCCGACCAGTAATCGCAAGACCCGAGTTCGAAACCTGGCTGAGATCGATTTTATAATTTCTGTATTGATTTCTGCATACACACTTGGGATAATAACGGTAAGCTTCGCTCCCTATTATTCGTTCTGGTTGTAGCTACTAACAGGTGCCCTGGCTTGTCTACTCTGATCCTTGTAAGTGCGGGCGCCGTGGAATAAGAGAGAGAGAGAGAGAGCAAGCATCATGCGAGATGAGAGTGGTGGGTCTCGCAGCATCAATCAATCAATCAATCAATCAATCAATGTAAACGTGGCCCGCATGCCACCCACCCAACAATGCCCGCGCAACGTTATCTGTGCCCGGTCGGTCCCCGTATTATCGACGTGGTTCGATGCCATGCGCAACAGGCTGTGTCGACTGTGACGGCTACATGTTGCCTCGCCTACCCCGCTCACACTGCTACCAGCCTGCGACGCCGAGCGCACGCAACAAGTTCGCTCCGCTCCGCCGCCGCGACGCCGACGACGTCCTCGCACTCCGGCAACCAGCACCTGTTGACACGAGGGGCACCTCCGCCAGAGACGAGGTGGTGTGACCAGCGACACCCAGCATGGCGGCCATCTCTCAAGTAAGTCGTGATATAAGCAATGAGTACTGTAGATAATATAGTACCATTCGAGGGTCAAGTGCCCAGCAACAATCTACTTTATTTTATATTAATTCGTGGAAATAGTATAATGAGAGGTTCTAACCGAGACAAATGGTGAACGAACCGATAGAGGTATGCGTTACGCACGCAAAGTCTTCGGTTCTATACCAGCCGCTGGCAATCCTAACTGATGTTTGTTGTCAGCTCAAAGACGAATGTTGGGACTGTGTCAGATGAAATCTCCATTCGTTGTTTCCTCCCAACTATATCCTTTCCTATGTGCAGGTTTCTTACTATACATAGCTGGTGTGGAAGTGTCAACTAGTATAGAGATGATGATGATGATGATGGCGTTGTGTGTGAGACGACGGAATCCAAGGAAGCAGCCAGACTAGAGCTCACAGCTGGGGAAATGATAAGTTACCACGTTCATTTCGCAACGTTACACGTTATCGCGGCCACAAACACAAGTCCCACGTAGCGCTGTGTGGCAGGCAACCCGCATAACATGCAGACAGACAGACAGACAGACAGACAGACAGACAGACAGACAGACAGACAGACATATGGTAATAGTAGGCGAAACGGGGCCTCCATACACCGTACATTGCATGAATGCTAATGTACCAAGGCAAGGGTGGTTGAAATCTGAATAATGTTTATTTATATGTTTTAATTAATGTCTAGAATTAGCGTAGCCGACGGGCTGGGTGGAATTCTTTGCTGTGTTGCTAAGTTGATATCTTAAAACAATCCGGGACAGACCGAACAATACACATGGGGTTAAATGTAATTTGGTGTAGGTTGGCCGGCGACTGTAATGTGGTAGATTCAACGAATCTGTGAGGTTAAACTAAGCTCTCGAGAGAAAGAAATTATACGTGATTGTGAGGATTAATTAGGTTGAAACTCTCGTCATTGCATCCAGCGCATGAGTGAGGATTTGAATCCTTGTATTACCAGACTTACATCTGCCCGACTCGACGCCGACCACCAAGCCAGCACGTATTGTCCTCGACCATAAGTCCGTGACGTACTTTCTGGTTACTACAGTCTGAAACAAACCCTTGGACCAGGACATTCAACCAGAAAATGATTTAAAACCTGGGTTTACTAACATATAAAACTACTGTGCGGCAGTGATTGGTCACATCCTAGGTCACAACGCGATCTGTATAGTCACGTTGAAGGAGGGAGGGATCTAAAACCTTACTCTTGTACCCCCTCGAACTGCATGGGGGGTAATGATATATTGACACTCGTTTCTTCGTTCGAAAAATTAGCCAGTAATGAAAAAATGAGTGGCAAATATTTATTTTATTGCACGCAAAAACTGTTTCACGTAAAGGTTTAGAGATTTCGAAATTGTTCTGAAAATGTCATGGACATCGGTGTACCCGTTCTACCCGTACTCAGAGAACAACCAGAACAGGCTAGATCCAGGGCGCCGCAGTCAAAACCGCTAAAACTATCAACATTTAAATTTAGGAACCGGTACCTGACAACACATGCCAAATTTGGTTGGGGTACGAGCATTCCCTTTGGGTGGAAAAAGTGTGTTGAAACACGCTCAATAGAAGATGCTAGTTACTACTACTGGCTACTGGCTACTACTGACCAAACGGATAGGGCTACAACGTTCATGTTTTACATGGACATTAAGGTAATGGTGATGCAGTGACTTTTGAAAGAAAAAAAGAAAAAGACAGCTGGAAGGCATCCAAATAAAGGTTTTAATTAACATGCATATAATCACATATAACTAGAGAAATTTGACAGTAATCACCTACAATGCGTACAAATATCAATTCTTTGGGGCACGAGATATTTAAAATCATTTAAGTAATCACCATCGCAATCAATACTACTTGGATGCTCGTCTGAATCGAATCGAATAAGAATAATTTTAATAATTTTAACAAAAATAATTTTGCAATACAACTTAAAAAAGTAATTAGATCCCACGCATACAAAAGAATTGTAAAAATACAGCCAAACCTTACACTTTCAAAAGTAATGAGATCCAAAAGAAGGGCCGAGCTCATCTACCCTTCCACACTTGCCCATTCTTAATTCATAAACGTACAGTGTCCCGTAACAACATCCTTGAAAAGCTTCGCAAAATAGATTTTGCATGAACTATTACGCTTTAATTAATAGTTGCAAATTCTATTTTACCAAGCTTTTCAAGGATGTAGTTACGGGGCACTGTACGTTTATGAATAAAAGTAAAAGTAGAAGGATACATGAGCTTGGCACTTCTTTTAGATATCATTACTTTTGAGTGTGTAAGGTTTGGCTATATTCATACAAGTTTTTGTATGCGTGGGATTTCTCCTACGCGAAGTCAGATCGAAGTACCCGCCTCGCTCATCCAGCAACGAGCCCTGATCAGCCCCGAGGCAGAACAGCGAACAAAGAGAACAAACACACTCAGAGTATAGAACAAAAACCAATTCACCTTAATACTCGCTCAGTCGCGCACAAGTTCTAAGCCTCAAACAACAGGGGGCTTAAGCGACGCCATTGTTTGCTTTATAAGTATCATAAGCTGCTTGCGCGGTCTAAATGACGTGATAGGATGAACATTATCACGACCATTAGGCTCTCCAGAGAGCAGTGCTGAGCATGATGGTGCAGAGTAGAGTAGAGTAGTGTAGACTGTTGACACTTGAACGCACTCGGCAGCACTCGAGGGCGAGCGAATCATTTCATTCAGACTCTGGCTCGAAAACACATTATCTGTTGTGAGTAACAGCGATATAAAATCTAGCTCGAGTATAATATTCTGCACATGCGATTTAACAGAACCAATAGCAAACAGGTTAATTTATATTCTATTGAGAACAATAATATTACTTTGAACCATAGATGTGTTCGGAAAATGTATGATTTCTCTAATAAATAATATAATATTATGAAACCAAGCTATATTATTAGAATGGCCGGTGTACGGAGGGCACACAATGTCGTAGCTGGACTCGACTGATAACGCGGTGTTGCCATACCTCCGCTGATAACAGCCGAGCAACACCGGCGCACGCGACTGTTTTAAATACACTCACACGCGCAATGATATTCTCGTAATTAGCTATTGTGGTCGTGACCTAATTCGCCATAACCTGCGCGTTCCTACGATGTGGTGTCTGAAGCTGATACGGGTACGCGGAAGTCGTGTTTGCGTGGGGGCATTTAGGAAAACGTAATTATTTCTCGCACAAAGAACTTCGTGCATAAGCCACGATGTGTTTTCTATATGTGGCCTCAAAGTTCATAGGAGTTAACACTTTCTAGGGACTTTATTTGTAGTTTGGATGAGATTTCCACTTAAGAATGATCTAAAACTCAGTATCTGGTCCAATGAAAGACAAGATACAGTTTTGCAAATTATGGGCATAAGTGTTACTGTTCAATTTTCGATCCTGAAGCCAAATTCATACGCACAACTTTGTATTATTTACTTGTGCATTTATGCTTAGTTTGATTTATTTTCTGCCGTCCTACTAAATAGGATGTACGTTAAATAAGTAAACAAATGAATAAATTATCCATTCCGTACTAGAAGCAAATAGAGATACTGGTGAAAGAGAAATCCCACACGTAAGCTCGCGGATATTCATTTTGACTTCGATAAAAATGATAACAAAAAATAAAACCAATGAAACGAAATAAAGACAAAAATTAAAAAAATATGGCATTTTATTCCTCAGTAACTGACTAGTCTAAAATGGAGTAACACGTTGCATATTTCTTGACAGCGCAGTCAGGGATAATCCCGACGTCCCGCAAGGAGTGACGCTATTAATATTATCTCAGGGTGCTGGAAGTCACTTCGTCTCTAACCTGATAAATAGTTGAAGGAGTTGGGACAACTCGGAAGTCGGAGCGTGAGAATCTGGCTGGTGCTCGGCGCGACGCTAGAAGTTAGCCGTGGCCGTAAGTATCACTTCCTGCGATGCGAGGTACAGCCTGCAGGAGTACTCGTTCCAACTCTGAAGTAAGAATAATCAAAAAATCGTAATTTAATTAAAATAATAATAATAATAATAAAATACTAATTCAAATAATAATAATCCATATAATATCAGTAGGCTATAATAACCAACGAACAAGTAACTATTAACTTATAATATAGTAATGTAATATATATAATAGTCTAATCGATAATACGTATAATGAATAATATAATATTATAAATAACATAAATACATTCAATTACAAATCCGAGTCTCACATTCGGTAGGCGCCTTGACAACTAGACCACCGAGACGGTAACTACTTAACTTTTGAATTGTAGTTGGTTAGTAGTTACTAGTCGTAATCGAAGACTCGTTATGGAAGTTGAAATATTTATTAAAACATTTCATTTTAACTCTACCGTGTTAGAGCCGTTTGCCTAACGTTAAGGAAGTTAATGTAGCTCTTTTTTCTAATAACCTCTGTATCCACGCTATATCCCACTTCTCTGGTTGGGTAACTTGTTTAATATACAACTTCCCATATAATCTAAAACCCTATCTGGCTTAATCCATGTTTCCTAAGTAGCTATCAGTGTAGCTCTCTTGTCTGGCAACCGAATCTGTAGTTTCCAATTACAGCTAATGCGTTTGAAAATAAAACAAGCCCCACGCTCTGCACGGTTAAATCGAGCCAACATGGTGGGCTTCTCATCGTACGCCCTACTGAGTAGTAACTACTTCATACTTAGTACCGTGTGTGGGAGGGGAGGGAAGGGGGGGGGGCAGCGAGCTTCTTCTATTAAGTACCCTTGTGTGTAGTGTAAATATACCATATACACCTGATGTACAAGAAAATTGGTTTGCTTATACCTTTTAAATTTGCCACTTGGGAATGTTTAAACGACCAAGCTCGTTGTATGTTAAACTTAAGACGTACTTTGGAAGGAGGGAATGATATAATTTATTTTAAAGTCTATCTATATATTTATAATACCGGTATTTCAATAACAAGGTTAAGCTCTCCGGGGAGTTATTTTCATCTTGTAGGGTATGCTTCTAGCTCATATCATCAGAATTCATATGCCTGCACACACTCATTATAGTCACATTGAGTGGCGGAAACTCAAGGTAAACTCTGTTCTATTGTTAGTGTTAGGAAACAAACAGGCATGCCATTTCACGAAATAAAAATTGATTGAATTGAATTGAAAACGTCGCTGAATTCAATGAAAACCCCACAAGCCCGGTTAAGACACGTACCCGGCGCCTCCACCAAAAGTTGCGAGGTTTTATAATTCCTCGCTGAGTCTCGCTTGCGACTACAATGTTGTCCTCGGTGATGTGGGGGGTGGTGGAGGGGGTGGCGCCTCCCCCCACCCCCCGCCTGCCGACACCGGGACGGCACGGATCAACCTACAAGGTTCTGGTTTAATTGCACGTATAATCTCAGCGAGTCAATACTATTACCTATAGGCGGGACAATGAATCGCGGCCAGGCAGTTTAAACTGATAGTGTGCGTGGCGACATCGATTGCGTGTGTGTTCCTATTATTAGATCAGTCGCCTCGGGCCGTGCGTCCGACCACTCTGTGCTCTGTGTTTCAAACACAATTGAATCACGCACAACGACCGCCAACAGCTCGGAACCCTAACTACCAACTAATTACATTAAAACATAGAAAGTTCGTTACATCCAAGTTTATTGGATGAGCCAACAAGTTAAGCTCGCTATTTATCTCTGCTTTGCCGAGTTCGTTTACTCGTTTAGCTGCTCATATTATGAAATATCAAACTACAACATGTCTGTGTAAAGCAACCTCATGAGCGTTTCTATTTAGAATCGAGCTCCCCGATAACACTGCAGCATCTGCTATTTGGTTGTTTATTGAAAACCGATGAAACACGCCGTAAGGTATTTGTATTGACCTAGTCTCTGCGAAGAACAGTGAACGGGTTCACAACACGAGCTGCAGACAGGTGCCGGCAATCCCGACTAAAAGTTCATCCGAGGTCTCCAAAAATATTGTCTATATACTCAGGCACGTGAAGAGGGTCATCCAACTGCTCCCACGAGAATTAAAAGAAGATAATACACAATATGGGCATCATTCGAACAGGAACAAAGAACAAGTTGGGGCAGAAGCCACTTTGTAGAAACAAGTTAATAAGGGCATGGAATAAACTTAATAATATGGAGTAAGTAGTAATTAAAAACCTGATTGCTTCAGAAATGCGTAACTAAAAGACGTGGGTGAACAGAAACACTAAAACGGATGAATGACGGAACAATGTTTTATAGTATGGCAAGCACGAAACAACATCAGTGACACAAGTTAGAACAGCAGCTATAGCGTCACCTCCTTGTGTTGATGTGTGCACAGCCTAGCACTTGGAACAGTGTGCACATATTGCTCTGGAGTAGGTCTATAACTCTGTTGCTACAAGCTCCACACAGACCGCCTGCTGGGCGCTGCACTCTGATAAGAACACACTTCACGCTGCCACCAAAGTTGGACGACCTTTAACCGCAATGGCCGCCAAGTGTTTGCGAAGCAGAAACGTCGTGGATATTGGTATTTGTTATATCATTCAAGCTCGAGCAGGAAGACAAAGAGAACGAATTCTGCGTCTCCTCCGGGTCCAGTTAGTTGCGCAGCCGACCCGTGGTCTAGTTGTTTCCGGACTCACATCCCTCAAGAGACCGTCCAATCTTTTCTCGGCGTCATATGGGGCCTAACTCTCTTATGAGATACAAGTACAACCATTACATCCTTAGAGAAGAATATAGTTGGTTACATAAAATATTTCCGTGGTTGAAAGACAAGATTGGTCTTTACTTGAGCAATCACGGATAAGGAAGTATCCATAAAACAGGGAACAAATCTACTAAATTAACAGATTGTCGAAGAACAAAAAAATTATCTTATCGTACATTGGAGTCCTTGGTAGAGGTGACGACTACAGCTCGCTCCCTTGACCACAAGGATCACCAAAAATATTTTGCATCATCCTTGTTTAAGGGCAGGTCAGCAAAAGACGCATGGCAATCGGAGGCCGTGTGCGTTTTTCTTCGCGTGACACGATACTCGCACAGATGGACAGACGGACCGAGCTCTTACAAACGTTATTACTGTAGTTAAAACAACCTTAAAACAAGCTTAAAGTAAATGTTTTATGTTGGGTGTAGATTACATTTTAAAGCGTGTTATGATCACGCTCTACTCGTCGGCGCGTCTCTTCTTCCCTCGGCGCCTCGCCACAATCGTCTCTAGGGCGTGCGCCCCTTCTACGCACACGCTCACGTTAATATTTCAGCCACGCGTGCGGCTGCGGGGAGCCCGAGCCTTGTATCACTGCCACCGTGTTTTATTGATGAGCGTAGCGAGCGAAGCGAAGATTCCATTTCACTACACTGGAGAAAAAAATCCGGAATGTTTTTTTTTTTTTTTCTTTCCTTCCTTCTTTCTTTTTTTTTCTGTATTTTTGTGTGTTTGTCAGCACGATTCCGGCTAAACCGATACTCCGTTTGCGATGAAATTTTATGGAGGCCTTCGAAATCTCTGAACTTAGAACTGCCACGTTTTTGAGCGCAATCAAAAAATTATTTCTCATGAAAATCGCAATTTTACGATTTTTTTCGATTTTTTGAAAATTTATTTTCCTTGTAAAACCTACATGCTTAATCCGATTTTCATGATTTTTTCACAGAACCTTAATTTTATGAATTAAGATATCCGTGTGAAATTTGAGCGCAATCAAAAATTATTTTTCATGAAAATATAAATTTTGTGGGTTTTTTCTTTTTTTAAACAATTCTTTTACTTATAACACTACATGCTTTTTTATTGTAATACTTTTTTCACAGAACCTTAATTTTATAAATTTATATATTCGTGTGAAATTTGAGCGCAATCAAATAATTATTCTTATAAAAATCGCAATTTTTGTTTTCAATTTTTAAAATTCATACGATTAATTAAAAAAATTAAAAATTAAAGTTTATTTTTATCTAATTTAATTTAATTTAAAAAAAATCTTCAACTTAGTACTAATTTTTTTCACAGAACAACAGAAAATCCGCATACACATGGCAGCTCAATGCACCAATTACGCTCATCCAACAACGCGGCGGGACTTAAGCGTTTTCCTAATTTATTAACCTCTGAATACACTGGATTTACCGTAGAGCCCTAGGACGGCGGTAATATTGTTATATGCCAACTGGTACAGACAAGTGCCAAAGTATGTATTCATCTAGAACCTGCAGTTGGAAAATATGTTTTTTTTGTGCAGTTTAAAACGTTCGTCAAAAATTTGCGACAATAAGTGGCGACGATAAGTTGCGTCAATAAGTTTAGATGATAAATTGCGACAATAAGTTACGTCAATTAGTTGGAACAATAAGTTGCGTCTTTATGTTGTGTCAATAAGTTGCAAGAAAAAGTTGCGACAATAAGTTGTGTCAATAAGTTCTAGATTGTCCGGGGTCGTTGCACCCTGCAGCACAGGTGAACAGGGACACTATAGATGTTGGAAGCGGCCCCTTAAGCCCAGCTCAACTCTCGCAGCTGCTAGGGAAGAGGCCCCTTAAGCCCGGGGTTGATGGAATAATAAACAAGATGTAACGACATCAGTTCCACACGGGAAGATAATTTGCCAATTAATTATTATAATAGGCTGGTGTGAAACCTTCCCCTCCCCCCCTCTCCCGCTCCGACGCTCTGACAAGCCTCTAGCACCCGTCTACTTACTTCAACAATAATAACTTCAAATACACACATCTCTATTAATATTATCAATGCTCTTTTCACTTCAATAACAACTGATCTCTAGTGAGTATAGTTAGAATTCTGGTTGTTTAGGACAGCTACGAAGCTGGTGCCATTTAACCCATTTACATACGAAGGATATACAATGTACTACGGATTATTATATATAAACAGTATTTAATTATGTTAGCAAAACAAAACAAAAAACAAACAGCTGCTTTGTTTGAATTGAATGATATTATTTATGTCATGTTTATTTCAATATTATCAACACAATGAACATATTATTAAACTAATCCAATCTCCCGGTTTGTGACGAGGCGTTGTATTTTCTTTCACCGATCTATAGTCGAGTGTCGAGGCAACATCAGTGACGGTAATACCTGGTTGCGGCCGAAGTGTGGGAGGGGGGGGGGGGTGCGTGCGTAGATCTGCCTCCTCCCTCCATCTGGGCTGGCACACACCACGCCACCAACTGATACATTCCGCAAGGAAGCCGCACTACCACAGACACTCTGCCTGCTCAGACACCTATAGTAGCAAGGCAACCCGCACATTACACCAACAGCTATTTGTGGCTGCTCTTAGCTTCGACACACCCGGGATATCTGTAAGACAAAGCTCCATGTCAACCGGCAACCGCCACAAACCGACTTATGTGGATTATCTTCAGCATCTCGGACCAATTCCCTCCGGGATATCTTTAGCAAGAGACTCATGCACCCGGCACCTGCCAACGCTATGCGTGCTGCTCTTATGCTCTCGGACCGCTCACGGGGATATCGCTGTAGCAAGAGCTCCATGCAACCGTGCACCTCCCCACGCGTATTGTGCGCTCTTAGCTCTCGGACACACCCGGGGATATCTGTGTACTAGCAGAGTTCCAGTTGCAACCCGCATCTCACCTGAAACAGCTATTGTGGATGGCGTCTTAGCTCATCGACACACGGGGATATCTGTGCGACCTGTAACACTGCTGCATGACTTCACGTCTGCAGTCTCTCTGCTCCTCTCACTCTCTCTCTGTCTGTACCACTATATCCGGAATGTGAAGCACGCTCACACCATCAGCACTTGCGGGTGCTGCAAAGATACAAAACAAGTAAACAACACACACAATTAAATTACAAAATCGTTATTTTCAGGTGTATTTCATGCTTCAAATCCAAAAAAGGTTAAAGATGAAAAGTGGTGCTAAACTTTTCAATCGTGTCAAGCGACGATAAGATCCGACCTGTCATGGATGCTGATTTTATCGTGCGCGCACATCACAAATAATGCCCTCGAGACTCTTCCTTTGATGTTGCGACCGCCTCGACGGTGGAGAATACATTGCGCCTGTGGCACTGGCGATGACTGTTACTATGATGTTGCGACCGCCTCGACGGTGGAGAATACATTGCGCCTGTGGCACTGGCGATGACTGTTACTGTTTGAAAACGCTCATCGATGGTATCGGCGCGTACACGGTTGCCTTGGTCGGCTTTAAATTTAATGTCCCCCACTGAAAATCAGTTCTGTGACTGAGTGGGTAGACTCTAAATACAAATTTATTTTATTTATTTATATAATATTCATTTATTTAGCATTGTTGGTGGAGGCGCCGGGTTTAGAGACATCCCCCTATTGGGGAGACGCCAGCCCCGCACTCTAGACCACAGGGCCACCAAAACGTTTTGTATTTTTAATTAACCTTTTTTGATTCATACATGATACAAATATAGGCAATGATACATGAAAGTCATGGCATTAAATTATTAAATTGTGTTATACATACTATTTATGTTAAAGAAACGCACGCCAATCGAGGTAATGGTGTTCATAATGAGACTTGGCGGACGCATAAAGGGGAACTTATCGATGTGAGAAGAGCCGCGCGTCTATTGGCTGTGCAGCACACGAACAGAACCGAGGGCTATATAGACGACGGCGTCGGGCGGGCGGCGATGCCGTAATATAGCAGCTCATAAACACTTTACAACGCGGACTAATAACAACGTTAAGCTCTGAGTGCGAGCGAGCGATAACAATTGAACGTCGTCTTAACCCGCCACTCGTAGACTTGAGTACCTCGCGTTCTCGTCACCGCAACCCTTCTCTCGCCAACTACGAGATCGAGCGAGACTACTTGAGCGAGTACAGACGCCCCTAGGATTAGTCGCTTTAATAACCTCGTAAGACAGGCAGATCTAGGCCGGACCTAGACACTTAAACTCGCTCTTAATAGCCTCGCTAAGAAAATGTAATCTACTAGGTAACCTTCCCAATGTTATATACAGATCACTACACTTTGTTCCAACATCATTTTGTTGAGTAAAGGGGTGTTTCCACCATTGAACTTTAAAAATGAAAAATTTTACGGTGGGAATTAAACTTGTTATAGGGCGCAATTCATGCCCCTCTTCAGGAGTACTATAGGGTATGTTGCGGATAGGACAATTGTGAAGAAATGTCCGAGGACTGTTTAAGAGGACTGAGGAAAACCTCGTAAAAAACCTTCAGTGAGGATAGCCGGTAAGACGGGATTCGAATCCGGGACCTCCCGAATCAGTCAAGCGCGCGTAGCGCTCGAGCCAACACTGTCGGCATTGAGTACCATGTAGAACTATACTCAATGCTGTCGGTGATAAAGAGGGGAAACTTTTTTATTGTCTCTGGTAATGCTATTGCGTCACAGAACACTAAAGTATCGTCCAACCAGAGATAAGGAAGGGAGGCCCGCTGTCTGGCCTCGTATTCTATAACTCTGACGGAGTTGGAACCGGCGTTCCAACGGTAATCGTCTCTGTTGTAAGTGATCGACCCAGTTGAGGTCGATATCGTTGCGATATAATCCGTGAACAATCGAGTCCGACTCGTTTATTTGTATAAAATGGTGGATGATAACCTTGGCCTACACGTAAATAACACCAGATTATTACTTTCTCAAACGAATAACAATAGTATGCTCAAAGAAAACCTACCTCTAGTAAGGGCCTACCCCTGAGAAGTCCCGTGCGTTCCCTTTTTCATAAAATTATACCATTTAATACCAATTTCTCCCGATTGGATAATAATAACACATCTATGTCATTTCGAATATTTGACAACTGACTGTGAATCATTGTTCACAATTGACCGTCCACTGCCATGTAAATCATACTTTCGACCTCGACGGGTCGGTGCCCGGACAGAGTTGACCCGTGTAACGTTACTGAATAGGGGCCCTGGCCTCGATTAACTCGATTATGACACTCTCATTGTTGATATTTCTACAATAACCTGACATCAGGGCTAAGCCAAGGTAGGCCCTATTACTGGTCCATGCACATCTAGGCAAGGCTTTTACAAGCGAACGGAGCCTTATTGAAATGAAACTCTTTTTTAGCGAGACATGTTTGTTTTCCTTTTCTCTATTTGTTGTAAGCTCATCGAGTTGAGTATGTTTACACCTACTTTTAGTTTATTGAAGATGAAAGCCTCCAACAACGGAGCAATCTCCACAAGTGCAGTGTAGGCATTATTAAAATTAATACTGGGCCTTCGAAAATACATTAGTACTACGTTATACTTATATTATGTAAGAGATGTCTTAACGTGTAGGTATAGGTAAATGACATAGATTCATTGATTTATGTGGATAACATTGTGAAAACGTCGATTCCCTCTAAACAACATGTTATTTTCTGCTCGTTTGTTTTGTAAGCTTTATGCTAGGTAGGTGGGTTGGCTGCCCCCAACCCTTGGCGTGCCGGTCTGCACGGAGTATGTGTGGTTGATATGCACGCCGGACATCGCGTGCCTTGTATCGTACACACAGCTGACGTGTCGACCCAACAGTGTTGATTACATTTCTAAACTGCTGTTCCCATTGGATTCCGTTAAGTGCGGTACACTAGCTCGCCAACTTTGTATCGCCAGTAAGGAGTATTCTGCTGGCGACGACTCCACAATAATTACTTTACCTTACTAAGTAAGCTTGGACCAACGTGGTATAAAGAGCATTTCTAAAGAACGACTAGACATAACGTTAACGATGCTACGGTGTGTTCCTATTATTATTATTATCTTCCTCTAGTGTACCAGAAATTAATTTCAATAGTTATTTAGCCCGGAATTGGAGAATAAAATATTTTAACTTAGTTTCAACTCGAGACCTGGAGAATTTATTTAAAAAAGTTTCCTCTGTTCCATGGACTCGTGAACGAGGTGCACTTACTTCTTGTCGATTTTCTTATCAGTAGCATTTAAATCTTTGGTATAATGTTTCGGCCATATTGGATGCTCTAAATTGATGCGTCCGCTACACTCCTAGATACTCTTGCCACTATAGTGCAGCTTGGTGTAGTATTATCCCTATTATCTAGCCACTAGTGCAGCTTGGTGTAGTATTATCCTTGTATTCTCTTGCCATATAGTGCAGCTTGGTGAAGTATTATCCCTGTATTCTCTTGCCAGTGCAGCTTGGTGTAGTATTATCCCTGTATTCTCTTGCCACTAGTGCAGCGTGGCGTGGTATTAGAGCCTGCACAACGGCGGACGTGTCGCTTACTTCCCAGCCGATGTCATTACAGAGCACTCTGCGTAATGGCCGCCCCTGCTCGCCGCGTGGGTTCCGCAGCTGGAGGCTTCCGCTGCTACCCACGTAATTACCCCCGTCTCCGTCTACATAGATGGTCTCGTTAAACATGGACGCGCCATTGTGTTTGCGCGACGGCTGGTTGGTTCGCACGCCCCGGCTATGTACGAACAATTGTACTGAGATTTGTATAAATCAAAATAGAAATGTATTTGAAGGTTACCTGTGGTGAGAAACACAGCGGTACTCAAATCAGAGTGGTCCGAGTTCGAGTCGCAGACGGAGCTATACTTCATGAGACATACCACGAGCTTACACATGGTATAATAGGACAGGCTGAATTGTTGGGTAGAGATATATTATAGGGATCAAAACTTCCCTAGTGTACCGGCAGTGCGTCAGGTCTCATGATAAAAATCAAACACGACGTCCGATTGATACGCGTTTTTTGTTGTTGAAATAATTCTTGAATAAGGTTAATAATATACTATTTTGGTGATCCTGGGGGTAAAGAGGGGGGGGGGGGGGTTAAGGGTATGGCTATCCCCCCATTAAGTTCGTCACTATGAGTGAATGCGAGAACAAGCAAGGAACATAATAGTTTGTGATCTCTCGCCGAACCCGGCACCTCCACCAAACACGAGGTTTTAGTTTATTTTTGTTGCTCAACGTCTTTATTATTGCAATATTCCTATTCGATGCAATAGATGAGATAGATGAGGGTGAAGGACGATTATTACAAGAACACGTGCCTGAGGTGGGGTCCCCCTATAGTGTCATACGCGAACAAGAGCCACCGAGCCACCGCGGTCGGAACCATATATATTGAATTATAATTGGCTAGATCAGCAGTCATTGGTCCACTTCCGTGACAATTTGAAGCCATCTTGAATATGGAAGTTTGCATGTTAATCAAATGGGAGCGAGTTGTAGCCCAAATAGTTCTCAAGATTGCCGCCAGGTTGACAGGTAAGCAGTCTAGCCTTTAACATCAAATGATTACTAAATTCCCTTATGGAATAACTTCTTATTGTTTCTGTTTGTTCAATATCATGCTGCACAAGCTAAAACCGTATCACACAATCCAGTAAAATACTTAAATGCATTAAAAAAGCATAAATTAAAACGCCAAATCGCCATTTTGTTCATGGCAGATTGAGTCTTCAATTTGCTACGCTCGCGCCTGTGCGGAAGTATTGGGGACTACGTATCTAGCCTACTATAGGTGTTTAATATCAATGGTCGGAACCAAGAACGTGATTTGAACGTGGGAAGAATAGTATTATTTTCTTTATCCACGATGTGATTACTAGATAACTATGCTCCCTCGTTTGGGTGCTTTACCCAAAAAAGTAGTACGGGTAATACCTAATAGGGCCACAGGTTTGTGGATGTGGGTGCCATGTCAATCACGGAGCTATTTGCGTGTATGACAACTGTCTGTTACACCGGCTCAGTTTACAATGATTGCCGGGCGTCTAGACGTCCTGAACGCATTTCCCCAGTGTCTGTCTGATCGCTGTGAGAAGTTAGTCGAGTTGACTGTCTAAGCCGCAGGGAGGGCTTTAGCTAGCCGCGTACATCGCAATATTTCCAACTCTTAAAAGCTCCATTCGACATCGTTACTCATTTCTCCTGAGAGCAAAGTAATTGGAACTATTCTCCCCGCACACATTTCTTGCGTAGTTCCCGGCTCGGAACTGAAGTGATCTCGGAGCTCGAGTGAAGTGAATGGTGTAATCAGGTCGCATCACGTAATGATCGGGACAGAACATGCGGATCAAGAGTCTGTGTAAGTTCTGTGAGAGCTGGCAGATCAGATGTGGCTCATGCATAGCGCGCGAGACTCTGATTCAGACGGTCCCGGGCTCGATACCCGCCACCGGTAATCCTGTCTGAGAGTTCTTTCAGCAGGTGCCAAGTTTCCTCTTCAGCTACATCCCATGAACTATCCTATCCCCTAAAATACCAACAGTTAGACACTTGAAGAGGGGCATGAAAGGTTTTAAGCTAAAATAATTCTTTACTATAATATTAGCCGCTCGTGCTACATGAGGCAGCGCTATGCGCCAGATTAGCCCACACGGGGGGGGGGGGGAGATGTAAGCTTGATCTATTGGCATTTGGCATGCTGTGAAATGCATTAGCACTAGGTGTTTACCACAACTTACATAAACAGGTGAACGAGCATTGCACGAGGGTGCACCGAGTATTGCACGAGGGTGCACCGAGCATTGCACGAGGGTGCACGAGCATTGCACGAGGGTGCACGAGCATTGCACGAGGGTGCACCGAGCATTGCACGAGGGTGCACCGAGCATTGCACGAGGGTGCACCGAGCATTGCTACCTGATTGTGCTCTACACCCTACACCAGGCGTCTCAGACGCAATCTTAAGCCCCCCTCTGTGAATCAGTTGTTATAACTTGATAGAGGGGATAAACTAATAAGTAAAAACATTCTCTGTTTGTTGCAGGTGCCGACCAGCCACTAACAAGCATGGTGGACTTCGGGAACTCTTCCAAGGGTCGCTGGGTCTGTCCCAATGACAGGCAGCTAGCACTCAGGGCCAAGTAAGTGTTATATTGTAACTTATATAGTAAAATAATGAGTTTAACGGTTAATGCTATACTAGCTGCTGAGTTTTATTGACGTTGATTGATTACCATAGCATAATGTTTTCCGCGTATTAATGTTGAAAGTTTGCTGATTAAAAACTTGCCCGTAATTATGAGAGTTTTATCACAGCTTGCCATCCAGTTGTTGTCAGACAAACTTAGGTTAATTCTGATTGTGATTCGACTTATCTCCTGTGTGATAAGATAAGCGCACGATGACAACGTTGCCACATCGTCCCGGCTGTTATCCTGCGATCGTTCAGCGCTGCACTGTCCCATCAGAATCACTCAACAGACAATGTGAACCACCGGTGCACACCAACTGCACCTCGCATAGTATACCTGAGATATTGGTAACGGTGGGCCACCGCTCACTACGTGAATATCTAAACCTATACTGTTGAGAAGATTGATAAAAAAGTAAACAATTGGTGGAGGTGCCGGGCACGAAAAATACCCGTTTAACAAATTGCCTATTAACCCCTGGGTCACAAAAAACAACCTGTATCGTCCTTGTTGAAAGTTAACGCCAACAAAACAGAACTCAATCCAATCGAGGGTCGTGTTCGGATATTATCGTGAGATGTGTCACGTACACGCACACACGGACGGACGGAAAACATTGTGCTTCGCTCCCTAAGAGTTGCGGTTGTGTACTTAAGATTGATCCAACACGCGTTCACACACAAAGCCACTGGAAGGCAAGGAGTGGAAACTACTTTCAGTGCTAGTTTCGTGAATATTCGTTCATAAATAGGAAATTGTGTAAGCGCTTATATACTTAAGCTGGTATTTACCTTTAACGATAAGACGTTATCCGGGTAATGCACCTTGTTTAAGTAAAACCTTTATCTGTCGCCCTAAACAAGCGTGTATCCAAGCAGGCGCACACAAACGTTCACTTTAAGTCATTAATAAGAGTTGTGATTCAACTTTTATTAGAATGCTCGAATTTGTTCCTTCCATCAAGCTATAGATTGGTTTCCCGGGACCTTGGTGCGTGGGCCTCTACTCGATACCTTGCAGGGATATTTTAATGACTCAATAAGTCGCAGATAATTATATAACTGAACAGCAGTCGTGTTTGAGGGGAGGAGGGGGGGGGGGGTCTGCAGGGACATCGCAGCTAATTAACTCGAGCCGGAGTCGATCAGAAGTTTGAAGAGGGATTGTGTTGGGAAATCATCTTGCTGCCTTGATGTGCAATTTTTTTTATCTAAAATCTATTCTGGTCCCGCTGGGGATGGTTTCTGATCAGGGGTCTGGAAAGTTGCTCGGCTCCCGCGCGCTATCTGGTGCCTCTTGTTTGCAGCAGCTTCGTGGCGTGGGTGCAGGATATAGTTCACTTAGCCACTCCCCCTAGTAACCAGTGTTCACCTGTTCCTACCGACAGAGGTAGCTCATGCGTCACGCGCTATCTGGTGCCTCTTGTTTGCAGCAGCTTCGTGGCGTGGGTGCAGGATATAGTTCACTTAGCCTCTCCCCCTAGTAACCAGTGTTCACCTGTTCCTACCGACAGATGTAGCTCATGCGTCACGCGCTATCTGGTGCCTCTTGTTTGCAGCAGCTTCGTGGCGTGGGTGCAGGATATAGTTCACTTAGCCACTCCCCCTAGTAACCAGTGTTCACCTGTTCCTACCGACAGAGGTAGCTCATGCGTCACGCGTGAGACGAATTCGGGTGGTCACGGGACACGGGTTCGAATCACGCCAAAGGCAATCCTGACTGTTTTTTTCAAAGTTTTAATTGGGTTCTCTTTGAAATCCCTCGGGCATTCCCTTCAACATTTTCCCCCAAATACCCTGATTACCTTGTTTGTCATCTGGAGAGAGTCTCACCGGCTAAAATTTATATGTAACCTAACGTGTTTCTAATGCAGAGGGTCAATTGTTCGACTCCCGGTGCGAGCATTAAGTGTCTGGTCTTGTACAGTTGACTATAGAGACAATTGCTTGAGAATCCTCCACCGGAATCACTTCTTTCTAATCAGTTATGTCTAAGAGTTCAAAGTCAACTCCCTATGTAGACATAGAGCTAAGTAGATGCCGCATTAACATGCACGGGTAGGCCTGCTGTGACTTATGACTTACCGGCGCTGTGCACTGTGCAGGTCTTAAGTAGAGAGTGTATTCTCATTAAGAAGGCAACGCTCATAATGAAAAGCCAACCTCTCTTCCTTAACGCGCAGAAACCGCCTTCCACGTGACTGGAAGTAAACTCCCCCCCCCCCCACACAACATAAACATCCCCTATACTCAGCGTGAGCCACGCACCCTGGGCACAGTAGTCATACACCCACACAGTAGCAGGCCACACAATTATTTTAATAAACAAAGCACACAGCATTTTGTAAATTTGTACTAAGTTTCTTTTGGGGTTTATTTGGTATTAGATGTGCTTCAATAATACTAATTCACCACTCTAGCCTAGGGGATGTGGGGAGAACACAACCCTGATGGACCGATCCAGCCACAGGCAAGGGGGGGGGGATGGGGGAAGTTTCTCTCCTCGCCGACCAGAGTCGTCTTTAGTTTCTGGAAGTAAAACACTCCCCTGATCTTTGCAACTTGCGAGATGGACTTTGCCTTTGTCTAATTCTGCCCCGGGCCCAGACGGTGTGTGTTATATGTACTTGTTTCTAGTATTAATTCGTCACTTTGATATGTTTTTTACTATTTTATAAATAGTTAATACAATGGCTGACACTGACGTGTATTGGTCTTTGCCTTTTTCTTCAATCTCCCATCCTCAATTTTCTATTGAAATTGTAATTAATGATTGGAAATATCTAATAACTAAACACCTCTATATTATTTGATCTATTTCTATTCCTTTTGGCATCACCCGGTCTTGCTACAGATTATACTCCTCGTCTGAGAATACCGAGCCTGGAATGACCTCATGTGCCACAGAGACGTACTATATCTGGCGCTACCGTGGTCGATGACGCAAAACTATTTACCGACCCCTTGATGCTAGAAAGTTAAACCAATTTACGAGCAGGCTGATTGCCTTTGTGTTTCGTTGTTAGGAAGTGCGATAGTTTGTCAAGTGTTATCAAAACTCTGGTCTGGAGAGTGTCCCTTGGGATCCGCTTGCTGTCAGGGTGGGCGCAGTTGCTACATCGTCTCAAGCACAGTCACCTAGCTCCAAGGGTGGGCACAGTTGCTACATCGTCTCAAGCACAGTCACCTAGGTCTAAGGGCTGGCGCAGTTGCTACATCGTCTCGGTGAGGGTCCTGCGTGGACAACGCACCATTCGCCACAAACAACTACATTTATACTGTTTTTAGGATATTTCGTAATTCTAATAAACTCTAAAAAAATAATATGACTATTCCGTGAATATAAAGTTTGTCACGTCATATTACAAAAGGATAACATCGACTTGTTCTGTAAAGTGCTTTGTTGGATTGATCTGTTCCGAGCTGCTTGTTATCCAGTGTTGAAATGAAAAACAAAACGAACGCCCTTAAAGTGTAGCCTGCGTTTGAAACAACTTTTATTAAACTCTTTGTGAACTCGCTCGACGGAATTAGAAAGTTGGAAGAAAATTCCCTTTAGCAATGCAATATTATCACTGCTCGCTACGAAACCCTTAAGACAACGAGACTAGTTACGAGTACTGAGTGCGGACGCTCACTTCCTAGAGTGCAGGGCATGCGTACTTTTTAAATTACGTGCAAGAACACAAATATTTTCTTGGTCTGTTTTCCCACTCCACAAATAACTAACTATTTTTCTTATTTATCGTATATAGCCCTGTTCATTATTTACGTAATGTTTGTTTCTGGGAGTCCTCAAAGTCCATTAAAATTTATTTATTATTGCCTATTGGTCGATATTTACAAATTTCGTGTGACCAAAACGGATCAAAATTTAAGAAACATATCGTAGACACCACCTTACTGAGTGTAATGTCTTTTGCGGTTAGTATTGTGGCAAACTTGTGCTAGTTCAAGTGTGATTTAAAACTTTGACCAGTGGTACACAATAATAAATCGTGCCAGTCTCTCACTTCCTACCAATATCAAGTCCTCAGCTCAACTCAGCTTACATTCACCGTGCCGTGTGTGTTTTGATAAACCAACAGTCTGCATGGTACGAGTTAGTTGGAAGCTGCCGGCGATCTGCTTCACGCACGTGACCCCAGGCTGTTCGCTATAGTCCAGACTCCACAAGGAACTATATAGTGAACAACTAATTATACTAACTTTTAAAACCGACTACATTTTGTGTACGAGTGACGTACTCGGGTGCACGCGCGCACGGTAGGGTGGGAGGTAAACTCTAAACTCTTTCACGCCCTATACTCTCCTCACTCAATACTCCCACATATGATGACTAAAGGGCGCTGTATGTTGCGACGCTTACGAATGTACGTAGGGTGTCACATACTAATTAATGTACTGTATAATGACTCAAGCATAACGTACGTGCACGATAAACAAGTATTCTAACCCATCTTTGATTTATTTGTCCCCGATATTCACCCCCACATCGGTTCCTTTACTCGACAACATCCAGTGAGCGTTGCCATTGGCAACGAGTCACAAGGACCACGGTCCTCTAGATACTTGACACCCTCAACATGAGTATCTTGGGAACATTGGCTATGAAACACAAGGAAATACTATTGCAATAGATATACCTCACGTGCCAGGTCCGCGTCTCCATGGCAACCGGCCGCTACCTTGGTGATGACTGCCCCCCCCCCTTCCGCCCCCTTCCACCCGATAATGCTCTAGTATTCCCTCGTAGACATTGTAGCCACTCAATGCGAGCGTTCTAACGATTAATAATGTACTACATTGGCAAGGTATATGCAAACACAATATGCGTTTAGACTCGCATTGTATTATCGTAGGTTCATACTTCTCGGAACTGGAAGCTATGTGAAATAAACTGCGCACAATTCATATCACCCCGGGCAAGATTCTGATCAGAGTTGGATAAAAACAAATCGTGATGTTTGATATCGGAAAACCATAAAGAATTCGTTCTCTGGTCTTCAGAAATAAAATAGCAAAGATTTCTACACCCACGTCCAAAGTTATTGTATTGGAGTTGGAGGGATACCCACGCACATCGAGCAACAAGGAAGAACCCATATTATAAGCAACTCAGACAGGACAGACAGACAGACAGACAGTTAGCCGACCGCTTAGCTAGTCTCAAAGCAGTGGTGTAACTACAGGGCCCTCCGTGGTCGGGAGTTGTTTTATTTTGTATCTAGTTCTCTTTGGCTGCAGGGTAGACTTCTGTGTTCCCACCTCGGCATGGTCAGGACTGTGACGACCCTGGTTAGCGCCGAGCGACAGACAATACGCATTCACTCAATCAACACTAACGATCTCATCATTCAAGCATGATGGGTTTCTATGTAAGAAGCTAATTAGACAAAGGACATTCTGGGACACCTGAAAGGCTGAAACCCACGCGACCATGCGAATGGAGTAGAAATCAATTAAAATATGTTTTAATGATCTAAAGTAGCCAACTAGATTGAAGATAAAACAGAATATCTCAGTGTTTTGGTGGAGGTACCGGGTCTCGGTTTTATCAGAGCTGCAACTATCTAGGGCGACGGTCGACGCCCACAGCCAAGTGCACGCGACTGCTTAGGCGACGACGAACTCGGGCCCTGTATACAGCTATCCGAGTTGGGGGGTTTCAGCTATCTGCACACGCCGCCCCGAAAGATTTACCATTTTGAAACTTGGTAGGCCTATATGACCTGATATGTGGTCCATGACCTACAAAAAAAATCAACCCGATCCGATAACCCGTTCTGTTCTGTGTTAGAAAAGTGTCTGAACATCGTCAAAAACCTTCCGGCTAGCTGGCTGGCTGGCTAGCTATAGCTAGTTAATTCGCCTCAAAGCTATATTCAGCCCTACAGAGAAAACGGCAAATCTTAGAAGTATGAAATTTGGACCACACTTAGATGTACCTCAGACGCAGTGCCTTTTGCTTTCAAAACCAAAATCGTGTAATAGGGACCGAAGAAAATCAAAATTTGGAATAATCAAAACACGTAATTACTAAAGTGTGGTAATTTGTACAAACTTGAAATTTAACATGCTCTAACCATTATAAATATATAGCGTTCAAAACAAAAGGGGCCAAATTTGGGGAGGACTATGGGCCCAAAAATGACAAAAAACATATCTGAACTTTAAAAAATGAATCATTCAAAGAAAACGCTACAACTGAGAAGTTTCAAACATTGAATACACTTTGATATATCACATTCTTTATCACTTTTGAATATGGAAAGCAAAATTGGGTAACGGGTCCCGGAGAAAATCAAAATTATCAAAAGCTAGGTAATTCCGTACTCTTATGAATAAGACGCTATACAGAGAAAACGGTTCATCTTAGAACTTTGAAACTTGGGCCACACTAAGATGTCCCTCATGCGCAATCACTTTAGCTTTTAAAACCAAAACCGGGCAATAGGTACCGGGGAAAATCAAAATCAAAATCAAAACGCGTAATTTCTCAGGCGTAGTAATGTGTACAAGCTTGAAATTAAACATTTTCTTAATCATTATAAATATCTAGCGCTTAAAACACAAGGGGGCAAATATAGGGGGACCGTCGGCCCAAAAATGTCAAAAAACAACTCTGAATTTAACAAATTTAATCATTCAAAGTCCATCATTCACGCCTTGATAGGAAACAAACAGCAAACAGATGTAATATCCCCACGAATACAAAAATTTGTAAAAAAAAAAAAAAAAAACGTCAGCCAAGCTCTCCTTCAAACGTCTTCGGCTGTGAATGCTGAGAGATTTTTCATTCTTTCTCCCTAGTTTCGCTTTGAAAAGAAGTAAGATCATTTCGCCTGTTGACGAGCGCCAAGCCAACGATTTTTGTGGTAAAAAAGTTAAATTTTTAAACTCTTAATCATTAAAAAAAATTGCTTGGCTATGAACCAAATTCAATGGCCAAGCCATTTTTTTTTAGATTTCGAATTTTAAAAATTTTACTTTTTTTACCACAAAAAAGCGTTGGCTTGGCGCTCGTCAACAGGCGAAATGGTCTTACTTCTTTTCAAAACGAAACTAGGGAGAAATAATGAAAAGCTTGGCTCAACTTCTATATCTCACAGCATTCACAGCCGAAGACTTTTGAAGGAGAGCTTGGCTGCAGTTTTTTTCTTTTTTTTTACAATTTTTTTGTATTTGTTGGGATAACTATTATTCTTGTGTCCATTCTTCTGCTCTGAGCGATATTGTGAGTTCTCTGCTGTTGTTTATTTCGTGGAGATATTTTATTTGTCTTGTAATCCCAGCCACGGAACAACGGTTTATCATTAAGCACCTTACAAGACTGCGAGCATCTTGCAATCGAGTCTGATAGGGGGGTAGGGGTTTTCAAGTATTTCAAAAGATAGATAGACCAAAACTCGTTATATTTAATCGCATTTGCTTGACGTTGTTCTTTTATTGATTGTTCAACTGCGCGTCATCAACCGGTCTAATGCACCACTTAAGACTAAGGGATTGGGAGGAAATTCTCATTATACATTATTGTGAGATATGGGGCGAAAAAGTATGGTAAAAGATACACTTCTTCTCTACTAGGATGAGGCTGTGTGATCTAATACTAAGGATGTATTTAGAACAATGTGTAATAATACGTGATGAATAAATCAATAGTGATAAAGGTCTTGCCTGGTTATTTATTAGTGTTTCGACGCCGCAATCAACACGCCTTGTCAAATCGGACGTCAAACATGTATAAATGGCGTGAGCTCTCTCGATCTAAATTAATGTTACAACCGCGATGCATCGCTGTGTGTGATTACAACAGATCAATCACCCTCGGTCACAGTGGCTCGGTCGGCTAGAGGAGCCACATGTGTTCCCGGGCGCATCAGAACGACTGGAGGGAGTAGTGTCACAGGCTTTGTTTCTATAGCGACGAGGGTTATAGAAGTAAAACATTGTAGTCATAATAACAACACTGTAATACCAACGTTCTCTCGTGTAAACCCTTGAGTTTGTTGCTAGGGTGGTAGAGAGTCCGTTGCAACGAAGTGAAAGTACATCCATTCATTCATTTATATTCATAATAAACAACAGCAAATATCTCCAAATATCGCTCACAGCAGGAGAACAGGCACGAGCATATTATTATAGTTGCAGAACCGAGACCCGGCACCTCCACCAAAACACTGAGATTATGTATGTTTATCTTCACTCTAGTTGGCTAACTTTAGATCATATCGCTCACAGCAGGAGAACAGGCACGAGCATATCTAGGTGCCCGTTAGGGCGCCGCAGCCAAGCCGCGGTGCGCTACACACTCAAGCACCTTATACACCAAGCAGAGTTGGGGTGATTTCGAGGTGTTACCCAGCCGTCATGTAACGTGATGTGAACTTGAAAACTATCACAATCGAGGGGATTTAGGTACCTGACAACACATGCCAAATTTTATTGGGGTACGACCATTCCTTCTTGGTGAAAAAATGGCTTGAAACATGCTCAAAATCACTTTAAGGATGTTAGCTACTACTTACTACTACTACTGCTACTACTGCTACTAACATCTAATACGTCGGCCCGCGATTCTGACCAGACGGGTGGGACTACAATGTTCATATTTTACATGGACATTAAGGTTATAGTATTATAGTCTCTTTTGAAAAAAAAAGTTGAAAAAGTTTGTTGGAAGGCTTCCAAATAAAGGTTTTAAAATAAGCCTTATACAATCAACAAGTAACCATAGTTACTTGACACTTGTTGACGGTATAAGCAGAGTACGGCGGGAAAGTGCGATACGTAAACAAATGGCGGACATTTTAAATTTTGCTTCTATGTGTGAAATGAGAAAAGTTGTCATTATACTCTCATAAAACAAATCAGAAACCGTCCCTGACCTAGGCCCAGATGTAGAAAATTATTTATAATACAACAGTGTAGGTCTAAAGTTCCATTAGGCTATAGGACTAGATAAAATTATTACTTACATTACATGTTTGGCAAGCCTAGCCAACCCTAGGCCAGCACAACATAGTTCTGTCACACAATACACACAAACACAATGTCGAAGCAAGGTGTCAAAATAATATGCGCTTGCTCATCTGTTTGTTTACATAATTGCAACAATCAAATCATTTCACGCAACTCGTCTTTCGATTGGCCAGCGTTTATGAAGGCACTGCCATCTAGAATAAATATAGAACTTTTTCGAGCTCTTTATTGCTATACGCATATCTTTTTAAAGTGTCAAACGAAAACGACTTCGTTTTCAAATTGCGTTTTCAACAGTCATCTCCCACGAACTCAAGAATTGGGGTCCAATCCTTATACCGTCGTTATACCATGGTTATACCACCTATACCCAGGATGTACATGAATCCGGGTCTAGATATTTTACATCCTATATTGTTATTGCTAATACCATAGAAATTAAATCAACTTTGATAAAATTATTATATTTTAACATATAATTTTGCAATGGAACTTGAAAAAGTAATGAGATCACACACATAACAAAAACTTGTAGAAATACAGCCAAACCTTACACACTCAAAAGAAATGAGATCTAAAAAAAGGGCCAAGCTCATCTACCCTTCCACATTTGCGCATTCTTAATTCATAAACGTACAGTGTCCCATAACAGCATCCTCGAAAAGCTTGGCAAAATAAAATTTGCATGTTATTACGTTTTAATTAATTAGAAAAAAGAACTTGGATGAACTATTTCGTTTAAATTAATAATCGCAAATTCTATTTTGCCAAGCTTTTCGAGGATGCTGTTATGGGACACTGTACGTTTATGAATTAAGAATGCGCAAATGTGGAAGGGTAGATGAGCTTGGCCCTTTTTTTAGATCTCATTTCTTTTGAGTGTGTAAGGTTTGGCTGTATTTCTACAAGTTTTTGTTATGTGTGTTTATTATAGTTGCAGAACCGAGACCCGGCACCTCCACCAAAACACTGAGATATTCTGCTTGATCTTCACTCTAGTTGGCTATTTTAGATCATTTCGCAAGCAGAGATGATAACTCAGGGGTTCGACACCCGGCGTAACTTGGCTCGACTAACACACCAAGTCCTATTTCATAGTTAATTGAACTTATATTTATTATGCACTCGGTCCTGTTCAGAGGTTTATTAACTGTGACTCGCACACGCATTACTCGCGCAACGACGCGCACTGTCAAATGTGATCATTGGATGAGCGTAGCGAGCGTAGCGAGCGAAGCGAAGATTCCATTCTACTACACTGGAGAAAAAAATCCGGAATGTTTTTTTTTTTTTTTTTTTTTTGTATTTTTGTCTGTTTGTCCACACGATTCCGGCTAAACCGATACTCCGATTGCAATGAAATTTTATGGAGACCTTCGAAATCTCTGAACTTAGAACTGCCACGTTTTTGAGCGCAATCAAAAAACTTTTTCTCATGAAAATCGCAATTTTACGATTTTTTTTCGATTTTTAAAAAATTTCTTCGACTTATAACACCTACATGCTTTATCCGATTTTAATGATTTTTGCACAGAACCTTTATTTTATGAATTAAGATATTCTTGTGAAATTTGAGCGCAATTAAAAAAATATTTTTCATAAAAATCGAAATTTTACGGGTTTTTTCTTTTTTTAAACAATTTTTTGACTGATAACACCTACATGCTTTATCCGATTGAAATAATTTTTTCGCAGAACCTTAATTTTATGAATTAATATATTATTGTTAAATTTGAGCGCAATCGAGAAATTATTTCTTATACAAATTTCAATTTTATGATTTTTTTTAAACAATTACGATTAATTAAAAAAAATTAAAAAAATAAAGTTAAATTTTTATTTTATTTTATTTAATTAAAAAAAATTCAATTTAATAATGATTTTTCCACAGAACAACAGAAAATTTGCATAACACATGGCAGCTCAATGCACCAATTACGCTCATCCAACAACGCGGCGGGACTTAAGCGTTTTCCTAGTAGGAAATAATAGGATGAGCGTAGCGAGCGTAGCGAAGATTCCATTTCACTACACTGGAGAAAAAAATCCGGAATGGTTTTTTTTTTCTTCTTTTTTTCTGTATTATTGTGTGTTTGTCAGCACGATTCCGGCTAAACCGATACTCCAATTGCAATGACATTTTCTGGAGACCTTCGAAATCTCTGAACTTAGAACTGCCACGTTTTTGAGCGCAATCGAAAAATTATTTCTCATGAAAATCGCAATTTTACGAATTTTTTCGATTTAAAAAAAATTTATTCGACTTATAACACCTACATGCTTTATCCGATTTTAATGATTTTTCACAGAACCTTAATTTTATGAATTAAGATATTCGTGTGAAATTTGAGCGCAATCGAAAAATTATTTCTCATGAAAATCGCAATTTTACGTTTTTTTTTTCTTTTTTTAAATTACGATTAATTAAAAAAATTAAAAATTAAAGTTTATTTTTAATTTAATTTAAATAAATTTTTAAAAAATCATCAACTTAGTAATGATTTTTTCACAGAACAAAAGAAAATCCGCGTAACACATGGCAGCTTATGCACCAATTACGCTCATCCAACAACGCGGCGGGACTTAAGCGTTTTCCTAGTAAGTTAAAATAATAGTTATATTTAGTTAAACTCTTCATATTCATATTGTGTTTGTGGGGTGATGTTTTGAAAGTGTTTTATTTCTGAACGCTGGTGCGTGTAACGCCCTAGGTCTCCCTGGACGTGCTTGCGTGCTAGCGACGAGCCGGACTCCCTAGATTGGATCGTACTACGAGTTAACTGCAAGGCGACACAATTAACTTTATGTTATCTCTGTGAGGCAGACTGTGCGAGGTCAAGATGCAGGACACACGGGCCGCAGCTACATGTGAACCAACATAAGAGAAACAAACATAGACCCACGCCTACAGGACACACGGGCCGCAGCTATACATGTGAACCAACATAAGAGAACCATATTAGTGTGGGGGGGGGGGGACTAGGTCATGGATGGTTGGGATTACTATTCCAGCATATTATTTGGTGGTGAATTTTAAAAAATGCATAAGTATCAAATAAACTGATGAATAACTATTTAGATCTAAAATGAGTCCATTACTTTGGTATAAAACTTAGTTTATGACAGCAGAGCCAGTAACCTCAACTAGGTCATACATAAACTTTTGAAAATACTTAATAAAACGTTAAGGAAGGAAATATAAATCTTCATTTAATTTTATACCACCCAAATGTGCATCACAAAAGAAGTTTTGTTTGAAATATGTAATAAAAGATTAATAGGTTTTTGGTCATAAGAAAGGTGGGCCTATATAAAAAAAAGTGAACCTCTGCAATAGCTTTAAGTATGTTCAATAACGCCTCGCCATGGATATTAAATACACAACTGCCTCGCCGCGCCGTCTAGCGGGAAGTAAGATCAACAGATGCACGGGGAGTCCCAAACTTGGTGGGAGTGCCGGGCTACGCGTGGTCTTGACCAGGTGATGGTTATCGTTAACCTGATAACTGAGTGGGTAGACTCTAAATACAATTAATTTACTTATTTAATGAATATAGTGGACTTGACATTGCACTTAAAAAGAAGAAAAAAAAATACAAATATCAACGTCTTATCAGTCGCATTCTATTGGTACAGGTACTGGGATGGAAGCAAGAAGAAGTAGAAGACGACTGATCACTTGTCGAAATCTTGTTGCCAATAAATGTATTTTTATTTTTTAATTATTAAAGTGAAATGTAACGTCTAATCAATAAATTATAACTAATATCTAAATTCACAAAAATATTATATGTGAACCGTCACGGAGTATTAAGTAGCGACAGGGATGGGTTTAGTTTTGTTCTCTTGTTGTTGTAGGTGTGGTTCATGTCGAGTTCACCGCACTATCAGCCAACATCGATATCAGTGTTTGGTGGTGAGGTATTCACGTAACGTGTCCAACTTTTCGCACATCTAAAATCTTCCAGGTTATAGAAATCGTTACTTAAAATAACCTGCGCGTATTTCAGAAGAAGTTTCGCTGGGTTTAGCGAAGGTTTGTTAGCTATTACCTCCTAACCGGTGGAGACAGTGCATGCGAGGGCGACAGTGCTGCGATCTCACGGCCGTCTATATAAGAGACTGCACTCAACCAGACGTGGAGCGGGGAGGGCGGATTTGAAAGAATGTAATATAATTTCGATTTGCATAGTACAACCGATATTCGTCCAAGTGGTGGGTGTCCTGCCTCACTAGCGGCCGGTGATATGTAGGGGGAAAGGGGGGGGGAGTCGCCGTCTTGTAGAGTTTAGTACAGCATGTAGCATAATAATATTATAATTGCTCATTTACTTATAGATGTCTAGGCTTGTCGTATAATGTTACATAGCATCCAGACACTTCAATGAAATGTCCGCTATCTATAGAGATGTCCTAGTTTGTGTTTGAGCTTGTCTATCTCCGCTTGACGGTTATACACAACACGTTGTGCCATTATAATGTACCGTTCTTTGTCTCGGGTTTATAGCTAAGAATAGCATGGTCGCTACACTATCGGAGCGTGCAAGTGACAATGACATGGCTGTCTGCGGCTCGGCCCCTATACCACACGGGACCCCCTGTTGCTAGGTAATTGCTTTTATATACATCTTATAAAAACAATGTCGTTAGCAACCAGGGATGCCCGTTATCATTACTATCAATACGGACTTCTAAATTATTTATTATATTGTATTTGTGACGTTGTTCTTCGGTAATAGTCCTAAACGTATAATGCACAGATTGGCATGTAATTTGGTGCTGCTCATTATTGGGAGTTTACCCCGATTGTTAATGTGTACAAATATTTTGATTAAGTAGCAGCCATCACTGAAAAACATACCATTTTACACAGGAACACGATTTTCTTTACATTTGGTGGAGGCGCCGGGTCTTCAGGCTGGGAGCATAGTACATCTTATAAGAGAGGTTAGAGAGAAACCAATGGATGTTTTGTTATCAGAGACAAACCTCTTTTAAATAAGACACAAAAATTATATATTTCGGAGGGTCCAAAAATAGTAAAATTTTAACGGCTATAGACTTGTTTTTTGTAAGGTCGAAAATAACTTTTAACTTACAGTTAGTAAAAAAGTTTGTTGTTAATTTCCTTTAATGGATCATTGACGAACGTAAAAATAACATTTGGTGGAGGTGCCGGGTCTCAATGTTATGTTTCCGCATACTCAAGTATAACAATGGTCAAAGGGAAATGCAATCTTTTATGTGAGTACGTAAGCCGTATGGCTGTATAATATCATTGCGCCATATGAATAAAACTCTGTTGTTGGTGGAGGTGCCGGATCGGGATGAGGAATATTATAGAGTCTTATCTAGCTGTTGTTTTCTCGTTTGTAAAAGTAATGCATGCGCCTGACATTGAGTTCTATGCGTGACAGCTAGTTTCCTCTGACGTATTTCATTATATTTCCTATATCCGACTGTAGCGTCATCACAGAAGGAGCTTCCCCACATGCATGTACTTGCCATGAAGTGTGTATGCTACCTGTGTATGCGAGTGTTGGAGCTCACTTGACCTGCGTGCGAGCTAAACAACTCCAGCTAAACTAGATAGATCGTGCGGCCATTGTATGTCTGCAGTAAACACGCCCGGTGCAAATAACGATAACAACAACAACAATCAAACAGTTTCGAGTTATTTGATCAGTACTCGACCCTTGCATGTCTGTGTAAATACATTGGATAATGAGGGCGCAGTGGAACTAACCAGTCGATTAGGTATTTCATCCTGTATATCCAGGGACTCGAAACCCTCCGGCCCTTCACAATATGTCGTAACAATCATAGAGGGTAAAGACAAAACTAGGACTTTATTTGTTATTTTCTTGGATATAATTCGAAAAGTTAATGGTACGACGGTTCGGCACTTGAGACCATGCCCCGATATAAGTATCTATGCTCTTAATGAAGCCGATCTACGCTTGGCGTAGCTTAGAATTGTGAAATGAACGGACATGTTCTTGCTATTATACAATACCGAGTCTGAAACTCTCTTAACATATAGTTTGATTTGATTACCAGGGGAGATAAACGCGTTTTGTATGTTTGCAGAGTGGGTTGTGGGTCTGCGAAAATGCAGGGTTTCAGTACCCTATTACCCATGCAATGCTCATGTAACCATCACTACAGTCGTCCTGAGCTTTACCGAGGACTTAATCCCAGCATGTTATTCTCGGTAACACCTTCGATGAGCGGAAATACGATTGATTTGTAAACAGCCAACATTTAATCATTAAATGCATCGTATACGTAGATATAGCCTATATCGTTGCACACTGACAGTGGTGGATAAAGCGTAACGGGAAGTCACGTTTCAACATATCCACTGGCAATCCACACTGAAACCTTTACCCGCAGTTTTCTTCAGTCGTTTCGGCTAATGTCGGGATTGAATCCCCTTAAAATCCCTCAGAACGGGCATCCTTCCATCCATCCCCTCCAGCGGACATCATACCCTCCACCCCATCCTTCCCATACAGCGGACATCATACCCATCCACCCCATCCTTCCCCTCCAGCGGGCATCCATACGGAAGTGTCTTTTATCCCTGCACGACGGCTTGAATGTGGCACGATGCCAACTAGACCAACGAACCAGACACTAGTTATGTAAGTGGGTGGGGCCTCTAGGGTGCAGGTCGAGGGCACCTGTTGATATTGTTGCCGAAGACTGTGGGCACAGGTGTAAGACAATCGCTGTGAGCACAGCTGTAGACGACTTGTGCTAGAATGAAGCCTAGTTCTCATGCTAAAGAGCGAGAGGCGCACATGTAAGACCTGGTCCCAGCACTCTGATTGGGAGGATACTATTCGCTTGAGATCTCTCGCCTGCGCGGATATACGGAGCTTTAGGGTTGGGGACTATAGTGACTGATAAGACAGGAGTAGTTACTAATGTGGTATTTACCCACACAGGCGTACGTACGGTGGTCTAAGCCAGGAGGCCAGCACGGCCCCCTTGAACCTAGCCGAGCAGCACAAGGTCCCTAGATTTCCGCTAGGCTTCGCTGCCGCTGCTTCGTGAAACCTCCGCTAGGAGTAGATACAGGGGACCTTGGAGCAGCACAAGGTCCCCTAGATTCGCCTGAGGCTTCCTCGCCGTGGGGCCCACGTGTAACGATCCTCGCTAGGAGTAGATCAGGGACCTTGGAGCAGCAACATGAAGTTATGGATGATAGAGATAGAGCTGACTGTGGGTGCCACGGCTGTTTCGTCAAGACGCACCAGTACAGATACGGTGGCGCTGGAGGCAGCACGGCCCCACTAGATTGCCGAGCAGAGCTCGAGGTGACCAGGGCCAGTTATAAACTGACTGGGATGTTGTACAGGGCGCACACTTGGTAGCAAGCACATGGTCCACCAAAGATTTCACGCTACGGCCTCGACAGCACGGCCTCTTGAAACCTCCGCAGGCAGTAGGATATCAGGGGCCGAGGAGCAGCACAGGTCCTGATTTTCCAGGCTTGCGCACGCTGGTCGTCAAACGCACCAAGAAGCATACGGTGGCCTTGGAGCAGCACGGCCACTGATCCCTAGCCGAGCCGCAGCCATAAAACTCCGAGGGCGAGATGATAGGCGGACTTGTGGTGGCACAAGGTCCTGCCGCACCTGGCGGGTCGGTCAACGCCGACCAAGTAAGACAATCCTCCGCTAGGCGGAGCACGGGCCCTTGGCAGCAGCAGACCATGAAGGAGTGATAGATGGATGAGAGATAGAGCTGACTGGTTGTGTGTGTGTCCACAGGCTGCGCACAGGCTGGTCGGTCAAGACGCACCAAGTACACGCATACGGTGGCCGCCAGGAGGCCAGCACGGCCCCCTTGAACCTAGCCGAGCAGCAGACCATCAAGGAGGTGATCCAGAGGGCCGAGATGATAGAGCTGACCGAGCAGGAACGCGTGGGGTGAGTTGATCATGTGACGTAGAGCGATACAAACCGTCGTATGCAGGGCGCAGCAGACGACTCCCCCAGCCTATCCCGTACACCAGCAGTTCTTCCCTTTGTTAGTTGTGGGCTGAGTTGGAGTTGAGTCTTCTCTTAAATAACTCTTGGATATTCCGTCCCAAAATCCTCACTCTAACTACCTAGTCACTCAGGAAAGTCATGAATTGTCCCTGGGCAGGTTTTTCTTGTAAAATCTTTTAAACGATTGTCTTGATATCACTGGTTTAAATCAATCCCTATCCCCCACCACACACACACAAGTATTACTTGTTGAATTGTAGATTATTAACTAATGACACCTGTGTTTAGTTTTTAACACTCGACAATGTCTCAAAGTCATCGCCAAGTTTATGTCAGAAGATGTGTGTGAGTGAGTGCATGAGTGAGCGAATGAGAGAGAGAGAGAGAGAGAGAGAGAGAGAGAGAGAGAGAGAATATGAGTGTATGGAAGTTGTGATCGAGGTAATTATGGACGCAAGATAACGCCATTATGAGGCAATATTCGCTTAGTCCAACGCAGCGCAATGTTTGCATCTTTCAAATACACATGTTTGATTAAATAAGAGGAACTATTTTCAGAATACCTCACCTAGCTCGAACCATAAAACACCCATAAGTGTTTTTTTTTATACATGTGGCCTTGATGCATTATCTTAGTGACAGTGAAAACTACAAAGCTTTACAGTAGTACTATCGCTCAAGGAGGGGGGGGGGGAGGGTTGCGTTTGCTGCGCGCCTCCGGCACGGTCCATCGGTCTTGAGAAGTATTGCTCACCTCTCCCAAAAAAGAGCGCGCGCTTTCACTAATCCGTTCAGTCTTACCCTCAATATGCGCGCCTCGGCCAGTACGTTGAGAAGGCTCTTCTCAACTTTCCAGCCCGGCATCGTACGGTCCGACTTCAGATCACGTGCGAGAGAAGAAAGAGACTTTCTGACTTTTCTCGGGATAAACCACTGGGCGATGTAGCTGATTTCCTTGTACATTCAACTCGTATAGACACATGAGCAATCAGGACGCATTTTAACCCGGTATTTAACTTCATGGTCTGTTAGGATCTTAAAACAACGCACCTTTGTCGTCTCATAACTTTTTAAATGTTCTAAGCTCTGATTTGCTAAGTGCTTTTTACTTTTTCTCGTGTATTTCGCGTTTTTTAGGAAAAGGTTAAAGGCAAAGTCTCCTTTCGCTCGTCAACATTAGCAAATTACTTCCACGACTTCAGCTTAAGAAGGATTTAATTAAAGTAAAAAGTTATGACACGTTTTCATTTTGCTCATTTCAATCTATTCAAAACGCGCGTATAAAAATGTTGAAATAATTCTAACAAGCAGGCACAAAGATTAAAGCGCCAGCACAGTTGATTACATTATAACGAGCAAAAACCGGAATATTCTGCCTCCACTGCTATTTTTCGTTTTATTTAAACTTTAAATCTGCTTTGTGTTCAAATTTGATGTCATTATCATTACCTAACCTGTAACCTAATATCGCGCAAGCGCCTATTATATGTTAATATAATGAAATGGCGCCCTTTGTAAAACTTTCATATCGCATCTTGCCTCAAGAAAATAGCCCATTAAAACAAGGATAGATTTGATGGCACAATGTGTTATGCGTCGCTGGGATTTCGCTTTACGACGACTAGCCAATAAAAACCCGTCTACAACGGCATGAATAAAATATGGAATGTCTCGAAGGTAGGAATTTCGATTTGGAAGTCTCAATTGAACGCCATTAATACTTTATGTCGCTCCTTCCTATTCGGTTATAAGACAGATTTACAGCCGCAGATGATGTATATCGAGCTATCCCCCAGCAAGCGGGGCCGCCATAGCATGATGTACAACCACAACTTTACATAATTGCATCTCCTGCAGCGCGCTGCACTACCTCACAATGCGAGACATGATTGAGATAGGAAGTAAGATACAAGATGCAGCTGTATGACAATATTCTTGAAAAACAGAGAATGATATACAACCACAACTCAAAGTCTTGACAAGGACATACATTATTGCATCTCCAACTAAACACAGCTCTGCACTGTTTGAGACTGGTAGAGATGATTTAGTATTAGTAAGATAAGATGCAACAAAACGATTTTTTTTTTTTAAACAGATATTATTCGCTGTAAAACTGTTGAGCGACAGTGAATAAACCTCTACCAGTGGTGTAACTTATTTTCTTGATAAAGGAGTAGAAGAGGAGGGAGGGGGAGGCTCTTTAGCGGTTTTATCCAACCAACTGATAATTAAGCAGCCTCTAATATTTGTTCTTTAGTCTGTCGAACACGGGGTAGGCCTAGTTTGAATCTTCCCAGCATGAACCAATAACCCACCCACAGGATTTTATTGACAACAGACAGGAAAACTCCGATCGTGACGTAGAATATTCCGCAGTATTGACAACGATATTGGTGTTTCTTCTCATCCCCCGGCGATGTAACATAACAACAGCTTCACGCGTGGCGAGATTCTGGGGGAGACTTGTGAATAAGTCGGAGAAACATTTCTATGAGAATCCGGCGAACACAGCCGACAGAATAACATATGCGAGATCTTGCGCTGCAAGGCAGGACAAGCTCGATAAATATACTAGGGGTGTTTTACAACTAGCAACACCTTCTACACCAATAATGAAACTAAATCATTGAAAGGAACAGGCCAAACTCAAATTTGAACTATTGGATATTGACTAGGACTTTTCAATTCGTATACATTTGCAATATTTCAATTAACTGATCATAGACAACCTGTGACTTGCCCAATAATTCAATTTCAGTTATGCTAGTTGCCTGCAGTATAGCAACACACTACTACAACACAATGAAATTAATTATAATTGAAACGAAGGACAACAATACATAGAAGAGTCTGGTGGGTCAATGCAACCACATAGGAACTCGTGAAGCATAAACTAGAAGCCAGCTACACGTGACAAGCGGTGAGCAGGCCCACAGCACACGAAGAACGTACAGACACGCCCACAGATTAGATTATCAATGTTCAACACGGCTTCCGTGGATTATTCCCGACCCTCCTCGGATTACAGGAAATAGGCAATCTGCGTAGCTCCTTCTCGCGAGTCTTATACATCAGGTTAGCGTGCTTGAACCACGCATGCACAAGGCACGAGGGGGGCGGATTATATCACAAGTGCAGCCAACGGCATTAGAAGTTTATTGTTTGGGAGTTTAATATTAAAAAGAGTAAATATGTATAATACTTGTCACACAAAACACTTAAGATAATTACAGTTCCACACAGAGGGCGCTCGTCTTGTCACCAACCAGTTTATGTGGGCTCGGCAGCTCCGACTGATACGGGTATATATTTTTATGATTTATGATTTTTCGTGGGAAGCCCGCCCAGAGTACAATGCACGCCCCTAGGTATGTTGTGGATAGGACAACTGTGAATGGATGTTCGAGGGCTGTTTATGAGGACTCAATCCCTTGCATTCGCATTAACGACTGAGAAAAACCTCAGGAAAAACCTTTAGTCAGGATTGCCCGTCTCGATAGGAAATGAACCCGCGACCTCCCGAAAAGTCTCGCGCTTAACGCTCGACATATAGCCGGACGTAGAGGTGTTTCGCATATCAAACTCCACGACTTAGACGCAGTCGTCGCACGCATGGGTGGCGATCGTTTAGTTCATCTTCGGGCCTGGAATGAAACCAGTGCCCCATGATTGACTGAAGATCCCTTCCAAGTATTCCTCAGTCACACTCACAGTCCCTCGTCGGTGAACCACCTCGTATCTGCAGCAACTGTGCATACAGTGCTTGCGTAGCCGAGCAACTCTCAAAGCAAATGTACAACGTCCGCCCGGCCAGGCTCAGATATCCATCCACTCATTATAAAACTAATGGTATCCGTCCAACTGACGATCAAAGGGAGGCTGGTTAGCAGGAACTGTGCGTGTGTTCACGGGCTGGCTGCATAGAGAGAGGCTACTAGGCTTGGTGGAGGCGCCGGGTCGAGCCCCACGAGTTATGTGTGTGTGCATGCGTGTGTGTGTGTGTGTGCGTGTGCGTGCGTGCGTGCGTCGTTGTGTGCGCGGGCTGGTGCAAGAGGAGGCTAATTTGGGGGAGGTGCCGGGGTCGAGCCCCACGAGTTATGTGTGTGTGTGCGTGCGTGTAACGTCGCAAATAAGATTATTATGTTCTTATACCAAGCAATAATTAATACATAACTATTTCCGTCCTACACAACGTACAAACCGTGCAGCCAATTATTACACAGAAGATTATGTCGAGTTCTAACACAAACAAACAAACACGGTTACCGACCTGAGGCGTATCACATAGCGACTGTAAAGAAGATAGCCACTGCACATCTTTGATTGGCGGCGCTTGTAAAATAAAATGATATAATGAGGCTCAATCCAGCTTAGTGAGAGTTCTTTTTAAATTTTGTTTTCTCCGACTAAGAATTCAACCCAGATCGTCCGGCGGTGGTAGTTATTATCACAAGTAATTTTATTAACCTACTATTATACAGACGGCGATGATTTTCAATAACAGAAGACTAAGACTGCGTTGCTTTGAGGACTCGAACGTAAATGGTGGCGTTAACATACATTAGCACAGAGAGACAACAAGAGATCTGTGTCAGTTAATCACGTGTTTTATTTGCACGTGTTTGAAAGACAAACAACACAAAGTCTTTCTTCTAGTTAATCAAGTGTTTCATTTGCACGTGTTTGAAAGACAAACAACACAAAGTGTTTCTTCTTCACCCGAGACTTATGATGCGGGGCGGGGTTGATTGCGCGTTGTTGTCGCAAGACTCGTCCATTACCCTGATTGCTGATCACGACGCTTCCAAGATGTCTGCCGCTCTCGTGGGCAACAACAACAACAACACAAAGAGAACAAACATTGTGCAGAGCGAGCAGTGCGCGGTGTACAGTGATGGAGTGCTTGCCCACCGCTCTTATACCACTACTCGTTGGCGCGCACTAGTCGTGGGAAATTAGCTACAACTCTATTTGCGCTTCTTAAAATAATTGTACTTTTCTCTCTCCCGTCTTAAATTCCAACACTAAAATAAGAAGTAGACCTCTACATTTGTATAAGTTTAGCGATCGACTCCCGGTACTTAGTGAATTCATTTGTTAATCAATGATATTCGTCGAAAGTTCTGTCTAATAAAAGAGTTTCTACTTTTTTCATCTTCATAAGATGTTGTTAACAGATAAACGGCTGCCGAGGATGGAGTTTCAATGAATTCACTCGATATCTCGCTTTTACCGGCAAAACACCTCGTTCCACTGCCTCCTAGGTATTACAACTAATGATATCAAGAAGGCGGCGCCTCGTCTCCCCGGGACTTGTTGACTATCTGCTGTCTCTCTCTCTATGACATGTACGACTGATAAGTGACAACCTATTCTACCTCAGATGGGTATAGCAATGAATGAGGACCTCGGCGCTGAGAAAGATGAAGCGGCGGTGATTACTAAGCACCCCCTGGTTCTAGCACTCTGTTAGGCGCTAATCAGGTTAGCGTTGACTAAAGGGCCTCGCGAGATATACCGAGCTTTATTTCAATTCGCCTCGGAAACTTTTAACTAGCACTAAAGCTGCAGAGCTTTTGACGGGACCGTGAGGAGAGGGGAGGGGAGGGGAGGGGAGACACGTGCACCCCCCCCCCCCCACGTGTCCCAGGGGCGCGTCGACCCGGTGCTACCTGGATGTCAGGGTCAGGTGCCCCCCCCCCCCACCACACACACAGAGCAGATCTGTATGTTGGACTTGGCTCATCGGGGAACCACGATTCCCTTAGCTCCTAAAAGGTTGATAAGACGTCTCGAATACCCACGTGTCTCCTCGATGTATACATAACACAGAGCTGGCCAGAGATGCAAGGAGGGACCTAGTGCGTCCGTCACTTGGCAACGGACGTAGGTCGTCTAACTAAACAGTGTCAGAGGAACGGTCGTCAGTGTAAGTTGGGCGAAGTTCGCCAACAAAAGAACAGCGTTATTCAATTTGCCGGCAAGCTAGTCACAGCCCTGTGTTAGCAAATAGCGATGTTGGATCGCCTTTGTTCTAATTCCCTGGGGGTCTCTTTCTCCCGCGTCGTCGTATCGTACTGTTCTCGTCCGCGGAACTGACCGCCGGTTACTCGCACAATCGACGAGTGTTATGTGGGTGGGTGTGTGCGCGTGTGTGGGTGTGTGTATTTGTGTGTGTGTGCGTGTGCGTGTGTGTGTCCGTGAGTCTAACCCCACCCCCTATGTGCTTCCAGGAAGCTGGTGGACCGCGTTGAGAACATGAAACGGAACGCCATGGGCAACGGCACCAACCAGTGTATCCTCTGTGGGGATCACTTCGGCATGCTCGGCTCTCCCAGCCTGCTCTGTCACGACTGCAAGAAGGTAGGACTAAGACAACACACTTCTCCTTCATGTACCCCACTCTACAGGTTCAAGTGTTACATAACCCGACACGACGACGGCTTCACCTTGCTTCAAGGCGGGAACCTCACACTAGGTTTCAGAAGTGGCTCTGGGAGAAGAGAAGCACAGTCGGTAATAAACATGACACCGTGTCAGAAATAACCTTAGAGCAGTAATACTCTAAGGAAATAACCCTTAAAAACACTCTTTCTAAAACTACCAAGTAGTTAAGAGATTTATTTCGCCGGTCCTACATGAGCCTACTATGAAGTGAAATATTTTATCCAGTGTACAACAAACTACGTTGACAATACAAAACAAACAACGCAACAATACAAAGAACGAAGAAATGTATTTTGTAAACGTATTTTCGCATTACTCAACAATATTTCTGACCCGGCACCTCCACCATAATACTTAAACTTTAGCGTAGCAAATTATCTGGCGTGGCTGCGGTTCTGACAGAGTGGGTAGACTCTAAATACGAACTTATTTGTTTATGTATTTATTTATTTTATTTATTTAATGCAGTAGAGGAACAGTAAAAAGAACGAAGACATTTATATATTTTTACGCATTTTTGCATATTACACTACAACATTTCGGACCCGGCACCTCACCCATCTTGTATATCTTGGTGTCAATCTCCTTCTCATTTCTGACAACCTGATAACACGAAAACAATGTTTTCCCCCTTCAAAGTCAGAGACTTATATCGATCGCGAGGAAGACCTCAAACAACTTGATGGCTTCATTTCCCGAGAGCAGGAGGTTTTTTTTCTTCAGGGGAGAGATTTTAATTTCCTTGCACAACAATCAGAAGACGAAAACAACCCCCACCCCCCGACATTTTCTGCGCGTCTTCTGCTTGCGTCATTCTGTCGACCAGAACAACTTTCCTCAACTTTGTAATTCGAAAGTTTGTGTGAATAATACATGCGTCATATATATCTTGTATGAACGGAGCCTCGGGGAAGTTAGGTCTGGTTTCGCAGATATCAAAGCGTGTTTTGTTTCTATTTGCATTCGGTCAGTTGTGAGCTGAAAGGTATAACTCAGCCCGGAGTCATGGGGTTCCGAGGAGCCGACCACAAGGAGCCTGTCTGCCACACTCAGTCATGGATTACCACAAGCCGCGTTCAGATTGCGTGCGAGCGCTGCCATACGTTTCACCCCGCGTATTTACTCTCAAAGCTCTAATGGCGTTAATTACCCCGGCAAAGAGGTCAACTCGACACCCCTATAATCAAGTATTTAGGATTTCAAACGATGATGAATTATAACGGCACTCAAATTAAAATATACACATTACTAAATGAGAATGATGGATATAATAGGACCGGACAATAAGGCGTAATCACGGATGGATCTAGTTCTGACTGATGGGGGGAGGGGACGGATGAGCTTTCTTTTGCAAGATTGCATCTTTAAAAGCTTAACTTACAAGCGTGTTTACATGTTAAAATCATCTAAACCTAAAACAACGTAATAGATATTGATAATATTGGCGTCTCAAGAAGGGGGGGGGGGGGTTTGTTCCCCAGACACTGAGTATAATGAGCGAGAAAGATGAGTTCAATATGTGAATCGCTAGGGTGGAATGGATAAGCGTTATGAGAATCAACACGAGATTCAAAGCAAATATTCTACTATACAGAATCATTATAGTGTATTTCTCAATTTCAAAAGTCGGGAAACACTCCCGTAAGTGTAATTGATTATTATAGAAATCAATCCAGAAATTCAAAACCCCAACTCAGTCGGGTATCGAACCCCGGTCTCCCGATTGACGGTCGGGTGCTAAACCCTTAAACTAGTGAGACGGTTAACTTCATAACATCTGGATTGTTGGTGCATTGTAGACCGGAGTTCGATACTCTGCTCAGATGGAGTTTTAATTTATGGATATAGATTTCCATATAATAAATTGTGGATTGTATTGCATTTTTTTTAACACATTGATGCGTTGTAAGTTGCTAGAAAAGGGCATAGTAATAAGTATCAAATTCACATCCATTGGTTAGAACCAACGAGGTGTAATCATAATGGCGAACTTGATGACACATGAAATGTAATTGTCTTCCGGTGCTGGTTTCAGTCAGGTCTGTCTGTCTGTACCGTGTCGAGCACAACAGAATCTCATTAGTCCCCCTATACAATGTGTTCCCCGGGCCGGGCCTAACACGTTTAGAGCAGAACGGGCGCGTCTGTTAGTAACGAAACTAATCGTCTCGCGCTCCACAGAGATGCAAAGCGCGACTCTCACTAATTCTCCAGGGAATTCTCAGTTACAAACCAAACTTATTTCGAGAATATCAATCTACACGAGGAGGCTAATTACAAGAAGTTCCCGAGACACGACAAACATGAAATATGTTGCTCTTCTATGTCCTGCTGTCCTGATACCTGCAACCTTCCTCACACGCGCGGAGGAAGCAAGGAGCAAGTTCTGTGAACCCGTGTGCGGTGAATCCCTCTACCATGCCGTGACCTTGAACACTCTGAGCAAGAATGTGCGACTCTATTATGCGCGCTTTCTATAAACTTAGCTAGGGTGTGAAGTACATATCGTCATTCAGGTTATAGGATACTGTCACAAGTAAAATTAAGTATAAAAATAAAACTACTTCAGCATATTCGTATAGATCTCGATTGACTTGATGGAATATGCGATAGGGACGTAAATGTCACAAGTTTGATTGACAAATTGTGTAAAATGTAACTTTTATACCACTTCGAATGGAGTCATATACACATCCATAATATATTTACTTTTAGGGCTCTTAAACCATTGGCATTATATCTTAGACTTAATATAAGGATTTATGGACTACACTGTGAACACTGTTCTAGATAATATTATCAAACCTGTACTGTATACAATACATAAATTATGTGTAATAAATAAATAAAAATGTGCAAAATAATAATAATTAAGCAGAGATATTCACATCTAAGTATCCATGATGAGTAAGAAACGTGTAACGACGTCCGAACAAACTACATAGACTAGTGTAATCTATTTCACCCCGACTGAAGGGCACATTCATCCCTGTTAGAGGAGAGGAGAGGAGAGGAACACTATATGCAAAGAGCGGGATGGTGACGTCATGATGACGCGCGCGCTACAGTCAGAGCTGAAAACATAAGAGTCGAGCCCCGCGAGAGACCTAATTAAATTTGATGCCCTAAGAGTTTTTTTTTTAGAATTTCGTTCTGTTGTCGCAGTCGTAGCCTCTCTGTAGAACCAGCCACGAGGAAACCGATGCGGATTATAATATCCGGTTTAATCTTCTCTCTCTCTCTCTTTCTCTCTCTCTTTCTCTCTCTCTCTCTCTCTCTCTCTATCTCTCTCTCTCTCTCTCTCTCTCTCTCTTTCTCCCGTCTCCCTTTCTCCCCATTGGACGATAGGAAGTATTGTAATAACTTTTTATGTCAGCATTTTGTTTTCAGTTTCCCATTTCGCTCCACATTGAATATCTTGCTTTGAGTTCCACCATCGGACTTGATAAATATTTTATGTGTGATTGAACGTACATTTTTAATAATACTGCGCTCACAATTCGTACTTGGACCATGAAGCTAAAACCTACAAGACCATGGTAATAGGAAAATTGAGTACACAATAGTTTATACATTTTGTAAAAGTGACCAGGTGTAAAAAAATCAATTGTGAATATATTTATATTAAAGTAATGGAACTATTGGAGCAAACTATACGTACTATACTAGAGGAACTAATAGGTAAACCATACTTTCATGTAATGTGTATATGACTACTACGATTACTTTTTGGACATGAGTGTTTTTGTATCGAAATTTTATCTTTAGTCCAGTCTAGAGTGATGATGCTTGATTTGTGTTTCAGTTTGTCTGTCACAAGTGTGGTATCGAGACGTTGTCTGCACAGAAGGAGCAGATGACCCTATGCAAGATCTGCTCCGAGACTAGGGAGATGTGGAAGAAGTCAGGAGCCTGGTTCTTCAAGGTGAGCGCTCTTATATATATAAAGCAAGTGTTGGGATAAGAATCAGTTTCAACAACTTTCAACGACCTAAAATTTAAAGTTAAACCTAAAAATTGTTTTGGATTTCGGGCATAACTATTTTGTGAGCTAAAAATACTTAAGTTCGTACTACAAAATGTGTCTGAACTTGTGAATCGCGCAGGTAAAGACACGTCAGCCACCACCGAAACTACAGAATGTATGTTTTAATGTTTTGATGCATTGTTGTTGTAATATTACTATTTAAAATATTAACTTAACTGTAGTTCAATGTTGAATCTGCTTTTATGTTATTAGATTAATTTAGTTGACCTCCTTTGTAAATCAGTTTTTAACTGAATAGGATAGACGTTATAAATAAATAAAATAAAACAAATAAATAAAATGTTCTGCGCGGGTTATAGCTACATACAAATAAATAAACCTTTTTTATTTATTTCACTCCTCATTAAAAACTGTTTCAGTGGGGCAAAAAACCAAAAGCGCCAACCCAAACCCCTGAAAGCCCCCCGACGAAATCGACGGGGGCGATAAACCAACCAAAGATCCATATTTTTTAATAGAAATATAGCAATCAGTGGTATGGACAGTGCGAACACCCGTGGATCAACGCCAGAATCAACAAGGCCGAATCAGAAAAACTTTAATAAATTTATTATGTGCCTCGTTGCTAGGATGGCTCAAAAGTAACCGTTTACAAATTCCCAAGACAAGAACTGAGGAACTTAATAGAAACCCATCTATAGTCTTATTCTCTATTTTCTGTTGGGACTTTGTACTCTTTTCACTATTTCCTAAACGCATCGATCAAAATCTCTAGGAAGCGGCATTCAGGTTTTAAATTTAAAATCCCCATATTTATGTGACATGAACCGCCTTTTGATCCTATTGTCTTTGGGACATAATAGAAACCCAAACTCTATTTTTTGTTTTGGGGCTTTGTATCTTTTCACTATTTCCAAAAGCCTCGATCAAAAATCTCTAGGAAGCGGCATTTAGGTTTAATTAACTCCCCTTAAATTATGTGACAACTGAACCGCCTTGTGATCACTTGTCTTGGTACTTAATAGAAAAACCCAAACTCATTTTTTTTGGGGGCTTTGTACTCTTTTCCATTTTCCCAAACGCATCGATCAAAATCTCTAGGGAAACGGCATTCAGGTTAAATTTAAAATCTCCTTAATATTAATGTGACAACTGAACCGCCTTGTGATCACTATTGTACTTGGTACATTAAGTCCAAATCAGAAGTTAAAAAACTTCTGATTATAGAGGGAATCGAACCCTGGACCTTCTATTGGATGCCGAGACGCTAAACACAAGACCAACGAGCCTCTATGCTATTATTTTGTAATATTTATAAGCATATCGTAAATAAAAACTTTTTAATTCATTTTGTTGTCCATACTTATCAGCAAACTTGAACATTACTTATAACAAATTTTAAGTTAACTTGCACATTTAAAAATGTTTATCGGATCGATTGTGGACGGAAGTACGAATACATCCTCGCCATGCACGCTGCGCCCAAGGACTTGTATGTGAAACAGTGCTACACGCGACTTCTCTTGGGACGTAGTTTTATTAGGGTTTGTGTGGATGACACTATATGCTACATAATGAATCAACTTTAAGACGGTATATCTAAAACAAAGACAGCCATACGCAAACACAAACTAGATTGCTTGAGCTTAGTACTTGTAGCACATACATAACTCATACACACACGCCCACCTTCAGACTTTACGTTCACTTAGTCTTACTCTTGAACAGATTACAGCAAGGTGTAGAAACATTAATAAACCAAGACTCACTCGCTACGTACGTTACTCGCATTCTGAAGCCGGCAGGTTTGATATACCCTCCAATGCAACCCTGACCGGACAAATATTTTTCATTTCTTTGGCGTAACACAACGAAAGGAATGGAGGGATGGAATGAGATTAGTGGAAAAATTGGAAAAGGATTTTACAAAGGGAGGAAAGACCATAATTGGAAGTTGGAATATAATGGGAAAAATAAGGATGTTGGGAGGTGATCGTTTCTGAACAGACTGGAATGGAATAAATTGCCACCTGCAGCTGTTGAGGAATCCGAAGAGAAAAGTTTCAGAAAATGTTTGAAGGAGGTATATAGAATAACATTTACGATGTAAACGTTGTTATATTTTTGATATTGTGATTAATTGTTAATTTAAAAAAAAAATGTTAAGTAAATATTAAAATGTTTTGTTCTGGCCACCATGTATACTACATATTTGCAAGGTATGGAAATAAAAAATAAACAAATAAACAAACAGCGCGCGTCTACCCGGCACCTCCACCAAATAAAATACTAGTAGCCTCTCTCCTGCCAACACACTCACATGTATTGTATTTTCGGCAGAGTTGTAACGTACAATGACTTCAGTGTATGTAACAACAGTTCAAAGTTTGGCAGCAATTCGTGGATAAGCTTAGACAATTTTCAAAGCAATTTCTTCATGTTTGCACAATTTAAACTTGAATGTTGTTTGTTGTTGTTCCAGGGTATTCCTAAATACAAGTTGCCCGAGAAGAAGAGTCACGATACGATAGGCAAGTACGGAGCTCGCCGCATCCAGAGGCCGGGCATAGAGAAGAACAGCTGGTCTAGGACGGGCAACGCGGGTCAGTATGGTTATAGTGTTGAGGGGTCAAACCCCGGCGAGACTAAAGGGTTTTTCCGAGGTTTTCCTTAAGTCGTTAATGCGAATGCAAGGAATTGAGTCCTCTTAAGCAGCCCTCCGACATCCCTTCACAAAATGTACCTGGTTAGACACCTAAAGATGGGCATGCATTGCACCCTGGGAAGGATTCCCACGATTTTTATATTTAGTCTAGTCCAAAGACTCCTATTGCCGACCGAAGTATGAATTAAGAGGTCTACATATTGATAACTAATAGATCTCGTTCTTAGTTTTACCCCAAAGTGTCTAGGACTGAACTCTTATAGCACCACAGGCGGAGACAAAGTGTAGTGTAGCAGAGGGTCGTGTTGTGGTTACAGCCAGGGTGAGCGAGGAGGAGGAGAGCAGCTCAGAGGACGAGCTGAACCGTCGCTCCCGGCAGTCCAGACTACGTCACAGTCACACGGACGAGACGGACGTGGCCACAGCCGCGAGAGACAGGAGTCCCTCCATACGGCACGGGAACTGTGTCACCTTCGACCTGTCCAGTGTGGGAGGGTCCCGGTCCGACTCTCTGTCACTGCCAAGCGAGGGGGACGCGGTCAGCGATACGGACAGATCCGGTGAGACTCTTGTATTTATATCACTATATTTATTATTATTTATTATTTATTATTTATTATTTTTATTTATATATTTTTTTTTTATAGTTATATTATTTATTTGTATTTCACTTCAATGTGATCTATGCTACTCAACAATGCTTATGTTACGATGCTCGCACTTGTACGACATCTCAAATGTACAATCTCTGTGGGTTGTTTCCAGTGGGAGGCAAGGAGTACTACCGCAGCGGGGAGATAGCGGGGTCGACCGCGAGCTTCGCAGAGTCAACCTCCGGCGTCTACCCGCCGTATCACGCCCGGGCGACGACTGTGATGGTTCATCCCGAGCCGGAGGAGGCTGAACGCAATCACGTGACGTTCCAGCTGCCTCACGGGTAAATACAACCAGTCACGTGACGTTCCAGCTGCCTCACGGGTAAATACAACCAGTCACGTGACGCTCCAGCTGCCTCACGGGTAAATACAACCCGGCACCTCCACCAATCACGTGACATTCCAGCTGCCTCACGGGTAAATACAACCCGGCACCTCCACCAATCACGTGACATTCCAGCTGCCGCACGGGTAAATACAACCCGGCACCTCCACCAATACCAGAATAACATGAATTAATAATGTTGATTTCTTGTTCTTAACGTGTCATAGCCCTAAAACTATTCGAGACGATGAGTGCATGGTGAAAAAGGAAGTTAAGCGATATGGACCAGCGCCCTAATCGTATGTGCCACCGTGGACGTGATAATGATAATAATTAAATGATATAATTAATGAAATCATAATTAATGTTTATGTTATCGATGTTCAACCCTGATTCAAGAGGTCACCACTTCGATACCAGTCACCGTTAGTACTGACTGAAAGATTTCCTCCTCAGTCATAGGCAGATGCTAGGATTGAGTCTTCTTAACAGGGTAAAGCTAGTGTCCGCTAGAGAGGCATGCGATGTAAAGCTAGTGTGTATCCCTACAGCAGGCATACGATGTGGATGTGCTAGGGAAAGTGAGCGTAAAGGCCCGTTGTATGTACAATCCAACCAAATACAAAAATTTGTAAAAAAAAAAAAAAAACGGCAGCCAAGCTCTCCTTCAAAAGTCTTCGGCTGTGAATGCTGTGAGATATAGAAGTTGAGCCAAGCTTTTTATTCTATATCCCTAGTTTCGTTTTGAAAATAAGTAAGATCATTTCGCCTGTTGACGAGCGCCAAGCCAACGATTTTTGTGGTAAAAAATAAATAAAAATCGTTTGCTTGGCGCTCGTCAACAGGCGAAATGATCTTACTTATTTTCAAACCGAAACTAGGGAGAAAGAATAAAAAGCTTGGCTCAACTTCTATATCTCACAGCATTCACAGCCGAAGACTTTTGAAGGAGAGCTTGGCTGCCGTTTTTTTTTTTTTTTTTTTACAAATTTTTGTATTTGGTTGGATATTACATCTTTTTGTTGTTCGTTTGCTATCAAGGTGTGAATGATGGACTTTGAATGATTAAATTTGTTAAGTTCAAAGTTGTTTTTTGACATTTTTGGGCTCACGGTCCCCCCAAAGATATACCCCTAAAGTTTTAAGCACTATGGTTAAGAGCATTTTTAATTTCAAGCTTGTACAAATTACTACGCCTGAGTAATTACGCGTTTTGATTTTGATTTTGATTTTCCCCGGTCCCGATTGCCCGGTTTTGGTTATATGAGGTACATCTGAGTGTGGCCCAAGTTTCAAAGTTCTAAGATGAACCGTTTTCTCAGTATAGCGTATTATTCATAAGAGTACGGAATTACCTACTTTTGATATTTTGATTTTCTCCGGTACGTTACCCAATTTTGCTTTCCATATTCAAAAGTGATAAAGAATGAGAGATATCAAAATGTATTCCACGTTTGAAACATCTCAGTTGTAGCGTTTTCTTTGAATGATTCATTTCTTAAAGTTCAGATATGTTTTTTGTCATTTTTGGGCCTATGGTCATCCCCAAATTTAGCCCCTTGTGTTTTGGACGCAAGATATTTATAATGGTTAATAGCATGTTTAATTTCAAGTTTTTACAAATTACCACGTCTTGGTAATTACGCGTTTTGATTATCATCCAAATTTTGATTTTCTCCTGTCCCTGTTACCCGATTTTGGTTTTGAAAGCAAAAGTCACTGCGTCTGAAGTACATCTAAGTGTGGTCCAAGTTTCATAGTTCTAAGATTTACCGTTTTCTCTGTAGGCTAAATTAATCTCCGCAGAGAACTAACCAGCCAGCCACCCACCCACCCAGCCAGCCGAAAGGAATTTGACGATGTTTAGAGCCTTTTTTAACACAGAACGAGTTGTCGGATCGTTTTTTTTTTTTTGTATGTCATGGACCACATACCAGGTCATATACCGAGTTTCAACATTGTAACTCTTTCGGGGCGGCGTGTGCAGATAGCTGAAAAACCCCCAACTCTGGTAGCTGTATACTGCCCTACTAAGCAAGAAGACCTTAACTACACAAAAGGAGGTTTTGAGATATCCACCAAAACGTTATTTGACCTATATCTGCTTGAGGCTCAGTGGGGTTGCACTTTAGTTCATGTTTATAGTTTGATGTCCACTAATTCTTATCGTCTTTAACCTGCTATCACGTTATTTTTTTCCTTATCTATGATACTATATGAGATATAGTAGATAAGGTCCTTTGCTTAGTATCCATGCATTCCACACTAGAGAAAAAAGCCTTATCTACATAAATGAAGTAGGTATTTCAAGTGAAAACTAAATATACACTTCTGATTACACAAAATTTAAATACATTTCCAGGCACCAGACCAACATCTATTCCACAAAAATAAAAGACTTAAGAAAAATATAATTACTAGACAAAATTTTGAATTTTGGTCATTACACATTTGCCGCTTTCAGGAATGACAAAATCAAAAACTTGTTTTTAATTCTCACGAGTTATACCTACCTTTGCATACATACATAAATAAAATTTGAGCATTTTGCAGATTGTTTTCCATATTTATTTAGGCAAGTCAAAATATTTAGAGCTATTTTAACAAAGAAAATGTTAAACATTATTACAAAAATAATATTATTATTCACTTAAGTATCAAAAGAAAGATATATTAAATTAAGTATCAAATTTTGATGAGTACCCAATTAGTAGCTTCATATTAGCAGATTATACATGGGTTTAGATCAGTTATACAATTTACAATGCATTAATCAAAAGAGTGAAAGAGTATTTGTATTTGTACTTATTTGACATTGTAGACATTGTAGACATACATCGTCAAGCTTACGCTTAGTTATTAATAGATAGGTAAAAATGTATAATATAATATAATAGTAGGCAAAAACAAATACAGGGCTGGAGTTCGTGTCGCCTAAGCAGTCGCATGCGCTTGTCTACCGGGCGACGACCGTCGCCCTAGATACTATAGGTTATGGGTTAAACCGCGTCGCAATGACCTAGTATTGTACACACACATAACTTATATATATATATATCCCGCGTATTCCAGGCGGCGAGACTCCCAGCTGTCCAACATGTCCCGAGACTGGAGCGGCTCCGAGGACAGGGCCTCGATAGCGAGCAGCACCTCCAGCAGAGGGAGATTTCTGCAGCCGGGGGAGGTCGTGGACGAGACTCTCAACGCCGGACGCGGCGACAATGGTGAGGGAGACACTGTCGCACCAGAGGTGGCTCAGTGATTGTGCACAACTGCTTCACATCTATTCGATTTGATACGAGTTGTGATCAAAGGATTTCTCCGGCCTCATATCAATGAGCTGTGATGATTCTTCAAAACACCACTCGCACTGAATCCGAAATCAAAGTTCTCGACTATACCTATAGGCCTATTTGATTTTTGATCTGGAGGGCTCCAGAGAAACAACTGAAGACTTGTCAGAAGTATAGAGGCAATGCATTTGGTCCTTCTATTAAACCTACACTTCACAATCCTCTTCAATAATTTCTACTTTATTAATCGGTGAACATTCCCGAAAGTGAAATTGATAATTTATACAATTCAGACACGAATTGCCCGGCAAGAAGGGAGACCAAGGTTCTTAGTGGTAGCGGTACACGACATGAAAAACGATAATACTGCACTTTTTGAACACGGTTTGCCGCTTTGCACAGTTGTAGGTGGGACCAAAAGTAATATTTAAGGATGTGGAGGCACTCGAAATTTCCCTTAGAATTCAAAATGGCGGCCATTTTTCAAAACGATGTCCTCAGATACAAAAACTCTTTTGATGTGTATAATATATCATGTTTGGTATCGTTTTCGTATATTTCCGACTCGAATAACACGAAAATAATGTCAAAATAAAAATCCGGGTGAAATTCTAGAAGTTTAACATGTATTTAGTAGTATTTTCAAGAAAATCTTCTTAGATTGGGTCCATCGTAGAAACTCCTTTACACTACCCCTGTAATTGCTTCTAGCATTAAATTATTATCATTTTAATGTTTAATTTAAAACCAACATTCATATTTTTACTTATTGGCCAGTCTTTGCTGCGTCAACCAAAGGTGTTCAACAGGTGGTTAATGATTATTGTGCTGATTAATATGCTGCTCTTTTTTAACACGGTTTGGCACTTGGCTCAGTTGAAGTTGGTACCCAAAAGATTTTTTTAAGATGTGGAGGCAATAAAAATTCCCCTCGAACCCAAGATGGCGGCCAGTTTTGGAATGTTGACCGTAAGTAACAAAATACTTGCAGTTTTTCAAATTCTATCCGTGTTTGGGAGTCATTTTCGTTTGTAAGTGACTCTCAGAATACAAATATTACTTCAATATTAAAGAAAAATAACAAAAACTTGAGAAACTGAGTATTTTGTAGAATTTAAACTCAATACTGGAGTTTACTTGGCCTGTGTTTACTTTGTGACGTTGACGTTGTTAAGAGGAGTCGCTGAGGCTGGCTCGGAGACGAGTTTCAGAACTCAGTTTTCTGTTTTCCTTTCTTTCGGGTAAACAGTTAATTACTTTGGTACAATATTTTACACGAACTTTTATAAAGAATCAATGTATGAGATCCAGTACGCGTATTCCTAAATTAATTCATTAATTTTGAATACACAAATCGTAAAATCTCCGTAATTTACTAAATTTTGGAGAACTTCGGGAATTTATTACAAGTGTACAGATTATTTTAACGCATATTTGAATACTGGATATCAACGATCAAATCAATGTGAACTAGCAGGTAATTTTGGTTTAATCGTAATATAAACGGTTTGGTAATAATTTCTAGAATTGAAATCCATGTTTTGGATTCACATTTTTTTTTCGCGTTTTGGATTATGTCTAGCAATGGACCTTTTGGCTCATTATTTGCAACCAAGTGTGGATATCTACATATATGTACTTCATTAACATGCATGCAAAATTTGGTAATGTATTACCAACCGTTCAGCATAAATCATCAACACCTGCAGGGGCGCCAACTTTTCAGAAGGACTGTGGGTGCTCAAAACTTAGACGAACTATGGCGTATGGCAGTGGCGGCTCTGGGGTAGTTTTACTAGTGAGGCGAAATTCCCGAAAGTTGTATATGGGGACCACACGGGGGGTTCGGGGGGCAAAGTCCCTTAACAATAGCGCTGCAGACGAAAATTTTGAAAATCAGGTTTTTAGAGTGCGTTTGGTGCGTTTTTGAAAAAAGTTGTGGGCTGAATGCATTACCAAAATAATGTAGTTTTTGTGCAGTCAAAACTGGAAACCCATAAAAAAGAAGTGAGTCACAGAGGTGATAGATTATATTTACATCCCGCTAGTGGTTGGCACTGGGGGCTTTGCGGTAGTTTCGAATCAGCCCTACTACAATTGTTTGTCACCCTTGAAAAAATAAATCTTGCATAATATATACCATTCAATTTCGTATGTGTGTGGATGCCCAGAAGAACTACCGTTTGTGATGATTTGTGTGGGTGCACAGCTCCTACACAAATCTATCTCGTGGGGCTTTGGCCCCCTTGCACCCACGGAGCTTGAAATTGAATTAGATGACTTTTTCCGCACGAAAATCAGGCTTGTCCCCTTCGATTTCAGCAAATGGTGAGCTGCGCATAGGTAACAAAGTCAAACTGACCGTTAGCACTCAGAGATTTTCAAAGCAATCACTTATTGTGACACAGTGTCTGCTTTTAAATCCAAAGGCAAACGTTCTGCCAAGAGAGCAATGTGTGAAGTTCGTGAAGAACTCGGCATAGAAGTAATAAATTGCTTCAAACAGAAATCTTAATACCTATATTCTTTACTATAAATACCTATCAATTAGTCGATTTGTGATAAAAGCAGTTAATGAATTTGTAAACTGGACGTTATCATTAATATTTGAGCTCAAATTCGTGCTCTCTGGCTCAAATTCATATGAACTTGACACCAAACATGATATAATTAGTCATTTTGAACAAAATTTTGTGTTCAAAGGTCATTTCCAAAAATCGCCGCCATCTTGGATTCGAAGGGAATTTTAAATGCCTCCACATCTTAAAAAATCTTTTGGGTACCAACTTCAACTGAACCAAGTGCCAAACCGTGTTAAAAAAGAGCAGCATATTAATCAGCACAATAATCATTAACCACCTGTTGAGCACCTATGGTTTGCTTCAGCACTGACTGGCCAAAAAGTAAAAAAAATGAATGTCGGTTTTAAAATTAAACATTTAAATCATAATAATTTTTTGCTAGAAGCATTTACAGGGGTAGGGTAAAGGAATTTCTATGTCGGACCCAATCTAAGAAGATTTTCTTGAAAATACTACTAAATACATGTAAACTTCTAGAATTTCACCCGGATTTTTATTTTGACATTATTTTCGTGATATTCGAGTCGGAAATATACGAAAACGATTCCAAACATGATTTATTAGACACATCAAAAGAATTTTTGTATCTGAGGACATCGTTTTGAAAAATGGCCGCCATTTTGAATTCTAAGGGAAATTTTCGAATGCCTCCACATCCTTAAATTTTACTTTTGGTCCCACCTACAACTGTTGCAAAGCGGCAAAACCGTGTTCAAAAAGTGCAGTATTATTTTGCGTACCGCTACCACAAATCTAGTCTGGGGGTAAAAGAGAAAAATAGTGCAAAAAACGTGTCTATTTGTGAAACAAGCAAGCCGTTTTGCACACGTGTTTTTATTGTCAGTTAAAGCATTTTTTTCCGCAGTTCATGTTTGCAGGTGATGTGGGGGGCGTGTGGGGGGTAAATGCCAAAAGGGGGTGAAACCCTTTTTTTAAATAAATTGGTGGTCTATTTTTACGGTTCTAATGTCATTTCACATTTTTTTTGGAACGGCAAATCGAATAAAAAACATTCAAATTCGTTAGTCCAACCATTTTGGTTCCATGGGCGCCAATTGGAAATTGCCCCCAAAAAACAATGTTGATACCCAAAGCATGTAAATATGGCATGCTTGGTATCAATTTCCACAAAATCGTACTCCCCAAAAACACGCTGGTAGCACTTAAATTGTAATAGAACAAACGAAACTCTCAGAACCCCGCCATTTTGGTTATTGCGGGTACCGGTATAGGCACAATTTGACCCTGAGCACGTAAATATGGCATGTTTGGGTATCAAATTCCACTAATCGTACTCCCTGAACACGCAGGTACCACTAAAATTGTGATTAAACAAACTAAACTCTCAGAATCCCGCCATTTTGATTATTGTGGGTACCGGTGGGCACCAATTTGTGAGGTGAATAAAACACATATGCATGTTTGGTGTCATTTCGTGTATTTTTTGGTCAAGGATTATAAATTTTTGTTTAAAAAATGTATAATAGGTATATAATCGCCATTCTTTATAAATTTTTCAATAATGGGTGCTTATTTTGTTAAGTGTCTAAAATGTGAACAACATGAATACCGTACATTAAAAAAATCCCATGCACTTAATATCAGACGAGCCAAACAATACCATCATGATCATGTTATATCTTCTACAAATAACATATCGAAGGCTACTTGGCAGATTATCAATGCTCAAATAAGGCCCCTAGTCCCATGAATCAACTCCCGGTCAACATGAGGGGAATTTCAAACCGTGACCCGAAAGTAATATCAAATCATTCAACGAGTTCTTCTAAGGCTGGTATATAAACAGCCGACCTCGGACACATATTATCTGGTCCCATCGGGGATAAACAGGAAATTTACTCATTATTTCTACATCCAACCACCCATCTTGAAAAAAGCCGATATCATCAAATAAAATACTGAATAAAAAACCCTTTCAGCAGGCCTAGACAATGTTCCTGGATCTTTGCTTACAAAAGGGGCAGCATCATCTTCCCCACACAGGGAGCATTTATCATAAATGCCTCCTTTTGCACAGGACCTTTCCCCTCCAAACTCAAAAGTGGCCAAAGTTATACCCCTTTCAACAAGCAAACAACACACTTTTTCGAAAAAATCATGTACACCCGTCGGTCATCCTTCCTCTATATGAACACAAAATATTCTCGAACAATCAACACGGTTTACAGAAGGGAAAATCCACCATAACACCCATCTTCTCATTCCTATCGCACTATAAAAGGGGCACTCGGATCATGGTGACCGGGCTTTTGGAATTTTCGATACGACTTGAGTAAGGCGTTTAAAAACAATTGATTATGTTATACTTCTCTCAAAACTGGAATCTCTAGGCTTAAGAGGTAACCCAAATAGATGGTTTGCATCATTCCTATAACAGACTGCAGCCCTTGGAACTTTTCAATATCGACGAAAATGATACAATTACAAAATTTCCCACAAAACATCCTTTGACTCCTTGAGCTCTCTCTGTGTAGTTGACTAAAATCTGTATTGTCGACTTCATCAAGAGATGCTATGGCTCTAAAGTCACTACTGTCTTCTCGTTTCTAAAACGCGTTCCTGGCTGTGCGTTTTCCCTTCGAAGCAAAAACCGACACTGTGTCACTGCCTATAAACATGTGAAAGCCAATAAGGGCACCGTATTTAGCCGTGGCAATGGTATGTACAGCTATGTGGTGACGATGAGGGCCGCAGCCAAAAAGTATCCATAGTTCGCTTTGGCCCTAAGGACTTAAAGGTGTGGAAGAAGGAGACCGAGAACACAAAAACCCATCTGTGTCAGAGCTCCAGATCAACACTGACTTAGCTCCGTGTAAACCATGTCTTTGACTGTATAACATGCGACCATAGGCTTCCGCCATATGGCCGCACGAAACCCGGTCAAGTTTAGAAGGACACCCAGTGGTTGTTAAAATCACCGCGTCCAGGTTTAGTAACTATCTGCAAGAAAACATAAAACTTGCAAGAAAGCTGGATAGTTCTTCCCTTTTTCCTAGCGTTTTTTTTTTAAATAATTGGACCAATCTTTGGGCACTGATCCTGTAAAACAAACAGTAACATTTAGTTGGCAAATAGAAACTTTGAACTCCCGGGCCTTAGCCCGGCTGAAGTGACTGCCCGGGAGCGTTTGACAGAATAATTTTTGGACTGATGCTCTTTTTTAACAAAACCGAACCTAGTACGAACTTCCTGATTCTAAACTTAAAACAATAAAAACAGCATATACCCTTGTTCGAGAGGTCCTAAATGATGAACGCCTTGTCCTCGTGAGTCGCGAATCGCATTCTTTACACTGTTTGGAGAGTAAAGTCCCAAGCTTGTCGAGCTGCCTTGCTCCAAACTTCTGTTGTAGAAGATACGAGCTCAGTTGATGACTGGCACAGTCAATGAATGTAAAAATACCAGCACGTGGCTTTTGATAATGGACCAGTGTTGCTCCATAAAAACCTTACTGCATGTAGGCCTAGCTGAAAAGCTTTATTTGTAGCGAATTTTTTCAAGTAAACTCAACTAAATGAGATTTCCCACCCAAAACACCATTTCCACCATTGAGACAAATAGAAGAAAGGGCAATGCTCATTTTCATATTTCAAAGAACGTCTATTTGAATATCACGGGACAGAACAATAATAAAAAGTCTTATGCTCAATTATTGTAGTGGCTCCCGCAACACTTTAATCTTCTTGCCTTGGGTTGGGAGACACAACATATTGGTCTGACATCTTTGGATATGATCAAAAAAGGATTTTTACTTCTCCTGCCTTCTCTTTGACGGTCCTTTGAACATAAGTTTGCCCTTTTCCTCAGTACCGTAAAGTTTGCGACGCTTTCCCTCCACCATGACTTGTCGCTACTAGTTTTTTTAAGTTGCATGCACTTGTGCAAAAGATTTGATTATCACATTGCAAGAAACTGTCCTTTATGCAGCGCATTTTTCCATTTTATCGTATGATGGAAGCTTGAATATTGTCCGTGGTGTGAGTCACCATAACTGACAGTGCCATCGTCAGTCTCATCTTCAAAATCAGAGAGCAGCCTGATCACTTCAGGGCCACCTAGTGTCCAGCGTTTGAAGAGCTACAGGATTTTGAAGTGAGTGCAATAGCATCAACTTTTGCTTTTCTTCGATGCTATATGTTCGTGAGCTTGATGTGACCCTGTAAGATTGTGAGACGTGTCGGTGCTGTTGCCGGGAAAAAAGATTTTTCATGCACACCCTTTAAATTTCAAGAGTTTTCAAAGATTAAAGATTGCAGCAATAAGAGTTACCCGCGTTTCCCAAAATTTTATTATTTGACTGTAGAGAAGGTTTAAACACATTTTCATACTCTACAATAAAATTTTTTCATTTTCAGTTCGAGGCATAAGGGTTTTGGTACTACCGAGGAGAAGGATTGTATTGTATTGTTGTATTAAGTTAAGAGCTCTTTTGATCGGATACAGAATATTGAACAGATTTGAAATTACTATAATATACTCCAGCAGTAGACACACAAACTTACTTGGCGAGCTACAAGACACCTGCAATGATGATGATTAGAATTAAACAAAGATGACTATTTAATAAATATACCAGCAACGAGAAATAGTAACTAGCAAATGGTGTTCGAGTGTAAAATGTCTGTGTATGTTGTTCACATTTTATAGACACACTTAACAAAATAAGCACACAATATTGACAAATTATAGAAATTGGACGATGATCTTACCCAAAAATTTTACATTTTTTAACACAAAGTTCATAATCCTTGACCGGGAAATACACGAAAATGACACCAAACATGCATATGTGTATATTCCCCTCACAAATTGGTGCCTACCGGTACCCACAATAATCAAAATGGCGGGATTTTGAGAGTTCAGTTTGTTTTATCACAATTTAGTTGTTACCTGCGTGTTCAGGGAGTACGAATTTAGTGGAATTTGATACCAAAACATGCCATATTTACGTGCTCCGGGTCAAATTGGTGCCTATACCGGTACCCGCAATAACCAAAATGGCGGGTTCTGAGAGTTTCGTTTTTCTATTACCCAAATTTAAGTGCTACCAGCGTGTTCGGGGAGTACGATTTAGTGGAAATTGATACCAAGCATGCCATATTTTCATGCTTTGGGTATCAAACATTGTATTTGGGCGCAATTTCCAATATGGCGGCCATGGAACCCAAACGGTTGGACTAACGAATTTGAAATGTTTTTTATTCGATTTGCCGTCCCAAAAATATGTGAAAATGACATTCGAACCGTAAAAATAGACCACCAATTTACTTTTAAAAAAAATGTTACACCCCCTTTTTGAATTTACCCCCCACACGCCCCCCACATCACCTGCAAACAATGAACTGCGGAAAAAAATGCTTTAATTTACAAATAAAACACGTGTGCAAAACGGCTTGCTTGTATCACAAATAGCCACGTTTTTACTCCTACCTACCGGACTATTCAATTTTTTTTTTATTATTCCTGGACTGAATTAAATGTTGGTTCCAGCTCAACTAGGTGTCCTGGAGATGTCCCTGATGTACGAGCAGATCTCCATGGCCCTGCACTGCACCTTGCACCGCGCCGTGGGACTCAAGGCGATGGACATCAACGGCACCTGCGACCCCTTCTGTCGCCTCAGCCTGCTGCCCACCGAGGGCAAGGTGGGTACCTGGACGTAGGCCTATTATTACTGTACTCTCTCTAAATGTGTGGTTCGGTGGTCTTGTCTTTGGGTTTCTTGTGGTTAGAGACTCTGATGTCATCGCACAAGGTCCAGGGTTCGATTCCCGCTTAAGATAGAACATTTTTAACTTCTTATGTGGACTATAAGGTACATCAGTTCTTGGCTTAGGAATGTGTAAACTGCGACATTGGAGCCGTCCTCGCAATGAGGCACTTACTAATTTCTAAGGGTGTTCCGAATCAGCCTTGTTGTTTCTGGCGCCATCCGCGAGTGGAATCGTGTCCAGCTTGATTGATCGGTGTTTCCTACTTAAATATGCAGGTCTCTATAGTTGGTCATTGTTCGCTCGTCGATGGTGTTGGCGTCTACAGGGTTGGCTTGGTTTAATATCCCCTGTAGGATGTACAACACTACAACACCCATTGAATATCAGTTCTGTGACTGAGTGGGTAGACTCTATAAGTACGAATTTATTTACTTACTTATTGAAATAAAACAAATATCCTCGTTCTCGTTCCAGTCCAACAGACTCCGCACGAGAACCGTGCGCAAGACGCGCAACCCGGACTTCAACGAGACTCTTACGTTCTACGGGGTCACTGAGCGCGATGTCAGCCACAAACTACTTCACATCTTAATACTGGGGAAAAGACGGCGGGGTTCAACTTCCGACTATTATTTTTTGATGTTCTACATGTATATATAATATAAAAAAAATATGAAAAAAATTCTAAAAAGTCAGTTCTAAACGTGGGTAGCCCCTTTTGGGGCCAATTTTTTTCACTCAGAATGGGATGGTCCAGTGATCTTTGGTCCATGCACATGACAGTTACATTGTGGGTAAGAGGTTGTTGGTCCAGTTACCACCAAATATTTCGAATATCAAGAACAAACAATGCCAACAGAAAAATGTGCTGCAAGTCCACCTTGCTTCAAAGCCTCCCCCCCCCCCCCACATATAGAATAAATAATACCAAAAAAAATTTAAAAACCCAAATATACAAGACAAGGAAGGAAAATCAGGAAAGACGGGGATAAAGGTGACATTTAATAAGAGGGTGGTCCTACCTTAGTTGTCCATGACGTTTCAGATATCATCTGCAATCCCCCGGACCCTCAACGTTGAATCATTCCAGAATTTTTTGGGAGACAAAAGGGAGGGACTTCGAAGAAAAAAAAAGTCGCATAAGGAAAAATGATAATGTGTGGGATTCAGTCATTTCAAAAAAATGAACTTTTAAAAGTTATAAAAAGACCGTCACTTGAAAAGCGGGGTTTTTTCTCAGAGATCCCGGGAATTGATTTTTACACTTTATCATCTAAGATTCATCCTACCAACCATGTTTTTAATAATTGCCCAAAGGGAAAGGGAAATAAAAAAAAAAATACAAGTAGGTATACACTCTAAATACAGAGGTATTTATTTTATTAACATAATCCCTCATGCTAATGTTACAGACGACGACAAGTACGGTCACGACTTCATAGGAGAAGCGCGAGTCACCCTGACTCGCATGCAGCCGGATGTCAGCCGCTACATGAAGGTCTACCTTGAGAAGCGCAGTCCGGTAGCAGAAGAAGACGAGGTAACCGCATGTTTTCTACACACACCTTCTACGATGCAAGAATATTGTTTTTGATCTTCCAATTGTTTAAGACCCCGGGACCTCCCCATAGTCAGACAGTTTGATTCCAATTACCAAAGCATTAGGCCTACCCCCGGGACCTCCACCTAAATGTAACATCATTTTCATTACCCCAAACATAAAATGACTTACCCGGCACCTCCACCATATTATGTGTAATAGTCAGTTAGATTACCCATGCATATAGACTTACCCGGCACCTCCACCATAATTGTATAGTCAGCTAGATTACACATGGGCATATAGCTTACCCGGCACCTCCACCATAATTTATACTAAACCAAATAAAAAACACCTACATTTTACTTAATTATTTGAGACAAGAGGGAAAACTAATCACTAAAAATGTATATCTGCTTTTTTGTTTCAAGTTTTTCTAAACTGCACAACTGGCATAACCATCTTCAAGGTGTTTGTAATTGCTTCCAAGAGAAGCATGAACCAGTATAAAATTAATAATCAGGGGTGGGAATTTCAAATTCTAGTTATACGATTTTGAAAAGAACGGGACAAAATTTAGGTTCAAAAACGTGTTTTTTAAAACCTAGCCCAACTTTAAAGGATAATAAAGACGATTACTAGAAACAGAAGGGGTTGCAAAATTTACCAAAAAATAGTAATTCGTAATTTTGGGGGGAGGGGCCGGGTAGGTGGTCGAAATATTAATCCGGCTGGTACATAGGGGGAGGTGCCGGGTCATAAAACGGATTGTAGATCGTAAAAATCTTTTTGCGTTTTTGGGGAAACCCCTTGGCCAAAATTTTTAAAAATAGCCAACTAATTTAAATTTTTTTTCAAAAGAAATTTTGTAAATTGATATCGGATCAAAAATTTTTGTGTTGTGTATAAATGAATGTCATAGCCCGGCCCTAGAAACTACCACTTTTTGTTTAAGTTTTTTCATAATTTTTTAACACTACCAAATATCTATTGCGGAAACTACTATTTAAATGCGGTATTTAAAATTTGGTTCATTCGAGTTGAATTTTTTTTTTAACTCAATTGGAGTTTGTTTCAAAACCCAAAAAACAGGGGTTAAACCCACCCCTGTACCAAATGATATTTTATTTCTCTTATACAATACATTGTGCTGGTTTAGGGATCAAGGCATTCTCATTGAGACTTTGGTTTGATACCTAAAGTCTTGTATTAATATTGTAGTATAATTTTATTTCGTCTAAACAGTCGTTGCAATTACACAGCGCACCAGTAGTAGGTCAGTAAGTTGGGAACATGTCTTAGGTCTGGGGCAGCGACACGTGGACCCGAGGTCAGATTCTGGTCACCCTCTGCTACTCTACGCGCAAGAGAGCCCTGATCGTCGGCATCGTGCGCTGCGTCAACCTGGCTCCCATGGACAACAACGGCCTCTCCGACCCCTTCGTCAAGCTGTAAGTGTAACCCATCACCTTCACCAGAGGTTACATATTACCAAACAATATCCAAACCATGGATTTAAAATGGGTTTGGAAATTTTAAATCGTGATCAGTAATGTATAATTATCAATTCCGCCCACATGAGCATTTATTTACTAATTACAGTATATCATAATAAGATTGACATTTTAAGTCAGTATATAGTGTTGCATGGATGAACCATTTAAAAAATGTTATCCTATAATCAACACAATTTGGTAAATAAAATAATAGTATAAAGAATTGAAGTATTAGAAAAGGATTAAGTACCACCATATTTGTACATGTAGCTCACATTTTATGGAAAAGTTAGGATATAGGTAGTTCATGTAATAACAAAATATATTTCTAGTATTTTAATAATCTTCGTGGTACTTTGTATTAAATATAAGTATTTTTTTGCCCGGTTACATAAGAATGTTAAATTTAAAATTCTTGCTTCTTCCAGCCGTTTGAAACCAGACACGCACCACAGGAAGTGCAAGACGTCCGTGAAGTGGAAGAATCTCAACCCAACGTTTAATGAAGAGTTTGTTTTCGATACCAAAATGACTGACCTACCGAAACAAGCTCTTGAAATAAGCGTTTGGGATCGAGATTACGGCAAGAGTAACGATTACCTAGGCAAGTAAATTAAGCCTACAGATAATATTTAGCATCCTACACATTCACTTAAGAATTATCATAGGGGTCACACCATGATATGCACATTTGGTTACCATTGCCAGTGTCAGCTTTATTACACAATACGTATTAGTATATCACTCTGCAATAATTAATTACAAAAAAGTAGCAAGACAACATATTTTACAGTTATATCATATTATATATTCGATTAACTTTTACTTCAAATGCTTGTATATAGCTGCTCTATGGGCAGAATGCAGATACTAGCGGCATCGGCGGGGCCGGGTGGGCCTATGAGTGATCGTATTTAAATTAGGGGCCGCTGATTGGCTAGAACTAGCCCGCTGGTGACATCACTACCTGCATACTTCCGATGGAGCAGCTATACCAATAATTTTAGGGATCAAAGCTAGGTATTCTGTTTAGGTCTCACATTAAAACTGATTGAGGCGTGTATCTTTTAAGATGCCCTTCAACAACGATGATACAGAATGATTTTTGCGACTCCGAGAGACAGCGGGGCAGGGCTAGTCTCTCTCACTCACACTCTGGTGTCTGGTGGCACTCGTGTGTGTCTCTCTCACTCACAGCCACAGGGGCAGGGCTAGTCTCTCTCACTCACACTCTGGTGTCTGGTGGCACTCGTGTGTGTCTCTCTCACTCACAGCCACAGGGAGAATCACCATCACCACCAGAAGATATCAGCGCTGCATGCGGTTTTATTTCAGACAATAATGTTGATCCCTACTTTGGGTATTCCTGTACCCAGCGCTTGATGAATTCAAATGATTTTTTAGATCATTAAATTAAATGCAATTTTCAAATTGAAGGGATAAAACAGAAAAAATCATATCCAAAAAGATAATAATCTTCTGTCTGTTAAAACAGGAGAACACATTTTTCTTTTTAAACAATAAACAAGAAGAAAACACTGAACAGTAATAGATTGTCAAGTCCATTGAAAAATAAAATAGTTAGTTATATTTAAGTGTAGTAGCACCTTAGACCCCACATTCACCTATGTTAATGCTCTGATGCTTGGTGTTGTTTCAGGGGGGCTAGAGCTGGGCTGGCACTCTAAAGGTGAACGCCTCAAGCATTGGGTCGACATGATCAAGTTCCCCGACCACAAGCACGAAGGCTGGCACAATCTAGCGGAAGACCAGCAAGCCGAATAGAACCAGAACCACCCAAGCTGCCCAGAGTTAGCACATTACCAAGCATATTCATTTCCTTTCCTGCAATAAAACAAATCATACCACATTGCAGGCGTTAGAATAGAATCAAGATATCCAGCATTGGTATGATACCGCATGAGAAATGTCTAGCACCCATGCTGTCCTACCTATACTAATTCGCTGCAATACACGCTGTTTGCAAGATCAAGACAGCACGTGAACTTCCAATTTAATGTTTAAAACTGTGATATTTATAATTTTATTTATTGGCTGTTAATTTCATATCATGTTATTTCATCAAAGTATATTATAACCATTTACTTAGGAAACTTAGAACATAACCTAGGCAACAGTAAACATTATTTAAAAGTATAATGGATAAAAACTCTTTAATAGGCACAGTACTTATAATAAACACGTTTCGTTATACTAATTTTAATAATTTGAAGATGGAAATGGACGTCACTTTCCAAAACAATTTTATAAAGGATTAAAAAGTTCTTATCCACTAAAACTGTTTTAAATTAAAAACTCTTCTAATGATATCACTAGAACAGTCGACATGCCACACAGGCTATGCAGTATACCTACGCACTAGTTGGCTTAGCACAAATAGGCCTACTACAAAACTAATGTTTCTAGTCAAATACCGATAGATCAAACAAAATAGCTGTTGTTCTAATCAACTTTTGTAAATCTGCCTTTCAACTGTTATGATGTACTGAAATCATCACAAAACATAAATACTATACTAATAGCCTAGTACGTACACGATTGCTCTAGGATTGCATTCACGTAAATTGTTAAGTTTGTAAATATGTCGTATACACTAGACAAATTTATGTAGTTTGTAAATGTGAAATTGTAAAGCAAAACATCCTATCAATCTATTTCTTCAACAATTTTCTATACAAATTGTGAATGTTACTTTCTACTTGATTAGGAATGTAGAATTACTCATGTGTTTGCTGACTACATTGGGAACAAAACTTCAGTTCAAAACTTTTATAAGCCGAACGTTCTATAACTTAAGGACCGGTAGGTACTTCCCTTCGACATCTGGTTGTGGTTAGGGATGCACACGATAATCGATAATCAATAATGGATATAATTTCGATAATCGATAACCAAAATTCATTATTGATTATCGAAATATCTAATAATTGGTCAATAGTGGCACAAGCCCAACTCTAAAGACATAGATTATCTCACATTGCACTAAGCACTGTCTGGGCTGATGGTGTCACACTCTAGATTTATGTTTGGAATTGAGGCATCAGTCGATAACGGTAGCCAAACACACGACATCGAAGACAGCGAGGCAGCAAACGGAACGTGATTGTATTGTTTTGACTTCTTGGTACACTTGAGGCTCCACTTATAGGTCGGAACAGGCTTTGTTGGTGATATCGATATTATCGATTCGATAATGACATTACCATTTTGATAATCGATAATGAAATAAGTATTGATGTGCATCCCTAGTTGTGATTGTACTTTTATTTTCCCGAGAAACTTCTTGCGACCGATCACAATCTTCTCCTGATGGTCGCCACCGACACGTCGCTACCAGCGGAACTCCCCTAAAGAGTTCGACTAACGAAGCAAATGCAATGGAGGCCAAGATTTCCAAGCATTCGATAGATGGTATCACCGATCTACAGCCAAGTTGAGCAAAACAAGGTATAAGTGATACAAGAAACGAGATTCTCCGTCAGCAATCGTTAACGGTATTATTAAAATATGTCCGAAACGGTAGTTGAAACACTTATTAAGCCACTAAAACAATTATCAATCAAAACTCACTCAAGAAATTAATTAGAATTGGGATCAATCAAATCAAATTGTTTGTAAAAATATCCATAAAGGAAAATGAAAATAATACTATTTTATAGGCCTAACATAAATTGATTCATATCTACTATTGTATTAAGGAGAAAAGTGAGTAGGCCTAGTTAAGTGAGGACTAAAGTGCCTGATAGTGTAAAGAAAGGTCTGGTCTTAAGGTCCATAATTAATTAAAAATTTAATTTTTAAATTTGTCTGCCAGAAGTAGGTATTTATTTATAGGGATTTATAAAATCATTAAAAACTTACAAGTATTTTTAATAACTTGGAATAAATTTTGTTCAAAAAGCATAAATACACTGAATCATTGTATAATGTGAAGAGGAACTTGACTTATGGCACAAACTACTATCTAATTAATTGTACATTTTATTAAATAACCTGCAATCAATATCATACATGGAAGTTCAACAAACCACAACTAATCTTGTCAAAATATTTCTATCTACCCACTCAACACCTACTCACTTCAGAGTACCAGTACCATCAAGAGTTGCCTTCATAATGCTTGTCATTTTCTACTACACTACTGTAACCAACTTCTAACCTCTGTATTCTGTAATATTGATAAGACAATGCTATAATGTACAATATAATATAATTCACATTCAATAAGTCAATACTACCGTATAATAATTGTAATATTTATGTAGGTATTAGTTTGTCTTCAGGAGGAATTTTTTAGAAAATTAACAAATGATGTACATGTGCAATGAAACTAGTACTATGCATGGCAATTATATTTCAATGAAACTGATTTGAGTGAAAATAACTAAGTTTTATTAATATTATCCAAGTAACCAAATTAACATCTGTACTGATTCCTTCCTTCCACTAGTCTTACGTGCATCAATATGAATACTATAAAAGCATTACTTTAATTTCAAAGCATGAAAACTATGACAGATTCCAAAAACTAAATTTTAACAGATAATGAAATACGTATGTAACCGCTAACGTGTACAATGGAATAATAATAATTTGTGTGGCTCGTTGGTCTTGTGGTTAGCGTATCTGCTTCCAATGCAGAAGGACCAGGGTTCGATTCCCGCTAGAGTCAGAAGTTTTTTAACTTCTGATTTGGACTTCAGTCCATCAGTTCTTGTCTTAGGAGTTTGTAAACGGTGACTTTGGAGCCGTCCTAGCAACGAAGCACATAATAAATTTCAGAGTTGTTCTGAATCGGCCTTGTTGATTCTGGCGTTGATTCGCGGGTGTTCGCACTGTCCATACCACTGATTGCTATATTTCCTATTAAAAATATCGATCTTTGGTTGGTTATCGCTCACTCGTCGATTGCATCGGGGCCTGCAGGGTTGGCTTGGTCGCTTTGATTTAAAGTCCCCCACTGAAAATCAGTTATATAACTGAGTGGGTAGACTCTAAAATAAAAATTTATTTTATTTATTTTTATTTAATCAACGCCACTCCCAAGGATTAATCTCAGACGCACTGCCTCTCGGGACGCCAACACCAGCCTCGCATCGTACAAGTTGCTTCTTGTTCCCACGCGACACTTGCTCTCATGCTGCACCTTGTAAAAGCACCAACTTGAATCACCTAGATTACTATAAAAAAATATTCTTCTTCTGTTGTCCAAATGGCTGGTTAACGCTTAGATAGGGGTGAGGATGGGGTGGGGGAACAGCTTATCTGGTGGGTGACTGCATGGATCTTGCAGATACTAGATCAGATACAAATAAGACAAAAAAATAAAACGAAACAAAGCCCTGCCAAGTAGCCAAAACAGTTCCGGCATTTTGTGTTATTGTGTCTATATTTTGTAGGTGTGTACCATCAATCTACAAGATCCCCAGTCACTGACCAGGTAGGCCTACGCTGTTGTGTTCCCGTTGCACACCCTTCAATACGTAAACATATTCTGTTGAGAAAGCGAGGATCGTTTGCTGGTATAGGGGTGCCTCGATGTAACTCATCAACAATACGACTTTGATTTGAATGACCAGATAAAGCTCTTTCACTGATTGAGGAACCAGGCAGGTTTTTGAAAGGATTTTGGATTCAATGGAAGTAAGCAACATTGTCAAGCAATCGTAAGTGTTATATCCTCTTTTGTGCAATTCTTGCTAGACCTCCGAATTTGCCCCGCGCGGTTGCCACTTGCTTGCAGACTGAACTACCCCATTTATCCCACCCTTGATGAGGTTAAACAATCATCATTACCGTATTTACTCGATTATAGGCCGCACCCTTATTTTGACCACTAAGATTTTAAAGAATTGGCTATAAATACAATTGATAAATGGCTTCACATAATGGCAGCACCCCACTTTTTGAACTTGACAATTTCAAATAAACCCGAGGCCTATACTCGCATAAATACAGTAATCATTATCCATTGCCGTTTCCTGCTTCTGGCAAGAAACAATACACTATTGTGTATTATTATATACTATTATATATTATTTTTAACCATGCCAACCCTGTTTGTGATGGTCACAAAGGCGTGGCGCGGTCAAGCAAGTCCAGCCCCTCGGCTCGTTTGTGGCATTGTGTGGCTAATAGCAACCAATTTTGGATCTATTCACGGCCGTTCTTTCCGAAAAACCGCCTGGTTCTTCTATCAGTGAATGAGCTTTTCAAGCAAGCAGTGACACAACATAATTCTATATCCTATTCAAGTTAACCATAGTCCCTTAAACGTTATGTAGTAGTATAAGAAACGCTTGCTCTACCTGGTGGCATTAGTCGGGACATCCCATGCAGATTGTACTAAGCCATGTGACTGCCAACTGGGACTTCTCAGGGGTAGGGGTCATCTGCTACATGTAACAAGCATACAAGCGACAATCAGTATTGTACGGAAACTGAGAAGGTGGACAAATAGTGTTAATTGCAAGCATGGTTCGATGGGTCGATTGCACCTGCTAAGGAACGAGGTAGTCTACACAATCATGGACACTACTATATAGTATATAGACGGTGATCTCGGAATTGGTGTTTGAATGATAAATAGGTAGGCCTACCGTAAGCAGGACTGGCATCTAAAGGTGGGATAAAATGGTTAAAGGCCAATATAGGCTAAGAGTTTTAACTATATTAATTTTGGCTGAGATGGTTTGCATGCCAATGTAGGTCATGCCATTATAAAATGTGAGATTATGGGTATATGGGTTGTTAAATATCCTGAAATTCTGCTCGAAAAGCTCAAGTAAATGTAAAATTTAAAAAATAACAAGGTTATTAACCCCTCAACATCACATTAACCTTGTATCCAAAGAAATCCTAGTAGGCCTGGCCTACTAGTAGCAGTTTGAGGGTGCTTAAACATTACATAACCTAGATATTGGAGACAAGAGATGGTGGATATCAAGCCACCAGTCAGGACATACGAGTAGGCAAATGAAAAGGATATTACAGAAAGTGATACCAATACAGGAACAGTAATCGAGTGAAACAGTCCACCAAAAATCATCTCAAGATCAAATTTGTCAAGCGACTACAAGTAGGCCTACGACTGCAGAGTTTGCCACTGCAGACTAGCCTTGATGTACGTAAGCAATTTGCATGATTAACAAATTTGTCTTAGCTACGCCAGAGTCGATAAAGAAGTTTCCCCTTTGGGGAGGTCCCCTAACTCCCAAATCAAAACAGAATCTAACGTCCTGCGCGCGGCTCCAATGTGAAACTAATAAAAGCACTGCACGCTAAATACGGTCAGTAGATTATCGATGTGCAGTGACGCTGAAATCAACAAATAACAGACGAAACGTCAAACTTCAATTTTATTTCAATCATATTAGCCCTGGGCCCTAGTCTTTTAAAACGATTTACTTTTGATTTATTAATGTAGGTACTACTATAAAGTGTTGCGCAGGCGTCACTGACATTTTCGTGCGAAATAATTTGAGATATGCCTTGTTCAAGCCTAACGGACGTGTGTAACCTAGGTCCCAAGGCCACAATACAGTTTTCAGACGTAAGTACGCCCTTGGCATTCAAATCGAAACATTAAGCAATCCTGATTGTCGGCCTAGGTCCTAGGCTTAGGTCTACTACATCAGAAATATCCTCATCAATAAAGAGAGTTTGCTTTATGCGAAAACATTCGCCAACATTCGATCGTATTTAATATTTTGACGTTTCCGCCATTTGTCGTCATCGACTGTTAACTACTAGTAGAAAAGTGACATAGTTTTATTGAAGTAGTTCCATCAATCATCACACAGAGTCGCGCGGAACGTTAGATTCCAAACGCCAAAAACCGACTTTTTATTTAACCCAGGGCGGTATAGGGAGTTGGAGGACCTCCCCAACGGGGAAACTTCTTTATCGACTCTGGCTACGCCTATATAACGTACAGAAACAGGCTGATGAGTGCTCTCTAGGTATGTAAATAATAGTCTTACAAGGTGTTAGATTCTTGTGATACAAGGGGTCACATGGCATAAGCTACCATGAAAACATAAAGAATAGAAGAGTGGGGGTCAAGCAAGCTATCACTATAAATAAATACAATCAAGGATTATTGGATTACGTAACGGAAGGCCTAGAAATTACACAAAATCAGAACAAGTTGTTTATTTTTAACATTTTACCAAATTATACAAGTTACCTTTGAAGAGTTAATTTGAAATGGAAATCAAATCAATAAAACACATTAAGTTTGTACAAGCTAATGAGATATTGATTAGGCCCTACAAACAAAATTACCAAAGGACCACAAAACTTTAAGGTTGCAAAATGGGTCAGTGGTGGACATTTCAGATGTTATAAATGTATCGGGGCTTTTATCACTCACCCATTTTACCTCTGAAAAGTTTGCTACAGCCTACTAAAGAAGTAATTAATTTTGTTGTAAGAAAAGATTTTTACAACACAAAAAACAATACATTTTTTAAAGTGTGCTGGGTGTCTAGCCCTACCGTAACTTTGACGTTCTTTAAATGTTAGCCTATTTGTGATATAGAAGTTATTTTGTACAATCTTACTCTAGAGCGGGAATCGTCCAGTGACTTGAAGATAGTATGCAAATATCGACATTAAATAATAATGACTACATCGTGTACCTAATGCAATCCCCCTCCCCCCACAAAATTGTTAAGACCACATCAATCTTAGTTAGTTTCATTCTATGGGATTGTTGGTCCCTCAATACTAAACCTCTTACGGAACAGATGGAGCTGTTTATTCCAGGGCGGCGGCTCCAGAGATGATCTCGATCAGCTCCCTGGTGATGACGGCTTGGCGAGTTCGGTTGAAGGTGAGTGTGAGCTTGTCAATCATCTCGCCGGCGTTCTTGCTGGCGTTGTCCATGGCCGTCATGCGCGAGCTCTGTTCAGAGCAGGCGCCCTCTTTCATCGCGTAGAACAACATGGCCGCAATATTGAACTCCAGATAGCTCTGGAGGACTTCGTTGTCGATCGAGTCGTAAACGTTGAGTTTGGGAGCGTGGCTGATTGCGTTCAGACTGAACAGGGGCATCTCTTGAGTGGTGTACGACACGACAGACTTGAATTTATTGTACACAATCTTACCCGCGTTGAAATCGTAGCCGCTGTTGAGGATGAAAAGCGTGAGCTTGGCTGCGTCTAAGAACGTGGGCGGCTTGCGTCCCACCTCCTGAGCCACGGCCATGATGTTCTGGCTGTACAGACGCTGCAAGATGGCGCGGGACTTGTCGCCCACGCACACGACCTTGGTGTGCTGATCCCCGTCCGCGAGCTCCAGACGGATCATACGGGAGACGCTCGTGTGCACGGCGCCGCACAGGCCCCGATCAGAGGTGATCGCTACGATCAACTTCTCGGGCTTGCCCTCGGCCGGTCCGACCTCCGCCTTCTCGTAGAACAGCTTGGCACCCTCGCCGTATGGGCGGGCCTGTTTCAAGTCTCGCTCGGCACGCGTGTACTTGGCAGCAGACACCATCTTCATAGACTGGGTGATCTTACGGATGTTCTTGACGGACTTCAACCGCATGGATATCATCTTGAGGGTAGCCATCCCCCTCACTTGTTGTTGCCCATTTAAGGGAACAACGCTGCTGATACGACCCAACATGTTTAGGCGGAGCCGTTGTCAGAGTCCTATGGTTGGCCGCCTTGGCCCCCTGAAATACCAAAATATACAGACACCATGAGGAGTTGTTAGGGCCTACATGTAGGCCAATTGATTTGCATGTCACTGTCAGTAGTTTTGTCTCACAATAATGCATACCTATACTAATAACCCTAATCAAATATGTTGGGCAACAAAGTCGGACAGCTTTTTCAGTTATTTATCAGTGATACAAAATTGATTACCTACGTACAGGTCTACCATAATTATTTTGTGGAAGAAGACGTGGCAAGAAGAAGGCCAAAGAGAGATGACAAAAATGACTTATTGACTCGTACTTGTAGGGCGCAGGGCCTAGTCCAGGTGTCGGGAACCTGTGGCTCCTGAGTGGGTGACCGGTACTTGTGTGGTTGGGACTGGCCAACTTTTCAAAAGTTTTTTCCCAATAAAAACAATGATAAACAACTTCAAATGATATATAATTGAAAAAAAAATATTGAATATTTATTGAAATAATGATTTTTACTATTAAAAAATACACTTACATTTTCATTTCATTCTGTTTTGTTATTAACTGTAGGCCTAATGTAAGTTTTATTTTTACATGGTACAATTAAATAGTTTATTGTTAAATGTATAGGCCTATGACAGTCAAAGTTAGTTCTGAGATAGGCCTAACTAAAAAAAAAAAAATGAAGATTCATGAATCCAATTGTCGTTCATGTTGACAGTGAGAATCGTCGCTCATGTTGACAGCTGCTGCAGGTTGACTTAGTTGACTTTGGATTTTATAGACTTTTCTTTACAAAACTAAAACTATAGAGCCAGGCTAGGTCACCCGGCAGTTCGGTTGGGACCGGACAACTTTTCAACACTGTTTTTTTCCATAAAAAACAATGAAACACAACTACAAATGATACTATAAATAAAGAAGAACTCATTATTAACGATTTATTAACACTAATCACTCTGAAAATATACAATTATAGGCCTATAGGGTAGGCCTATATATGATGTAGGCCGATCGTAATTATTTTTCAATTATCCCAGGCCTACTAGGCCTATCTCTCCAACTAGCAATCTACTTTCAAATTTTTTATAAAATTGGCTTCTAAGACAAAAAAAGGTTAGTCTACCACCAACCCCTGGCCTAAAAAAATTAAAACTACTGCCTAAGGCTCACCCGGACTAAATAAGTAAGAGGAAAGGGCTCGCAAATGAGTGTGTGATGAAGTCCACATGGACTGAAGATGTAAATCAAAGGAAAGATGGAAATAAAGCAAGAAGAGAGATGGGAAGTAAACAAGAAACAGGGAAATATGATGAACGAAAGGATGAATGCAAATAAGAAGGAAGGAAGGATGAAGAAACCTACCACCGACTATAATAGTCAATAGTAGGAGAGAGAGATACAATACAATACAATAACCTGTTTCTAAAAGCTACCCCAGCTCCAGGTAGGCCTAAGTGACATCTATAGCCTCTAGACTAGGCCTACCTATACTTCATAAAGAACATTAGGCCTACTTGCGGCATAATATTGTTTGTGATGTTAGTATGTATTGTATTTGTGTAATGTGATACCTAATGCATTAGGCCTATATGAACATGTAAATTGACTCTGTGCCATAAAATTAAACTAACTAGGAAAAACTAGTCATTACATTGAATGAAACTAATATAAATGAGGTAGACTGCGCAAAGATGCTAGGAGCAAAAATTGATAATTCCCTTAGCTGGAAAGACCATGTGAAGTCGCTATGTGCTCAATTGGCATCTGCATGCTATGCCCTGAAGGTCATTAATAACTCTATTGGCAGAAATACTGCAAAAATTGCGTACCACGCTTATTTTGAAGCTCGCCTTAGATACGCTATCCCCTTGTGGGGAAATTCAACAAATTCACAAGATGCTTTTATATTGCAAAAGAGAGCAATCAGGACCATTGCAGGCCTAAAAAATATGGAATCATGTAGGGAAGCTTTTAAAAATCTTCAAATTATGACTATGCCAAGCTTATACATTTTAGAAATTTTAAAACAAACCATTAAAAGCAGACAGGATTTCACAACGAACACACAAGTTCACGCACACAATACACGACAGAAAGAGCATCTTCATCCGAGCCAATACAACACAAAAAAGGGACAGACATCAATAATAAATATGGGCATAACTTTATTTAATAGACTACCTCCTAACATTAAAAACTTAACAAGCACCGACAAACAGATCTTAGCAATAAAAAAATACCTGATAGAAAACTGTTTCTACACACTAAATGAATACATCACCAATGAAAAAGATGACATGTTTACCTGGTAGATACCAAATATATCACTTTTTATCATTGTTTTATCACTGTTTTATCATTGTTTTATTAATCAAACATCCTTGTTGTGGAAAAGCATTTTATAATGTATGTTTATATAATTATGGTACTTAGTCCGGAGTAGTAAATGCTCATTTATGTAACAGGCTATTTTTAGTTAGTTTATAGTAAACCAAATTGTATTGTATTGTTGTTTTATTTTGCTATATACGTATATGTATATATATATATTAATAATATATTGACAAAACCAATGTTACAATGTAACCTACATGGATGCTAATAAAACTGAACTGAACTGAACTGAACTGGCCTAGGCGCTAGGTCAGCTATGCAGTTCTCGACCACCTTTCGTCTTAGCAAAATAATTTGTTCTATGTTTTACTGTATTTCAGCCATTGTATCTCCGAAATAGTTGGGGAATGTCTCAAAACGTTCCGGCGATCGAGGCTGTCCAGGGTAGTGTACCAAAACGTATCCTAATGTTTATACTTCTGGTCGAATCAACTAACAATCGAAGGCTGCATCGAATCAATTCTCGACCTAGGCTTTTATTTCGTAACCTATTCTCGACCGCCCATGTAACCAATTCTCGACCGCGGCAAATCCCATGTTAAACTTCGCCGAATATTATCAAAATCAGAAATCGACCCAGAGTTTAATAGCATTATAAAAACGGTATAAATGTCCATCAAAATACATATTTCGGTGCAAAACAATCAACAATGAGCAAAATAGACCATTTCCGACCACGTACGCCACGGCCCTAAACCTAGGTCGAGAACCCATTTCCTTGCGGCCGAGATCTGATTACGTTCCGCCATGACAGTTGTCCCGTCACTGCCGTGCTGAATTCAATATTTGAGGTGTAATTATAAGTTATATACTAAAAGTAAAGGCAATTAACGTAAATACAATGTTTAATAGTCAACATAAATGCAAACATTTTGTCCTGAGCCCTAATTAAACAGGAGAAAACCCTTGTTGAAAATGTGCGACGCCGACGCTAGCCTTGTTAGCGCGATCTATTTAGGCCACATTCTTTGAGTCAAACCCATAACGACCTATTAAAAATTCGATAGTCGATACATTTTAATCGTTTACGACGTCGATTTTTGTACAGTCTTCATGAAAACATTGTTCCCGATCTAATAAAAGCAATCCCAGAGCTGTCACATCAACACAACATGGTTTTATTTGATAAATAGGTGGCGTGCGCGTAAGGGTGGTCGAGAACTGGTGATGGTCGAGAACTGCATACCTTACCCTACCCTATGGACGCTTAACATTTTGATGTAGAAAGCTACCTCAAGTGACGCCTTCAGGACCAATGACCGGTAGGTAGATTACAAGTTAGGCCTAATTACAATATTGCAGAATATTGCAGGATATTATTCACTGCTAAACCTTTAGGCCTAGAGAGCTCTAGGCTATTTGACAGTAGGCCTTCGCAGATTTGAGCCTTCACTCATTCTTCGCATTGATGAAAAGCAAATAGCTACCCAGTGGTTAATAGGCTACTGAATTCTGTTTAGTATTAGCTCTAGGCAAGCCTAGAGTTTAGCAGCAAGAAAAGAAACTAGGCCTAGGCCCTAGCCCTAGGCTATATGAACGGATTGTATGATCGTATTGAATTGAAAGGGCTTAGGCCTACGTTCATGTAAGGTTATTGCGAGAAAATGATAAAAAAAAGTCCTTAAAAAGACAAGTTGAAAGGTTAGCCTACCAAACGTGAGAATAATCTTAAGCCTAGGCCTACCTCTTGGGAAATAAATAGCCTAGGCCTAGGCTAGGGCCTAGGCCCTCTAGCTCAGGCATAGGGCTAGGCCGGGCCTAGTAGGCCTATGAGGGCGTTGGTGATTGGCATAGGTCATTAAGTGCTAGGGCTGGTCAAGCAAGCAAGTGGGTAGGCCTAGGCCTAGTATGAAACCACCGACGATTCAAGCATAATGAGTACGCTAGAATAGAAGATTAGGCCTAGGCCTAGTAAGAAAATTTACCTGAGGGCTGAGGGTGCTAAGCCCTAGAGGTAAGTGTGCGGTGTGCCTACAGCTGGCCGAGGGACCTAGCTAGCTAGACCTACAAAGCACTGCCGGGCTGGATTTTTCATGAAAACAATTCACATAACTTCTTAAATATACATATGGTGTGCGAATACATGAACTGGAGGCAACAGTACTAATTTCTAGAGTTATTAGCTGTATTTTACCCAAAACTTAGCATACCTTTTTAAGGAACTGACGACGGAGCAGACGAAGAGGACAGAAGAAAGATGGCAACCGGCGCACCGCTCCAACAAATAGTCAAATCAAAGACTGCTTTAAACTTAAATTAGACAAATAATTTCTCTTGTGAGTAATTGTAAACCTTTTATCAATTTTTAAATATTTAAAGATATTATGAAACACAACATATAGGAATTTGTGAAATGAAAAGAAATGAAATTTTGTAAAAGTTGACTCTTCTAGTGGAATTAGTTGAGCTTTTTCCGGCTAGGCAGAACCTCGGTCGAATTAAAATGGTGGGGAGTGACTGACTGACAGATGTGTTAATGTGTTAAGTGTTGTGCGTATTTTGTTAAGCTTCATGCCGTACCAGCTAGAAATTGATCAAGACATGGAAGAATATGAATTGGAGGTATCCGTGGTTGATGTTTATGATATTGCCTCGGAAATTGGAAAAGAATTTGAGAAGATAATAGACACCCATGGCACGGAAGCTGTCACTAGTTTGATGCCAAAAGTCATCAATGCCCTGGAGCATTTGGAGAACTTGGCCACACGCAATGAACGTGAAAATACAACTGTTCAAGACCTCAGAGCTAGAATTGCCCAATTGGAACATGACAAGATTGAGAAAGCCGAAGATCGACACCGGTTTGAGAAGGTGATTATCCTAGGCCTAGCCCTAGGTCCTTTGGACAACGTTCTGCGACTCAGTCTAAGGTCGACTCACTGTTTAAGGTCAGAAAGCCTTGTATCCTGCTCCCCATTGCTACGTATGGACATGGTTAAAGCTAGCCCTAGACTGCGAAGCGGGTACTTTTCGGTTGGTGTCTCCCCTATAATACACTGTCTTTTTGCACTAAAGCGGACGTGTAGCTAAACTCCACCTACAACCTTACGTCGCTTTTTAATATAAAAGACTTTCACGAGTCTTTCGCCTAATGCGACGTTACGGTTTGAGGTACTAGGTTTAATAGGAGCAACCACCGAAAAGTACCCGAAGGCGTAGGCCCTAGGCTGATATTTCCCATTCCTAGGCCCTAGGCCTAGACCTAGGCCTAGGTGGGCGTGAGCCTAAGCCTAGGTTCCTAGGCATATTCATGGTTTGCCTACTAAATAGGCTCGACCTAAATATATATTGTACTTGTATCAATGAGAACATCCCCCCTAGCTTTCACATTTAATTTTCAACTTTCAAATCGTCCCTTTATACAAACCTGTGTGTGTGCTATATCTACCTATACGGTTTGGTTCCAACATGAACTGTCGTATTGTATTAATTAACAAACAATGCTGTGGAATTACATGGGATGCTGTAACAAGTAGGCCTACATGCTTCGTAACATAGGACTAAGCATTGTCAGGATTGTTGATACAATACCTAGGGCCTAATTTAAATTACAAACTACGTCTTTGTCATCTGCAGGAGTTGGAGCAAATTGAGGATCACTGGCGTGAGGAATCCCGCGATCTTGTTGCCATGGTCACACGATTGCAGGAAGAGAATCGGAAGCTATCCAGCTCGCTAGCTGAACATCAGGACAGCTCGAGCGAAGAATCATCGCTGGCCTCAACGGCAGAAGTGGACGGCATCATGATGCAGAGGCTGAGAAATCTCATAGACAAGCAACGGGAACAGCTACGAGCACGAGATCGAGAACTAGCGACTAAAAATGAGGATATTGACAACGTAAGAAAGTCCTGACCGTACTGTTATATTGTGCCTAGATCCCACTACTCGGTTTAAAAATTAGCATTTACCTAACATTGCAGAGTTTACACTAGGCGTAACTAATAATGAGTCTCTGGTGCACTCCTTGGCCTATCAATTAAAGATGTCTATTCAGCACTGCTAACTGCTGCTACAATGAATTTGTTATAACAGGTGCGATATGAGGCTGATGTCGCCGCAACTTGAAGTCGCCCAATGTCGCCCAATCTGCGGCGGCCAATGGGGGGGTCTGGGGGGGAGCCAGTGCCGCAGTCGTTTTTTTCTTCGTTTTAAGGTTATTTGCTCTAGAAATTGGAGATTTAAGGGAGTATTGTATGTGCTATATTTACTAGGCACAATAGTTAAATTAAAGATTAAAAACTCTATAATCAAAACGTAAAATATTCTGTACAACCTACGTGCTGAACAGATAAATCTTGTGAAAATCGGGCCTAATTTAAATTAAACAACACCACCAAAAGTTCGACAAATTCACCGTACGCGCGACGTTGCGGTCCAAAAAATCAACTCAGCTCTGTATAACAAGACAGCTCTTGGACGTTCGCTGCCTCCGCGACATTCACCCTATTCTGATGCGAGCTGGAATTTAACCAACAAAACAGCACGGCACGGTGCAGAATGTAGTCGCTAATGAGTATTATGTAGACTTACCTAATATAAATTAGACTACTTTATCATGTGAATAATCTCGGTTAAAATTAGCTTGTGTCTAACATGCAAGCTTACACTAGTGTAGAAATATTTGAATTTGGATTTTCTGGTGCACCTACTTCGGCGACAGCAAATTCCAAAAATGTTAGTTGGTACGCCTAACTTGCTTGTCGCCAACCGAGCAATCTGAATTTGTTTTATAAGTAAAGTAAGTAAGGTATAGGCCTAGTTTTATTTTCCAGTAGATTGGTAGGCCTACATAGTACAAATGTTTCAAAAGTTTCAATCAAAGTGGTTACGGTATACCCTGGACACATATTGTGCGAGGGGTCGCCATTATGCAATTAAAAGAAAGAAGAAAGAAAGAAAAGGTAAATCATTTTGAAGCACAATTACAAGACTACGGCCCCTACTACAATAGGTCAGTAGGTTACCACTGCCATATTATTCAAGTGTAAGATGATTCAATCTTTTCATCCTACCTAGGCTAGATGTTTTTATTTAGGTTCAAGTTTGTTTTTTACAGCTGACATCTCAAGTGGAACGCTTGACAATGCTTGGGAAGGAACTACGCCGGAAACACCGAAATGGCCAGAGTCAAGTCCGCGGGCTGATTGACGAACGAGCAGACTTCTTGGCTCAACTTCAGGACCAACAACGAGAAGTCGGGATGCTTCGCCAGCGGCTGGGGCTCGCGGAGAAGGAAAACGAAGATCTGGCAAAGTACCAAGTGCGTGTTTTACCATTAGAACAACAGTGTGATTGTACATGTTTACTTGTATCCACATGGTACCTACCTACTTAAGATGGTTTAACTTTGTAGGTATGAAAGTCTACTAGTCGAGTTACCCCTAGTTGTTGGTACCTAAGGTTGGTAGGTAGGCCTACTGGGAAAATAAACATGTTTAGTTTCTGGTTACCTACATTAAACTTGGTAGAACCGTAGAACGCTGACTGGTAGGCATTGCCTGATGACGTGAGATGTAAATGTCATTAGGCCTGGTACCGGTACTTACATATCTTTATTCAGAAAAATCAATGTAGGCCCCACCGATAGGTCCCTAGAGAAATTAAAAGAATTCTCAATAGTATTTCAAAAAGGCATAGTTAGTACCGGTAGGTATATCTTGTTACACTTTAAAATCACTAATATGTATAGGCCTAGATGTACCAAGACCACTGTGGCCCGCGCCATTATGTGCGCGCGCCTCCGGGCCAAGTTCATTCTCGGATTTAGGGGAGCTCCGTAGATATGGGCGCCGTACGGCTCAGTTCTAGCCGGCAGCCGTGAGGAACACATCTCCTTACGACATACGGCGGGAGCAATATGGCCTCGCCACTCCAGCACCTTCATTTCTCTCCGCCGATCGCTCGCGGCACGCGTGTATGCGCTCATCGCCTGCATTCAAGACAACTTGGACTCGTCCGTTTTGGCCAGGGCTTTTGTGGTGTTGGTAGATCTATAGTCTACCTACTGGGCTTTTGATTATCCTAGAAATCAAAGAAAATATGAAATATATTTTACTTCTAGTAGTCCTAGCTATAGGCTAGAATTAGTTTTGTATGTGTAGGCTATTACTATAATTATCAGGTGGAAAATACAAGTATGAATCATCCCTTTAAAATATACATAATTCTGGGGAAAAGTAAATGTGTTATGCTTGGTTTTCAGTCTGAGACGCCCGACCTGTCAAACAAGGCCGTGTATGATCTGGACGATCCGAACCGTCCCAGGTTCACGACCGCTGAGCTCAAAGAGATTCTGCAGGAGCGGAACGAACTGAAGGCGAGAGTGAGCGACCTTGAAGACGAGCTGGACTCGTACAGACCCAAGAACATAGAATCGTACGCATTCATACCTTACGCTTGTCTTGACACACTTGTACATCTTCTTGCTGAAAGAAGTCTTGATTTTACCCAATTGCAAGCCTACCTGTTTTTAAAACGGCACCCCGGTTTAGGATCGATTGCTACACTTTTTTGTTAGATGATCTTTTAGTCAGGAGTCGGTTTGCTTTTGGTGTCTGCTTGCAATCGAGTAAATTATAGTTTCTGTAGTTATTGCATCTTGGCATATTGCATTTTAACTCTTGTACGGTACCGTAGGTACCTTTATGTGTGTACATACTTTGTTGCATGCCACTTGCTAATACCGTATTGTGCTGAATATAGGCCGAACCTGAATATAAGCCGACCCCCTAACTTTTCTTGTTGAAATATAAAAAAACATATGCATAAGCATGCATATATATAAGCAGGTAAGGGACTTTTGAGACTTAAAATAATGAAAAAAGGGTAGGCTTGTATTCAGGACAATACAGTACCCCGGTAATTTCAATTAGCTCTCTAGGTAGACTGTTGATCTGAGTTGAGTGCCTGTAGTTGGTAAGATAGATTTAATCAAGATATTTAGTCTGCAGAGTTGTTGAGTGTTCACCCTGTAGGACTAACGTAATTATTTTGAAATACTTGTCCAGCTTCTGTTTTACCTAGACCCACGCTTTGTGTGTTTCTTATTTCATTAATCTCTTCTGTTTTTTGTGTGCTGCTTATTTAGCGAGCCTGACGTGCTAGCTGAAGAGGAGAACACCCCCGAGCCAGACAATATCCCACCCCTAACATTTCCAACCCTCCAACCCCCCTCTCTGGTTCCTATCGGAGAAGCCATACGCCTCAGCACCTTTTCATCGCCGCAGAAGTTTTTCGGACGTGCACGCCGTAAAAAACACTTTTTGTAAGCATGTACACACACTTTCTTTAGTGTACCTACCTACTTATAAGAATAGTAGATCAATAATAATAGGTAAGTTTGGTAGTGGAGCCTCCCACCTAGAGTTGCAGGCTGGTACCTCTACTAGTAGTTTGATGTATTTATATGAATGTCTTCCTTCAATGTGTTTAGTGCTGTAGGTTGCTTTATTAGCATGCTTGTCCTGCATACTACTTGACCTGGCTTTAATAATAATCATCTTTATTGCAATTCATGTACATTATGGAGCTACTCTGTACATTACAAATGGCAATAGTGTTCATAGATAGGGATGCACATTGCTGGTTTGTTCAATAGTAGTAAGTATTTTTGAAGAGCAAACTGAAGTAGGTAAATGCTAAATACTTTTGGAACATTTAATTTTCAGGGTCCATTGCAATTTATATTTAGCTAAAAACATTGCCCCTTGGAATTAACCTAAATGTATGTGCCTATAAACTTTATGAGCATTGTAACTATGACTGCTGTAGACCTGTTTTTTTATTTTGCTTTAATCATGTAATCTATGTTATACTGTTCATAAAAGCTAAAATATGTTCCCTGCTCCTTTTGTGAGTCTAAAATTAAAGTTGCTAATTTAGATCTTGTTTGCAGGTCTAAATATAAGGGTAGGCATATAACAATTAAAATATAAGAACATGATTATGTAAGGAAGGGCTGCCATCAAGTAATGGTCACACCACTATATTGATTGACCGCTCAAAATTAAAAAAGTATGCTACACTATTGACAAATTGTTGCACCCCAGTTTTGTATAGTTTTTTGCTGAAAATTCACATAAAACGAGCCCTTGTTGGCTTCTACATGAATGATAATGAAATGCTAAATAAATAAATAAAAAATAAAGGCTAGTAATAAAATACTGGTGTAGCCCTCATTTCTATGGAATTTAGCAATCTTGCAATTAGTGCCAAGTACCTACTAGATAGTACGTCAGGTCAGCGTGTACAATACGTATAGAACTTCCTGTTTCCAGTCCTGACGTCGATGATGAGGACCCTCCGGTCCAGGGCCCGATGCCCTACGAACCCGACGATGCACCCTGGAAGAAGAACGAGTCCGGGATACGCAAGTTGTAAGTAGCGCTACGTACACTATGCACTAGGCATGAACTTGTGCTATTATTACAGTGGTGGTGGTGGTGCATCGTCTTTATTCTTTCTTTCTTTCTGTTTTCTCCACAGATTCAGTATACTTACTGCAATTTCCCATACCATACTTAGTCCTTCAGAATCAAAGCAGAGTATTGTCTAGGCCAGCTATAAAAGGTTGGACTTAGTTCTAGATGTGTTGTTTCTTTGTTTATTTATAGTTTGAGTGAGCTTGTGGTGTTTTGTAGGGATGGCATCGGGGTACATCTACATACTGTAGTCAATTCTAACTTTTGATATGACCCTCTTACAATTTCCATTGGACGGGAATCGGACACTTTTTCTTAGCCATTTGCTCGGCCATGAAGCATCTGATGTAGGCCTACATACTATGAAACTGTGTGCTTAGTTGTAAAGCAAGATACGAGCTACCGTAGATTATTATTTATTTTCTATTATTGTTAATCATCTAGATTTCTAGAACCAATTCACAAAAATGGTTGATTATGGTCTTTTTAACAAAATTGTAAAAATCATAATTTTCCCCTACCCCCACAAAAAATTATTTTTCCTAAGGTGTAAATTTAGATACCATTGGTTCTGCTTACATGGCAACTGCAAATTTTTTAACAATGTGCTGCCGAGCAAACAATAATTTCTTACCTATTATCTTCTTAACCTTTTCTGGAGTACGGCCGTAATATTACGTCCGCGCACTTTGCTAACAATTTTTTTTTTGAAATTTTGAAATTTTCCAATTTTCCCCCAATTTTTTTTTTACTTGAATATCGAACTCTCCGTCAATGAAGTCATCTTCAGAACTTAAATGTACATTCCTAGTACTAGGAAAACGCTAAAGTCCCGCCGCGTTGATGGATGAGCTTTTTAAATTTTTTAATTTGCGTCGGATATCTTTACTTTTGCAAGTGCTTTGTTTTGCTGCCTACGCATTGTAGGTGATTGTTGTCAAGTTCCTATTGTTACCTGTCAATTGGCATTATTTACCGTAAAAACTTATATTAAAAGCTTTATTTCTATGGATTCTGGCTAACTTTTTCAACTTTTTCTTTCCAAAGGTACTACATCACCATAACCTTAATGTCCATGTATAATATGAACGTTGTAGCCCCACTCGTTTGGTCAGAATTGGCCCAAATGGCACGAAAATATCGCACAAAAAAACAAAAAAATTATATTAAAAGCTTTATTTCTATGGATTCTGGCTAACTTTTTCAACTTTTTCTTTCAAAAGGTACTACATCACCATAATCTTAATGTCCATGTATAATATGAACGTTGTAGTTCCACCCGTTTGGTCAGAATTGGCCCAAATGTCACGAAAATATCGCACTAAAAATCGAAAAAAATCGTAAAAGTACGATATTCATGAGAAATATTTCTTCGATTGTACCCAAAAACAATACACCTCTAAGTTCAGAGATTTCGAAGGTCCTGTCAAATTTTCATCAAGATCGGCTATGCCGTTTGCCTGGTAGAGAGTTAACAAACAGACAAAAAAAAAAAAAAAAAAACAAACAAACAAACAAACAAACAAAAAAAACACCCGAGCTAAATTTTTTGGGGGTCAGTGAAATTGAAGTCTTCGCTTCGCTCATCCAATTATAGGCCAAGTTAAATAATCTGCAAAAAAATGTTTAAAAAAATCTCACTCCTGAAAAGGTTAAGAATCAATATAATTTATATGCAGTAGCAACCTACCACTATCAGGCTCAGTGATACAAGATCAAAATCTATATCTACCTCCTCTGCCCCCTCCCACTACTTGCTTCATGCTGTAGCCTAGTGCTACCCAGTTGAACACGATTTTCTGCTTCAACATACACACTTTACAATTTGGCAATGCATGGTTTATTTGGCTTCCCTAACTTTCACTTCCCTCAGCAACTTATTCCTCTTTTTAACTTGACAATCAATCAATATCGAGCCCTATTTCCAACTAAGTCGGGTAGGGGGTGGGACCCACCACATTCTTGTCTCCCCGGGCTTATCGAAGCTATGCCTGAAGCTTCTCCCACGTCATATTTTTCTTTCTCTGCATCACCTACTTCACTTTCTTCCTCTTTACTATCTTCTTCCTCATGGACCTCCACCAGTTTTTGCCATATTTTTTGTTCTTCCCAACATCTTTCCTGGTTAACTCTTTCCTAAGCTGCATTTCTTCTTTTCAAATCCATGATTTCTATAACTTCTTCCCATCTCAGTCGTGACAATGATAATTACTTAGTTAATTACAAATTGCATAAATAATATTTAGTACCGGTCGGTAGGCCTAGATGTAGTAGTTACTAACTGGGTATCTAGAGCCTCCACTACCTCTAGGCCTAACATAATTGGTGTATGGTTTAGATTGGAGAAGGGTTGACAGGTTGGGAAAGCATAGTGAACATAAAGTCCAGCCTTCCACTTCTTGTTAACCTACGATGTCATCCCTGCTTAATATGCTAGTATTAACTGGGTGAATTTTGTTGGACATCCCTGAACAATAACAATTCCAGTAAATTGAATCAAGTGCTGTGTCCTTGAGGTTTTGTGCAAGTCTCATTTTTCTCTCATCACTGTTTTCACTTGTTAATAGAAAGCAATATATTTTGTATCTCCACCGCTAGATGCCACATAAGAAATTATAATGTGCACAATATGGAGACCTACCTATTTTGAAAAATAAATATGCTTTCTGTTTCAAGAATAAATAGGTAATAAAAAAAAACAGAATAATGTTCCCTTGGTTAGCTTTGTTACTTATTATTACTTTCTCGGTTTATGTTTAAACAATTTGGATGCCTTCAAACTATCACTTGCAATAAATTACCTTGTGGGGATCGTATGAAGAACATTACACAAGTTCTTAGCTTACTGCATGAAATCCTCACAACACTGTTTTGTTTGCAATTGTACTTTGTAGGCGGAGGCCTAAAAGCACATAATGAATTAATGATACTTGGAACAATGACACCGGAATTGCACTAGACAACAAAACAAATTACTGGAATTGAAATAGGTGACTTCAACTGTAAAGTTATTTGTACATCTCTGGCGATGGACAGCTATTTAATTTCCTATTTAGCTAAAAGTCTTATCATGTTGTAATGCCCCTGTTTTTGTGTGTGGATGCATGGCTATGGATAGTTAAGCTTGTGGCCTAGATATAGTGCTAGTAGTAGTATTGCTATTGGTCTGTATGTCACGTGAACAGTTTCTATACAATATGACTCGATCTTCCAACAGTTTTCGCAAGCTATTTACTGAGAGCAACGGAACATTTCTCGGCAGCAGCCCGAAACGAAGTCTTTCCTCACTCTCCAAGATGGCCCTGTCTAGTAGCTCTAATGCTGAGATCCCTGTCTAACCTCGCCCTAGTGAGCGACGAGGCTTACGTCCGGGCCGCCGTCGTGGACGTCACCGGGAACCTGGACCTTCTCCTGCGCTTCCTCATGGAGAACCTGTAGTCCCACAGGACATCACTCACCTGTACTTGTACGTGACTAGGGTTTAAGTTCTCCCACAACCTTTGACTCATTTTATGTTACTCTTACTTCTTTTCATAAACCCACAATGACATTGTCTATGTCATCATGTGTTTTCTAGTTACTCAGTAGAGATAGGACTCCTGTTCCCTCCGATCCATGACATTTGGCACATAATGATGTTGTAATCATGTACTGGTACTAGTAGTTCACGGATAAAACAAATAATGCATGCACTGGCTATTTAGTTTGGACTGGGTATACTTTACCTAGTGTCACATCATGTGTTGGGCGTCCTTAAACCTTAGTCACCGGTCTTCACTTTATCTGTGTATAATACTGTACACAGTCATCAGGGCATTCCACTCATATTATTTCATAAGATATTTGCTTTGTTCCAATCACGAGCCTATGTAATAGAGTAGGTTGCCATTCATGCGTCTTTTGTTGCCATTCTTCTATCATGTATTTTACTAGCAGCTCATTGCTGAATACTTATCCACGTTTAGCACTGTCAAGATAACCCAGCTTGCAGTTTCAATTGTACTTGTAGCATTAGTGTATTGGAACATATTAATCGGCCAACTCGGAATAAGTATGATTAATGAATAACCATAGTATTATTGCAATTTTAACTGCTTGTTTTTTTATATATAAAAACAGCAAATACAGACACAATAATGTGTAGTAGTAGTATTACATGAATTATACAGCACTAGCCAGCTACTTGTAAGATTTGTTCTGAATTGTATAAATGGCATCTTTGAATGGCATATGTTGTGTCACTGTCACCAGATTTAGGCTTTAGTAAACTTTCAAGTATTGAAGTGAAAGGAAAGATTTAAGCCAAAATGTAGTTCATATCACTCCAGCTGGTATTACAACAAGGGGCGTTTTGAAGCCCCTTCCATACTGGATGCCAAAAACTTACAGAATGGAATGGCACATTTTATGACAGCCTCTCTGCCATGTACGTTAGGATAGCGATGGAATACACAAGTTAAGTAGTTAGTGCACGTATCATGGTCCTCATGCTTACTGCTGCTTTGCCTGGAGAGGGAACATATTAGTCGTCATCATATTAGTGGTGACTGCAGGGCCTGTTTCACTTCACCAAGCGATAGGGCAATGCCAAGCTGGTTCACCTCGATTCTCCGCCAGGATCGCATGATCGGGGAGTGACCACAGGACTCTTTACATTTTGGTTCCAGTGGAACTTACACATGGCAGTGACCAAACGTCGATCGTCCTGCACTCTGCTGGGAAATCTGTCACCCACCACAACAATAATGCACTGCCGCCAAATTGTTGTAAAAATTCCAATTTTATCAACGTAAAGACAACTGTGGTCACTCCCCGACCATTCTGCGCTCTGGTGGGAGATTAGTTTGACCATTGCCCTATATAGGTCACCTAGCCCGGACATACGCATTACAGCGAGCATGGGGATCGATTGGCTTTTACTCTGTGTACGGTACGACATTGCAAAATGACTTTTTTATCTAGGTATTAATTTTTCTGTAACTAAAGCATGTATGCCAAACATTGCAAAGTTGGCATGCATCAGATTATTTGTATGTAAACTTTTCTATACACCTCATAAATAGGTATGCGACTGTGACTTAATAGTGAAATATACCACACTTCTTACAATTTTAACCTGTCATAGACTCATAATAATAATAATAATTAGTTTTACAAATCTTATACCCTTTTCTAGGTCAAAAGAAAACTATTAGTTTGAACTGTGTAAAATGTATCAACATCACACTTGAATTTCTTTCTATAAAAGTGAAACTTTAAAATGTACTGGCGCATTGGCAGTCGGTGGTTACTTTCTATAACTTACCTATTTGGTGTATTGTAGTTGCCGTGTTTCGGCACAACAGGCCGATTGAATCTGTGATATCTATGAGGGAATCAAGGGGGTGGCTATTTTAATATTATTATTGTTATTATTATTATTATGATTATTATTATTATTATTATTATTATTATTATTATTATTATTCTATATGATGCCATGTATGTTATTTTATTCAAAATCGGCCTACCGGCAGCCAGCAGTTATTAAGCACCTGTGGAGGAATTAATTTGCTTGTACAAGTAGTATAATAAATAATATATTATGTAGATATATTTTTATATTGATTTTCTTGTGCTACAGAACAGTTTTTGTGAACTAATAGTGGTCTACGGCAAACTGGTTTGAGATATCGATCAAGAATACTGGGATAATGGTTTTGGATTGTTTTTACTTGTAAGAAAACGACGGATAGTTATTGCCTGGCTATTTATACATGCATTATGTAAACCCGACGGATAATTATTTGGTGACGAATAGTTTGTTTTTAAATGTTCACTGTAGATTTTTTTACAATGTTTAGTTTTGTTTAATATTATTGCACTGACTTGTGTTGTTACTGTAAATGGTATAAGTGACTATGAAGCTAAGCCAATGTTTACAATCACCATGAGAATATCACAATAAGTATGTGCTTCCTTTTGCAAGTTTGTGTGCCAAATACAGTACTGTTAGCACATCATATTAGGTAGTGTTTATTATAGTTAGTTACATAATTTTATTCAGCACAAACAGTTGATGCTATGTAGAGACAAGTGTTTCCTCTATAGAAATTATTTTGTTTTAAAAGTATGATACAGTAGCATATAACGTATTGGTATTGTCAATGTTTGGTAATAAATTAAATCTATTACAGTGATTAATACTCTATAGGATGCCTACCTTGAATAGAGATGCATACGATTCTGTCTCTAGTCTTGTCACTTTGTGGGTAGATAATATCCGTTGCAAACTCGTTGCCTAATCAAGTACGTATTAGAGACTTAGAACTATGTAAATGAGAAATTAAAGCAGAAAAAGCAAATACTACATACTTAAAAGTAAAAAAGAAGATTAGGAATGTTATTGTTGGTGAAAATAATTTCTAAAGATAGCAAACACTAAGTGCGTAGGCTACAGTAGTAGTAGTGATAATAGGCCTACCTATTTCCACATGCACCTGGAGAATTAATGGCCATTTGGAATTCTATTACTACTTATTACAAACATAATTCGTAGGCTGTGGTAAAGTAAAACTTAAGTGCTTCTCTAGCAATCGTGTGGTTCTGTCGTCGTGGCAAAACTGTCCGTTTCCCCCATGAGCGACGTTTCTTGCAAAGTATTACTACTGTAATTAGTTAGGTGTGTATACATTAAATGTAGCACAAGAGCCGTACATTGAGAGGTCAAACTTCTGGTAACAAATGTCAGCAATGACCAGACTGCGTACGGCTGTTGAGATCAACAACACATTTACTAACCAACACATGCTTTTTATTATTGTGAAGATGGAGGTACTATTTTATTTTTAAAGTATTTTCTGTTGTAATGCTTGCAATTTTATCCTTGTTAAATATTACTAGTATCTGTTTGGTTACATGATACAAATAATCAGATTCACTATTCTACTTGATGGATGTTGTAATAGTGAACATTTATAGAAAATATACGTTTCAATAGAATTATGGTGTAACTTTTGTTGTGTTCAGTGATAATGTTATCCTTCACCTGATCCCGTCAAATCCCTATCTGTTGAAACCTGCGGCCTATATTTTGTACTGCTGTACTTAGTTCTTGGTATATGCTACTTAGTTCCAACCGACGTGTAATCTACATTCTAGGGTATTCAAGTTGAATTTGCCTCAAACCGTTTAAAAACCATTATGTTTTCACTTTTCAGACTGCCCTTGATAAAGAATCACATTTTGTTCGGGATTACGTACATAAAATACCAGGCAATAAATAATAACAAAGACACTAAATTGTTGGAAAGGACATCACTCTTTATTTATTTCTCAATTTCATTAATCGGGAGACGCTCCCATAGGGGTAATAATTTGGTTTTACATAAAAACTCAATTATTTACTTCAGCTTTATCCGCAACCGTAACGTAGGAAACTAGGTGTAATTGATTTACATAAAAACTCATTTATTTACTTGAGCTTTATCCGCAACCGTAACGTAACAATCACATTATCGTCATCAGTTCCTTCAATTTGTAGGATATAATATTTGATCGATTCATTTTCAGTTTACTTATTTGGAAGAGCCCAACCTCAGCCAAACCTCAGCCAACAAGGCTGAGGAGTAAGTCACATGTTCAATAACTCGTTAGTTGTTAACAGTGCACTTTATTTCGTCGTCAATTTAGTAAAAGTACTGTTACACTATCAACTTGTTGACCAGATGTAGATAGCATGGAAATGTGATGCTGCTGTCACACACTGAAATATGTTGACAAGAAGTTGAACAAGTTCAACTTTTGAGAAATTTCAACCAGACGTTGACGACGTTCAACTAATGGCTGAGCGATATTTTGTCATGTGATCATTTCATCGAGTGTATACTTTTATAAATGCGTGGTGAAGAGATTGTATCGTTGACTATGGAAGTTTTTTGACGCTTCACAAAACGCGTACCGTTTGTTGTTATTGTTCTTCCATCCACGGTGTGGGCTATTATAAAGCAAATTTGGTGGGAAGAAAGCCTGATTTACGAGAGTAATTTACACTAAAAAGTTATAAAAAATCGTACCCGTTACAGATAAGACAAACTGTCAAACAATAATGATGGGGTGAGTAAAAAAATGCTAAAACAGTTTTCCCAAACGAGACTCGAACCAGCGACCCTTCGCGTGGTAGCGGAGTGCGCTCACCGTTCAGCCAGCAGCAAACACAAAATCGAGGCCGCTTAGAGAGGTACTTTTAGCCAATCAGATATGCACGCAGATTCAAGATGAACCTAAAAGCTTCGGGGTGATTACGACACTCCAACTCTTTCAAAGCGATCTGCCAATACTTTTTTAATGTTATTTACAGCTGAATAGCCTAGGGCATATGTACGTAATTACTATCCATTTTGGTATGAACCAGTTTCGAAGTGACAGTTCTCTCGACTAAATGTTCCAAATGTCCGTCAACAGTTGATGGAGGTGACACACAGAAAGTTGACTTGTCAACAAGTTGATAGTGTAACAGGGCTTTAAGTAGTGGTAGAGAAATTAAATTATATCTAGAATCTTATGCTTTATTATTAATAATAATATATAATATTATCTGAGCACGTAATATGTACTGGTAATAAGACTAATAACTTGTTTGCTTGTTTTTTATGCATGAGCTGAACTTAAACATAGAGTTTCTCACGGTCTAGGGGTGACCACAAGATTCTTACACCTAGAATATCCCCGACATTAATGCTATGAAATACTGATAACGAAAAGAAAATCATAATTTATACGATTGATTCGTTAAATTAATTCAGCACATAAAAAAGGATTTACTTTATGGAAAACTTAATAATAATAATTTCTCTTTTTCACCCTAAAAGCACTTTTAACTTTTCAGAAAGTACTTCCAACAAAAAACTACAGGATGTAATTGGATGAGCGTAGCGAAGACTTCAATTTCACTGACCCCCCAAAAAATTTAGCTCGGGTGTTTTTTTTTTTTTTTTTTTTTTCCGTCTGTTTGTTCGCTCTCTACCGGGCAAACGGCATGTGCGATCTTGATGAAAATTTGACAGGACCTTCGAAATCTCTGAACTTAGACTTGCTACGTTTTTGGGTACAATCGAAGAAATATTTCTCATGAATATCGTACTTTTACGATTTTTTTCGATTTTTTGTGCGATATTTTCGTGCCATTTGGGCCAATTCTGACCAAATGGGTAAGACTACAACGTTCATATTATATACGGACATTAAGGTTATGGTGATGTAGTACATTTTGAAAAAAAAAGTTGAAAAAGTTAGCCAGAATCTATAGAAATAAAGCTTTTAATATAAGTTTTTTGATTTTTTATGCAATAATTTCGTGCCATTTGGGCCAATTCTGACCAAACGGGTGGGGCTACAATGTTCATATTATACATGGACATTAAGGTTATGGTGATGTAGTACCTTTTGAAAGAAAAAGTTAGCCAGAATCCATAGAAATAAAGATTTTAATATAAGTTTTTTTACGGGTAAATAATGCCAATTGACAAGAAACAATAGAAACTTGACAACAATCACCTACAATGCGTAGGCAACAAAACAAAGCACTTGCAAAAGTAAAGATATCCCACGCAAACTAAAAACTTTAAAAAGCTCATCCATCAACGCGGCGGGACTTTAGCGTTTTCCTAGTTAAAATAAGTTACATAAAAAATTGTACCGGTATGTAATGAAATTATTGGATGAGCGTAGCGAGCGAAGCGAAGACTTCAATTTCACTGACCCCCCAAAAAATTTAGCTCGGGTGTTTTTTTGTTTGTTTTTTTGTCTGTTTGTTCGCACGATTCCGGGCAAACGGCATAAGCGATCTTGATGAAAATTGAAGGGGACCTTCGAAATCTCTGAACTTAGACGTGCCACGTTTTTGGGTACAATCGAAGAAATATTTCTCATGAATATCGTACTTTTACGATTTTTTTAAATTTTTAGTGCGATATTTTTGTGACATTTGGTTCGATTCTGACCAAACGGGTAGGGCTACAGCGTTCATTGGATGAGCGTAGCGAGCGAAGCGAAGATTCCATTTCACTACACTGGAGAAAAAAATCCGCGATGTTTTTTTTTTTTTTTTTTTTTTGTTTTTTTTTTCTGTTTTTTTTTCTGTTTTTATTATTGTGTGTTTGTTAACACGATTCCGGCTAAACCGATACTCCAATTGCGATGAAATTTTATGGAGACCTTCGAAATCTCTGAACTTAGAACTGCCACGTTTTTGAGCGCAATCGGAAAATTATTTCTCATGAAAATCGCCATTTTACGAATTTTTTCGATTTTTAAAATAGTTCTTCGACTTATAACACCTACATGCTTAATTCGATTGTAATGGTTTTTTCACAGAACCTTAATTTTATGAATTAAGATATTCGTGTGAAATGTGAGCGCAATCGTAAAATTATTTCTCATGAAAATCGAAATTTTACAGGTTTTTTCTTTTTTTAAACAAGTCTTTGACTTATAACACCTACATACTTTATCCTATTGTAATGAATTTTTCACAGAACCTTAATTTTATGAATTAATATTTTTTTGTAAAATTTGAGCGCAATCGAATAATTATTTCTTATGAAAATCGCAATTTTACGATTTTTTTCTTTTTTTAAATTAAAAAAATTAAAATAATGTTATTTGTGTTTTTAAAATTTAAAAATTATTCGACTTTAATTTTTTGTCACAGAACAACAGAAAATCTCATAACACAATCAAGCAGCTCATGCTCCCATTGCGTCTCCACAACGGGTGGGCTTAAGCGTTTCTATATTTCACATGGACATTAAGATTATGGTGATGAAGTACCTTTTGAAAGAAAAAGTTGAAAACGTTAGCCAGAAACCATAGAAATAAAGGTTTTAATATGTGTTTTTTGATTTTTAGTGCGATATTTTCGTCACATTTGGGCCGATTCTGACCAAACAGGTGGGGCTAAAACGTTCATTGGATGACCGTAGCGAGCGGAGCGAAGATTCCATTTCACTACACTGGAGAAAAAAATCCGGAATGTTTTTTTTTTTTTCTGTATTTTTGTGTTTGTTAACACGATTCCGGCTAAACCGATACTCCGATTGCGATGAAATTTTATGGAGGTCTTCGAAATCTCTGAACTTAGAACTGCCACGTTTTTGAGCACAATCGAAAATTATTTTTCATCAAATCGAAATTTTACGATTTTTTTCGATTTTTTAAAAATTTCTTCGACTTATAACACCTACATGCTTTATCCGATTTTGATGATTTTTTCACAGAACCATAATTTTATGAATTAAGATATTCTTGTAAAATTTGAGCGCAATCGAAAAATTATTTCTTATAAAAATCGAAATTTTACGTGATTTTTCTTTTTAAAACAATTCTTTGACTTTTTACACCAATATGCTTTATCCAATTGTAATGATTTTTTCACAGAACCTTAATCTTATGAATTAATATATTCTTGTGAAATTTGAGCACAATCGAATAACTATTTCTTATGAAAATCGAAATCTTACAATTTTTTTCTTTTTTAAAATTACGATTAATTAAAAAATTAAAGATAAAAGTTTATTTTTTATTTAATTTATATTAATTTAAAAAAAATCTTCAACTGAGTAATGATTTTTTCACAGAACAACAGAAAATCCATATAACACATGGTATCTCAATGCACCAATTACGCTCATCCAACAACGCGGCGGGACTTAAGCGTTTTCCTAGTATTTCACATGGACATTAAGGTTATGGTGATGAAGTACCTTTTGAAAGAAAAAGTTGAAAAAGTTTGCCAGAATCCATAGAAATAAATGTTTTAATATGAGTTTTTTGAGGTTTATAATAACAATTAACAAGTAACAACAGAAACTTGGCAACAATCACCTACAATACATTCACAAAGCACTTGCAAAGGAAAAGTGGTCCCACGCAAACTTAAAACTTACGCTCATCCATCAATGCGGCGGTACTTTAGCGTTTTCCTAGCATTAATTATTAATTAATGTGGGAGGTGGCAGAAAACTGCGATACATACTTGAAAGTGTCGCAAGTTTGGTTGGGCTGCCTAAACGACCTTGAGTGTATCATTCATTAACCCCTTAGCATACCATTAATACACACTTGTTTTGCCATGAAATACTATTTAAAATCGAATTTTCCTCAATGGAAATTTTTGGCAGATTTCATCCGATATTGACATAAGTCTCCATAACCCCCCCCCCCCCCAAAAAAAAATTAATGCATGTTGGGACTCCCCCACCATATTTTTATCATTTCAAAAAAGTAAACAAATGAAAATGAAAAATTATTTCCTCATTGGTATCCTTTCCAGTTTCCAGCCTTGACATCACCAACCGCTTTCAGACTTCTCCCCCTCTGCCCATCCCCCCCCCCCACAATTTTGTTTTTATTAGGTCATTTGTTTGGATTTTATTTGATAGTGATATTTAGCCACCTAAGAACACCTTCCAAAGTAATTCATCCCTCCCACTGTCTACTAGGCCCCCCTTTACTCCCCCCCCCCCCCCCCATTTTTTGGATGAAATTCTAAAAAAAATAACTGTTTTAGGGTATTTAGTCAAGCCTTTTAGGAAATTTGGTTCTCATCCGATCTTGACATTTTGCTCCCCCCCTCACCCCGGCCATTCCCCAGGAATTCCCCCAAAAAAAATTTCTAAAAAAAATCCCCCCACTTTTTAATATTCTAAAAAAACACAATATATTACAAATTTGATTCTCCTCAAAAATCATTGTTTCACATGCCATCCACTATTCACGAAGAAACACCCCCTGATGCCCGTCTGACAGACGTGGTAGTATGGCAAGTGGTTAAGCACACAAATGTTATTTTATTACTACATTTGGGGAAACAGAATTACAAATTTAAGGAAAAAAATACTTGGCTAACGTAACTCCTGTAACTACAAGGCTAACATACATTTAGTTTGGCTGCATAAGCTCAAAGTATGTAGTAATAGTACTAATGTATTTATGCGAGTATAGGCCTCGGGTAAGTTCAAAAAGTGGGGTGCGGCCATTATGTGAAGCCATTTTTCAATAGTACCGGTATTCATATCCCCTTCTTTAAAATTAGAGTGGTCGAAATAAGGGCGCAGCCATTACTCAATGGCGGCATATAATCGAGTAAATACGGGAAAATAAAATCTCTGCCATTCCTTAAACTATTCACAAGCATATATGGCAGTACATATACCATGTCAAAATACATACTAAGCGTAATGCAAGGGACATATGAGAACGATTCACATACAATACAAATTGTCACAATTGATTTGTACCATATTATTACTATTAATATGGATATTTCTTGTTAAATAGTACCTTGTGAGAATGGTATTTTGTTTCGTCCATTGCTCAATTCAAATAAAGGTACATACTGCAATACCATTCCCACACTAGACTCGAACAGTGTCAGTCATATGATGCCAGAATACATCACAACTAAATTGGTTTCCTTGGATCACATTGGTAAATAACCACTGACATGTAGTACATACACCAGATACTAGAAACACAGTGTAATAACCAGATATTTTTATATCCGAGCATGAAATGTATTATGTCTTCTATAAAATCCTTACAAATGGAATTTGAACAGTGCACATTGAATTCCTACAAGTAATCAAGGAACAGTAACGAGAGCATCGAGGAAAAACTCCCGTCAGTGATCCCTTAGTTGTAACTAAGATTAGAGATAAAGTTCACGTTTGGTATTTTATCTGCGCCTAAAATAGATACAACTTTCTTTACAGAGATAAGTTGATGAATTAAATCTACTTTTTATGTACAACAAGGGATGGGCAAATATATCGACTTGATCGAGCGATAATCGTATTCGATATTGAAAATATTTTGTTTATCAATACAGAAAGAGATTGTTGGAGGACAGGAAAAAGGGGAGAATGTGACGCGACTAGAGAACGATGAAGATAAGGTGTCGAACTCGACAGGCCGATGCCGATTCTATGAATCCCAAGGTCACTGGTGGAAACAACTCTACCCATGTTAGAATCAAGTTTTAAGTTTAGCAATGTAGTAGAATATATATTTTGATTATCAATACATATACGATAGAGGCCTATAAATTAATTTGATTATTAAATTGAACAATAATTCTGCAAACTTTTATGACAATTACTGTCATTCATAAAGTAGCAATGTCCTCAAAGCTGGCTTATGCTTAAAAACCTTACATTAATAATTCTGGGTTAATACAATGTAAAATCAATTTTAAAATAATGTAGTCTTGCACGCTAGCCAGTGACCTCGCTAAGCAGCCCTGCATACATGCAGTTGAGCCTTCATCTAACCGTTATTAATGTGACGTTCCTGATTTGATGCACATGTTTCATTATCAAAATGATCTTTATTTACCCACAATATCAATGTTACCTTATTGTATCAAACAATTGAAATCATTGAAAAACACAATTCACACATGTCAATTAAATTTGTTTTTTCCGCGATATTTTCGATCTATAACGTAATCGCCCTTCGATATTGATGCCCATCCCTATTGCTGTTACTTATATTTTAGTGCTCCCTTACTCACTACTTTAACAGAAGTACACCATCAACCACCTACTTTACTCATTCACTACCTTTACTCAACGTATCCATTAACTTTTATTACACTAGTACTATGGTAGAAGGCCCAAGTGGCTATTGTTATGTACGTACGCGCATGAAGCATTGTGGATTGGATGTACAAGAGTTTACCGGTGTGTGTGGGGGGGGGGGGGGGGGGGGGCTGCATTTAATGTTGTATTATCTTCATTACTTCACAACCAGTAAACTCTTCTCTAGCCTAAGATTAATGAGTCTAAGCTTCCAGACATAGGTTAACAGTCGGAATTAAAATTTCTTAAAACTAATCAATATGGTACATTATTATAATCTATTAAGAGACCAAGTACACCTAACTAGGGCTGGGCAAAGAAATCAATATTTCGATACGATATCCATATGTGGGAATATTTTTGATATCAATATTTGGATTCCATATCAAAATATCGATTTAAAAAAAATCATCACGTAAAGTCAAAATTTTGTGAAAAAAATAAAAGTGAAAAGCTTAAAACGAGAATATGAATTTATGTGAATGTAAATGTGTTTGCCCTCGATGCTGTACATTAAAAAAATGGATTTAGTAAGTCATAAAATTTTGGTCTGCGTGCTTAATTATGGTAAAGGTGTCGGGCAGCCTATATATTACATTCATTCCGACTTACTTTGGTGGAGGTGCTGGGTCATTAAACGCGAGTGTGAGAATGCAAAAATGGTTACTATGAGTTTTTCACCCCCAACTGTTAACGTTCCCTTTTATCCAAATAAAGACAGTTCTTTAGATACTTTTTTGGGAAATATTTAAAATTTCGGTAGCCTATACTATATTCGATATTGAAAATTACGTGTGATCAATAATTGAATGCCATTTTATACAGTAAGCCTAGCCCAGCCCTACTATAAACATGGTAGCAGTAGCTCCAAATACAGTTCTACTCTCCAAAACTTAAAATCCATTACAAAATTGATTACATGTAAAGTAAATGTTACCGTACTTATTTCCAAAGCTTACAGTCTTTATATAGAATATGCAAATAAAGCTAGGGCAATAACACCAGCTTTGTCATAAAATGCCATTATTTGTAGCCAATGGTACACATTACATAATTATATTATAATTTATAATAGACATCAGTATGTTTTGTGATCCACATAATTCGATGATAGCGGACTGAATAGAGCACCATAGCAGTAAAAACATCAACAGAGTTTGGTGGGAATTAAAAAACTAGTCGTGTCACAATAATTCTACTCTACTGAGAATCAATTCACGTTACTTTGTCTTACTTCAAATATACAATCAACCTAAAGCATCAAACCAATCAAGAAACGTACGGGAGAAATGAGAATGGTCAATCAAGCTGCTAGAAAAATGACTAGTCAGTCATGTAAGTAGAATGGCATGTCAGCAAAGATTCGTGCCACTCAGTTAAAATAAAACGTTATTTCTTTGCGTTGTGGTCTTGAACAAAGGAAAAACAGGAAGAAATAACTGAAATTTCACCCACATTATCTTGAAAATAACCGTGTCAACACTTTACAGATAACAGTTTACAACTATAATATAAAATAATCAAATCATTAGTACCTACAATGTAAAATGGGGGTGTGGAGAGGGAACGTACAAAGTTAGGTAAAAATAAGTGTTACAAAAACGGCTATCTTCAAGAATGTTAAGACCCAACATGTGTTAGGACTTAAGACTGACTTTGTTAGTAATGTAATTGAGCTAACAAACGTCAACCAGAGTCCTGATAACGCGTTACTTATAATACCTAGTATTGGTGAAGGTTAAGAACACATTGCACTTGGATCAACAATTTCCCTTTACAAAGGATAGTACGGTATTTATCTGCGAGTAACGAGTACTTACTTTGCTTTGTACCTACTTGCTTGTACTCATATTGCACCGAATTATTGGCAAGTCAGAATAGAAGTTCACTACATACATACTTGCAACTAATTCATGACAATATAATGAGAAACTTATTTGGTATAATAGGTAGACAGCATACACACTTGTATGAATACGAGCGGAGAATTGGAATTCATTGGAGTTTCATAATATAGAAAATAATTTACCTACCGAGACTAATGACTTGACTTGACACTCACAATACCTTGTTTGTTACAGACTAATTCAAAGCTTTTGGTTATTGGTACTATTGCCGTAACATTCCTACTTGTTAGTTGATACCAATAGTGAATAGACCTACAGACTAAGGAGGATTACTTTTCTAGTGATTGACTAGGATCGTCAAAGATCAACATTGTTCAAATCTGCATTTGAAGCCGTCGGCAGATCAACATCGTCGGGCGGAATAAACTTGCCGATCGGGACAACGGCAGCCTGAAAAAGAGAGATAAAATGTTTTGATCGGTCTTGAAGAAAATCTATGACCGTGAATGACAATTTCCATAGAAGATCAGAAAATAAACTACAGAACACAAACACAGTACCTAATTTATTTTTATTAAAACAGGTTTAGGGACCAACACGTAACATGCATTACAAAACGATCCAAACAAATTATCAAAATACATCACAACATAAAAGAAATGACTTGTTGCCAACAACACCAAGTCAAATGATAACACTGCTCGAGGAGTTTAGCAATGTTCGAGTGTGTTTCACTAACCCTTCTCTCGTTAAGTTTCGTCATCTCCGCCTGCAGTTTCTCCAGGATGGCATAGTTTGGCGAGTTGATCGAGGCCTTGCTCTGCAGGAGCGTGATCTCCTGCTCCTCCTGCTTCTTCTCCTTGATGTTCTTGACCGAGCGGTTGCCGTAGAGCCGGAGCAGCGAGCCCCAGCTCACAATGTGCGGGTGCAGCACCTGCAGTATCGCCTGGGAGGCGCGCTGCTTGCCGTCGCGCTTGTTCTTGCAGATCACCTTGGACGTGTGCCGCCCGACCATCATCGTGAACTCATTCTTCTGGTGACGCAACGTATTCACTTCGTACTTAATGTGCATCTCGCCCAGGCCAAAGTTCCTAATCAGAGAGATAGCAACTGGAACACGTGCATATGATCTCTTGGGCCAGCTTTACCAACACAAACTTACCTTCAGGCAAACCAATCGTAATGCTGAGTGGAAAAAAATCAGTCAATCAAACTAACATGTAAAAAACAACAAATCAATATTAGTAGCCCTACTTTTTATTTTGTTTAAAGTTTAGATATACTAGGAAAACGCTTAAGTCCCGCCGCGTTGTTGGATGAGCGTAATTGGTGCATTGAGTTGCCAAGTGTTATGTGGATTTTCTGTTGTTCTGTGAAAAAATTATTACTTCTTAGTTGAAGATTTTTTTAAATTAATTTAAATTAAATAAAAATATAAACTTTAATTTTTAATTTTTTTAATTAATCGTAATTTTTAAATAGAAAAAAATCGTAAAATTTTGATTGTCATAAGAAATAATTATTCAATTGTGCTCAAATTTCACACGAATATATTAATTCATAAATTAAGGTTCTGTAAAAAAATCATTACAATCGGATAAGCATGTAGGTGTTATAAGTCAAAGAATTGTTTAAAAAAAGAAAAAAAACCGTAAAATTTCGATTTTCATGAGAAATAATTTTTCGATTGCGCTCAAATTTCTCACGAATACCTAAATTCATAAAATTAAGGTTCTGTGAAAAAATCATTAAAATCGGATAAAGCATGTAGGTGTTATAAGTCGAAGAAATTTTTAAAAAATCGAAAAAAATCGTAAAATTGCGATTTTCATGAGAAATAATTTTCCGATAGCGCTCAAAAACGTGGCAGTTCTAAGTTCAGAGATTTAGAAGGCCTCCATAAAATTTCATCGCAATCGGAGTACCGGTTTAGCCGGAATCGTGTGGACAAACAGACAAAAATACAGAAAGAAAGAAAGAAAGAAAAAAAAAACATTCCGGATTTTTTTCTCCAGTGTAGTAGAATGGAATCTTCGCTTCGCTCGCTACGCTCATCCAATTAAAAATAATATTGATATTTTGGTGTTATAATCACAACTTGACCAATTGAAAAAATAACAAGTTTCTATACCAGTTCAGAATTCAATACCTATAGTACTACTACATAGAAAATAGTGTTGGGACTTTCCATCGATGTCGAAGCTAAATTGACTGCCTATTTGACATTGATTTGCCATCTAGAAAAAAATTGAAGGAAAATCAATTTTGAAACCATGTAAAATCCATTTATTTTACTTTTTGCAACATTACATTTACATTACCTATTTTTACATTACAAAAGGGGAAACAAGTTAATAAATAAAAATCTCCCATTTCTTTTTAAATTTCGATGTCGAATTTTTTTCGACATTTTTTGACATCGATTACGAATTTATATCGAAACCCAACCCTAATAGAAAATATCCACAAATAATGCTATTGAACAGTACGTACATAAAATAAAACATGTTTGTTGATGCTGTATGTATTGTATTTTAAAAGCAGCTTACAGGATTACAATTTATTTGCAACGGTACGGTGAAGTGAGGTGACAACACAACACATACCACATCTCGAGGTTTGGAATCGTTCGCTGGCTTCACTTGAAGCTGAAGGTAGTCAAAAGTTTGTGTTGGTATAGCAGCCTGCCCCTAGTTCAGTACAATAACATACATAGCCGCAATGCGATACCTAAAGTAGCGGCTGGAAGTAAACATGCAGAGGGACGGAGATCTCAGCTCGAGCCACGAAGCAAAAAGTTAGGAAAGATCCATCCATTTGCCATTCAAAATTCAAATTAAAGTTTTGTCTCTATTTATTTATTTGCATCAAATTTGTTCATCAGATTAAGTGAAAAATTTAGTTTAGGCCCCTATCTTAAAAAAAAAAATCATATTTAGAATACAATGCATAGTTAGTTCTCGATATTTAGGCCTGTGCAAAAACCATACTTTTAGTATAATTAATTAGCATTTTGCAGCGTTTTACAAAATGATAAATATATTATCTTATAAAAAGTAAAAACCACTCCACCGAGCTGCTACTAACTGCTAGGGAAGCATCTGCACCAAATAACTCATTGGAAGTTCCTAGATTAAATTCTGAAGCATTTAGAAAGTCATTAATGTACAGAGGCGTATCCTATTGGAATTCAATTTCTTATGATATTAGAAGCCAGTTTACTGATCTAGGAATTGTACAATTTAAAAGTAAAATTGAAGCAATGATAATGAATCAAAGAGCAAAAAATTGATTTTTACTATTTATTTGTAGGTTATTGTCTGTGTGTTTGTGTAATGTTAATTTACCTTCATAAGCTCTTATAATTGATTTTGCTTTTCTCTTTGTTTGTTCATTATTGCTTTGATTATGATATAAACAATGTATTTTCAACTATATTTTTCTGCCTAGATTGTCTGGTTGCCGCCCACTGATGGAGCTTGCAACTTGATTTAGGTGTCCTGTATCATTGCTGTGATCAGTTTGACATGAAATTTTTTAAATAATTATATATCTGATATAATTATATATATGAGTCAAGATTTGAACACAAAAATGAAGATTGAACCCAAAAATAAAGATTTCGCGTTCGGTGGTTTCTTCCGCGAAAGTTTGATTATACTCCCTGATTTGCTGTTCCTGATTTTTGGCAAACCTCATATTCGTTTGAGTGGGATCGTCTAATAAATCAGTTTTTTTCTTTTCGTTTTTCTTTTTTAATGTTTTTTTTTCCTTTTTTTCCCTTTTTTTTCCTTTTCTTTTCTTTTCTTTTCATTCTCCACCCTTTTTTATATTTGATTCACTCATTAAATGCATATAATATCATTCAATTTGTTACCAAAATTCTTGTGTTAAATGCATTGTTGTTGTAATGCTACTATTTCAAATATTTACGAAAATGTAATTTATTGTTGTTTTCTACATCTATGTAATTAGATTTATTTAGTTGTCCTCCTTTGTAAATCAGTTTTTATAACTGAATAGGATAGACGTTAAATAAATAAATAAATAAATAAATAAATAAAAATAGGTGTTTGAGACCAGTACCTGCAGATTGTGCGGAGATGGTGAACATGACAGACAACATCTGTGCACTTGAGTTGTGCCAGTCTGGCAAATGAGCGTTATGCAATGCCCAACGGCATAAAGAAGGATGAAAGGGAGGCTCGTCTCTACTGGTTGACTAGATCAAGCATGATGGCATCATAGGCCAAATGTGGGCATTTGAGAAGAAGAAGAACTTTAACCTGGGTTTCTTACTTAAAATTTGCGATATTTCGGAGACTCTGTCTCCTTCTTCAAGCGTCGTCCATGCCCGACTGACTCGTAGACCTCGTTTGGTGGACAGGGAGGGAAACACCACGACATCTATCGGGGATTTCTTTCTTTATTACGTACCGACCCCCAAATGGTCGGTAAACTCACTTGGCTTATGGCATTTGGTTGTGCGTTGATGAGTGCGGCTTTTTTAAACCGTCTGTTTCTTTCAAAACTAGGTATGTTAAAAATATCCCATTTAATAGTACTGTGATCAGTGTGGCTACAATAATGCTTTGCTAAAAGCAAAACCGAAACAAGTTTCTTGTCAACCTTATTTTTAGGTTCACCAATCCTGACCTTCAGGGTCAGGATTGTGAAACGTGTTTCGGTTTTGCTTTTAGCTAAACATTATTGTTGCCGCACTGATCACAGTATTAAATAGGATAATTTAAAATTAGTTTTTAAAGAAACAGACAATTTTAATTGAAGAATAAAAGAAGCTGCGATCATCAACGCACAACCAAATGCCAAAGTCAAGTAAGTTATGATTTACCGACCATTTGGGGGTCGGTAATAAAGAAAGAAATCCCCGATAGATGTCGTGGTGTTTCCCTCCCTGTCCGCCAGACGAGGTCTACGAGTCAGTCGGGGCGGGCATGGCCGACGCTTAAAGAATGAGACGGAGTCTCCGAAATATCGTAAATTTTAAGTAAGTAACCCAGGTTGAAATTCAGTGGAGTGGTGTCTATAATATACGTTTCCGGGTTAATGAGTTGTTGTGATAATTTTTAAAAATATATATTATGTTTATCAATTTGTCCCAAAAAATCTAAAAGGCAATTAAAAATGCTAAACAAAAGTATCTCTACATTATAAACTATATTACCCTTGGATATAAGGTAAAGGTGTAATTGACTCACACAACGCATGTCGGACAGAGAAGGGCCTAAATTAATTCATAGAATGGAATAGGATAGATGTTAATTACTTAGGTTATTACTGTACTTAGTAATGAGTATTTTATACTAAACTATCTCCAAAGTAGTGTGAATGACATAAAGAGATAGGGTGCCCCCTATCTCTTTATGTCATTCACATAATCCAGCCTTTTCAGCATTCCTTTCAAACACATAATCTCCGAAATAGGATAGGGAAAACAAAACAAGTTTGGAGCATCCACCAAAGATTTTCTCCGTCACCGTGACAACCACCACCACCTCCGACTTGCGCTAAAGCCCGAGTGAAGAACTACAAACTAGTACAAGACATTAGAACAAAGCGCAAACAAACTGAAGGGCCAAGAATAGAAAGGTTTGGGGGTTGTTGACTACGTAGATGTACATTAGCTGCTTGGTATTAAGTAAGAGTACGTACCACAGACAAGAAATGCACACTCCGAGGTTTAAAACAAGCAGACACAAATCAGGTGCAAGCTACTACAATTGCGAGGACTGCAATGGGTAACTGAAGGTCTGTGCACTTCAAACAACAACATGACAATAGTACTTAGGAATGGGTGGAGAATAATTACGGTAGTTGAGAAGCAGCACAAAAGAAAATATAGCAAGGTCAGCCATACATTATAGTTACAGACTATACTAATCAAATGCTAAATCCTTTAATAGAATCTAGGACACTCAAATGTACATGCAATGCATGTTAAATAATTCTAACTAAAGAAGTTAGAAAAAACATGATAAAAATGTGACAATTTAATACGTACCCATCACCTAAATAGGCCTATCTAACACACACACACATACACAGGCTTAGTGAAAGTGAACTGAATGCTTCAAACCTTTGTAGGCAAGTGAGGAGGATTGCGTACGGAGAGGGCTCAGTTGTTTTAGCACAGAGGTCGGCCACGCGAGGGTCTTCGATCTTAATCTCGTCGAAGAACTAGAACGGAACATTATGTTTAGTCCGGCACGGCACCAATGTGTAGGTCACATGAGATGTGGACGGCTGGCCGGGCAAAGTTGCCCTCAGTCGAGACACGTGACCGTTGTATTGATAGATAGGTTCATGTTAAGTTCTACCACACTTTAAATACGCTAGTGACTTGCCTGCCAGTTGGCAAACCCTCATGGTACATGAGGTGAGATGGGCCTGCATTAGTATATCATTCAACAAATAGTAGCCTACTATGAATCAACAATTTAAAGTTTTTTTCCTGTAGCCCATCTGGCAAGGGTACAAGAAAATAGAGATGATTGATTCCGATGATTTGGATTCAAGTCTCTGTTGGACAAACTCTAAACATAAATGTTTCACATGCCATTCATCTGTACCTTGAAATACCGTTGATCTATGTTTGGGTGGGGAGACAATTTCTAATCTGAGTCAGTTGCCGAGTTTCAACTTCGTGGCTGGTATAGATGCCCGAGCATTCTAGATACCAGGCAAGGCAACATATGTAGAACATGCTTTATAACAAGCTCACGTTGCATTCACTACCAGCAATGCAACCCGTGTCTATCAACAACGTCCACATTCACTCAGTTTGGACATCCATCTTGTAGTAATATCACTCAAAAGTTTGTACATAGGCCCTACCACAAAGTCAATTGTAAGTGTTAGTGGTAATTGGTAGAGGCATGACAATTTAGCGTTTTAGGTTATTGATGCTAAATCAGTGAGTATAAATTTTAAAAACGCTACAAAATGCTAAATTTACTGAAAATAAGGTTTACCTATACCAATTGAGAATTGGTTTAGCATTGTATTCTAACGTTTAAAGTGACTACATTGAATTGAAATGTTCCTATAAAGCAATTTGAATACATTCCCCATTAAAAATACAAGAAACTCCCCACATTTGGGGTTTTGGTGGAAAGAAGAAAATTAATGCTACAAAATGCTAAATTTGGAAAAATTAATGCTAAATATTAAGAATAAAAATGCTATTTTTTCATAGCTCTAGTAATTGGTAAAACAAATAGAATGTACCTACCATAATATTATTAGGCCTATAGTTTATGTATTTATTAATAAGGCTCAATATAACAAATTACTGAAATTACCATTGCTTTTTGGGGGAAGTAACACCTATTCAAAAATTTAGGTAGGCCTATTAATGTTTTATTTATTCATAGTCAATACGTTCAAGACAATATTATAACTGAAACTGCAATGGCACTAAACCATTTGCCTGAACAATATTACAACCTGTTACAATAAATTATACCAGCCTAAGCAAGCTAGCCTAATTTTGGCTAGCCCGAAACGCCAAAAAGACAGGTTACAAATTTGCCTGGTCTAAAAATGGGAAAATATTCCTTCGAAAAAATGAGCAATCACCAATCATCCATATAAAAAGGCCACTAGACTTACCAGAAGATGCAATTGTTGGTAGGCCCACTACAAATACCTCCGGCCGTCAACGTCCTACTAACTAACTATGGTCTTACGTACTTAACTTATAACTTACACCTATTTTACCAACATGCCAGACAGTTTGTTTGACGTCAGTGAGGAAGGCCTAGATCTACCTAGGCCTTCAAACCCAATCTTTGAAGAAATACATCTGCTCCTCTCTAATGTTATGCAAATTCCCTATTCCCTAATGCAATAACTTGTTGTTTTTGTTTGTGCATTCCCATGCTGCACAAGCTAAAACCATATCAAAACAATCCAGAAAAATACTTAATCGCATTTAAAACATAATGTCAAGCATAATAAATTTAAGCACCAAATCACCATCTTGAATAGGTCAATTTGGTACGCTCGCGCCTGTGCGGACGTGTTTGAGACTGGGGATCTAGCCTACTATAGATGTTAAATTAAATATCATTGGTGGGATCTCATTACTTTTTCAAGTTCCATTGCAAAATTATTTTTGTTAAATTAGGATAATTTTTTTAAAGTAGGCTAGTATTAATTGCTATGGTAATATCATTTAACAATAGAATCATCAATCAAGAATGTAATAATAATAATCTAACACTAAGTTCCAACATAAGACAGGTCAGGGGGTGATGTATCACAAGTTTCTTGGGCTGTGGGCTTTCAGTACTTGCTAGCTAGGCTCATCACCTCATCTCCTTCGATGTCTTCTATGACAGGCATTTCTACCAGTTCTCTCCATTTCTTTCTATCCTCCCAGAGTCTTAAAATAAAAATATCCGGAGGCCCAAAGACTTGCTTTTGTACACATTGTAGGTGATTATTGTCAAGTTTCTATAGTTACTTGTTAACTATACACCTGTAACAGGCTTATATTAAAACATTTATTTCTATGAATTCTAGCTAACTTTTTCAACTTTTTCTTTCAAAAGGCACCACATCACCATTACCTTCATATCCATGTAAAATATGAACGTTGTAGCCCCACCCGTTTGGTCAGAATCGTCCCAAATATCACGAAAATATCCTATTAAAAATCATTTTAAAAAATTGTATTAGTAGTTAGTACGATATTCATGAGAAATATTTCTTCGATTGTACCCTAAAACTTGGCAGATCTAAGTTTAGAGATTGCAAATGTCCCCTCCAATTTTCATTAAGATCGCATTATGCCGTTTGCCCGGCAGAGAGCGAATAGACAGACAAAAAACCACACAAGCTATTTTTCTCGGGTACCTAAGTGAAATTGAAGTCTTCGCTCATCCAAAAATTGAGAGAAATTGGTAGATTCGAGTTGGTTAGGTTGATAGAAGGAGTACCTAACTATAAATAAATAATCCAATACTTTTTAGGTTAATCCATGTTGAAATAATTTCAATTGATTTCATGTTAATTTACAATTATTGTAAATTTTAACAAATTTCACTAGGCTAGTAGGCCTACAAAATGTAGCATATAGGTGTGAAGAGAAGTGCAAACCCTGTGACCTACCGAGAGGTCCGTGTCTTGTCCCTTACTCGCTCCCCTCGTCCCAACTCGACTATCCTCCTGAATCTTCTCCCTCATCTCCGGGATGAGGATCTCCAGCGTTGCCTTGGCGGCCTCGGACTTGGCCTGTTTCTTGCTCGTGCCGTAACCGATACCGTACTGCATCGCATTGATGGTTACGGTCGCCGCGTACGGGGTGGCGGCATTCTCTACAAATCAAATCAAATTTTAAAAAATTATTACTCAGTTCCTGTCAAATTTACTAACAATTTTAAAGTGGGCTTGACTGCAGTATCTGGGAACATAATTTTTATAAGAAAGCATTTAAATCCATGAATTTCAGTACATGAGGATTGCACATTCCCACCGATCATCAAGCCGACTCGACTCACCCAACTCCTTGAACTGGTACGAAGGCTGCTTCTTCATCGCGTGTTGTACGTACTCATGGAGAATGCACACGTAGCTCTTGCCATTTGGGTTCATGATCCACTCTTTGTTAGGTCGACTGCCGGAGCCCAGGTTATCTAGCGGAGATAGGACATGGTCAGACGGCATTTAGAACAACAGTTGAGTGGACTCGGGAGGCTTAAGTAAAAATATACAATATGAGAGTTAGTTCATAAAGTTTACCTACAGAAATGAACACATGCGACAAGGTGCAAAATTACTTTATACTTACACGTGGGATGTAAATATAATATACGATTGCATGAACCATCAGAGAACCCTTATGTCGCGCATTGCGACATTCTAGGAGCTATAATACCCTACTTCTTAGACAATTGACACGGCAAATTCAGTAATGTGTCACTCATGAGAGACACATCTATTGTTTATTAATTATCAGTGCCATTTGAATATTCGGGTACACGACTATTTATCCATTAAAAGTCGTGTTATAGAATACCTTTAGAAGCGAAAATTTGAAACCACCACCCTGTACTTTGATTTCAAATGAAAGATGCAGCTGTCAAGTGGCCATTTCTATTCTTGCAACACATAACCCAGAATCTCTTACGAGTTTGTGCATGCGCTAAGACTATAAAAAATCATCTATTGCAAATATCCAAAAGAATAAGGAATACAAAGAAAATCACAAGTAGCAGCAAAGCAAAGTGGGAGGAGGGACAGACAAATTACAAGGTTAGGTACTTAAGTTAACTAGGTACTTCTATCTACATACCACTATGTTGGACTGGGAATTTGATCAGTTTAGTCCCTTCTGGCATCGTTGGTCGTTGAAGCTGTTTTTGCTGTTTGCGACTCTTTGTGAAATTTCTCCGTTCAGACCAAGACCTGGAAGGGATGAAGGAACATAGTTGTTCAAGATCCATCCACAAATTATTATCCAATAGTACAACAATCAAAACAATAGGAATGCAGAATCCATGTCTGGTCAATTAAAATTTGAACTATGGTTAGCTTTTTGATAATTGTGCCGGTTAACGTAAATTGTGAAAGAGATTCTTACTGAAAAGAAAACATTAAAAATGTACCTGTATCTAAGGACTTAATGGTCAGGCTCTGCATACACACACACTTGGACATCTTGAGCCACGCTTGGGTTTCATGCAAACTTGAAATGGAGTCCGTGGACGCTATGCCAAGTGTAGTGCAGTTTAGTAGGTAGTAGTAGGACAACATTATCCTACACTAAAGGCACGTTTAATGTTCAGCATTTCACGCGACGTGGCGGCATTGTCGCGGCTACCGCTGCAAACTAGTTATCTTATTAAGTTATTAGCTTCCGCACCTACAGCGTCATGTGAAACGCCGTACAGTAAACGCATCGTAAGACAAACAACAAAAGTCCACTCCTCTTTAACAAAAAACATTTGCTAGAATTATTTCATACTAGATAAAACAATTAATTAGTTAATCAATTACGTTATGCACCTACTTGAATCTCATGACCTTGATAGCCTTGAATTTGAATTGCTTCTGGCAGTACTCGCGTACTTGCACGCTGCTGAGCGACTGCGACACTTTGTTCTCCTGGCAAGTCTCGATGCGCGCGTTAGGTAACACGTGAGCGCCGGCCACGTAGCCTAGAAACCCAGGGGACAAAGTGAGAGCACTGGGCAAGCCGAACCAGCCGTGCAGTGTGGTAGGATGCGGAATATTACCGTTGGTAGTACTGACGGCGCTTTGTAGACTATCGATTCTTGCGTCCTCAACTTTCTTTTCGACCTCTTGAGCTTCCAAAGCTCGTTGATACTGAAGACACGGGATGGCACTGAGCGGGACTTCGTGTTTCTAAAATTCAAAGTTTATTGATGTAAAATATGCAGAATAGTTCGTGAACTACAAATGGCAAATCAGCCAAAATTCTAAGATATTTTAAGTGCTTTTGATGTGGTATTAGTACTATTTAGTTTTGTATATTCTGTGCTTCTAAAAAAAGTGTTGTGTTACTTGGTAGGCCTAGCTATGTAATTTGTGATATAAGTTTGCTGCAAGGATAAAAGTATAGGCACAATTGGCACATTTTGCATACACAAGTCCCAAGGTGCCAGTAAGGATTCTATAAACAATGTTGGATGATGATCCCTGAATGATTCCCCATCTAAATGTGACAGTTGACTATGCTCTGCACTAAACAATTTGAAACTTGAATTGAATTGAGAAACAAACAAAAATTAATATTTTCACACCTACCTATAGGCTACTTCTGGTAAAGAACCTTATGTTTCCATATGGTCATACACAGGAAACAATTATTCATGGCACCTACGTTGTTCTATATAAAGCTCACCCTTGCGCTCCCTGGTCCGAGAAAGTATGGCTTGGCAAACGTCACGACCCTCGACTGACGATGAAGGAAGATGGGCATCCCGCTGTTGTGCGTTACCTGTACCCAGCCTTCGGGGAGGACATCAAAGTGGTTGTGGGCCAGCTCTGAAACACAACACAAGTGAGATGCCTTCTCCAGAGCTGGCCAGACAATAATTGTAATATTATGTTTTATAACCCATGGACATGTACACGGTAGGGCCTACTCATTGGAACTAATCTACAAATACAAAATACACAAGTGATAATAAGAACTCATAAAAAATCAATTTCTATCTAAATAGTTGTCAAATACATATTAATTCTTTTTATAAAAATGTACATTACAAAACTCAAGTGGAGGTGTTTAGGAATTCATCAAGGGAATATAATAATTCTATTTGTACGCCTGGTAGGCCTATGTGTAACGTACACAGTACACACTTACCTTGCAGGACGACCTTCTCCTTCTCAACAAAAGCGCAGTCATCTTTCTGCAGTTTCCGTGGACCTCTGAACTCATCTGGTAAACCTGAGAACCATGTATGTGTGCACCGATATAATACTGTACACAAATGTCCTACAACATATTGATTAGGGTATAATCATGTACACCAGTCCCAGTAGGGTCCTTATATCTTATAATTTTATTTTACTATTCTATTAGGTAGGATAAATAAGTTCAATTATGCTCTCCTTAGGCAATGACATATTATAATAATGTTAAAACCAGTAGTATGCTTTTCGTGTACCCGTACCAGGCCTAATTAACATTAAAAGCAGCTTTCACCTTAAACAATTCAGCATTTGCTAAATTCCCGAATCTTAATACATACGCCCTACCTCTACCAGGCTGCCAGAAAGCCAGTCTCGTAGATGAAAAGCACATTCAAGGTAAGCCAACCAGTTCTTCAGACAAAGTTATTTTTTAAAATGAAGATCCAACAGCATTTACATTTCTCACATATATAACAGAACTAGACTACCTACCAATGTAATTATTACATTGGAAGCCTTTCCAACCAAGTTTTATTGGCTCTAAGGCACATACAATATTAAATTATGACTTGTAAGTTTAACTTAATTATTAAAATGACTATGCCTACTGCCTAGATGCCCTAATGGATTAATTGCCTAGCTAAGGTAGTTAAATAAAATAGATAATGTCAAGTAAAGGATGTGCACCAATATAAAACAAGAAGTACTTTAGCTGTAGGCCCCCCAGGACTACGGGCCTCTAGAATAGAATTTATAGGCCTAATAAATAATAATAAAATGTTTGTCAACAATTTGTTACACAGGTAGGGCATATTTATTTTAATTTCAACTACCAATAATAGAGTATAGATATTTATAACGTTTCTAAATAAAATTTAGGACGGGTACCAAGTACCGGTAAGAACTAAGTTACTACGTAATGTACTACCAACCATTTTGATCAAAATAGGCCTACCTCTTTAGTATGATTGTCCTTACCTTCCTCGAGCATAGCCTCGACCTCCTCATCTGGGATATCCGAGTCATAACTTCCGTCTGAAATATCCGAGTCTTGGTCACAATTATCGTCTTCGTTACGATCAAATTGGTCTAGAACGTCAAATTCTCTCAACGTCATTGGAGTTATCCCATTCATAAGAATTCCGTTTTCCATCCGTTCTCTGACACAAACGACCCCTTGACCTTCATCCTCCGCGTCCTCTTCTTCATCCTCGGCGCTACCCTTTGTCTCCTCTTCATCCCCGTCAGCGCTGGGCGCACTCACCTCCTCGTCGGTGCACTTCTGTGCCAGACCATTGGTATCACAGCTTGTGGCATTCTTTTCGCAGGAAATATCGACATGTTGGCATTTTTGTTTGACAGGCACTTCTTCATTCACATTTTCACTGGAGGAGGTAGAAAGTTTTCGTTTGTTTGAAGACATTTCTTCTTTCTTCTTAGGCCTATATGGGATTGAAGTATATCTTGATTCTTGAGTGGCATGGATAAGCAGGTAGGCAGGCCTAGAGAAGATTGGCAAGTCCTATTAATGTTCATGAATAGACTACGCTGGAGAACTCAACTGTGACACTGGATAAACTCAAAGCAATTTTAAGTTACTAGTTATAATTCTAATAATAATAATTATAATAATAAAAATTAATAATAATAAGTTATAATAATAATAAAAATAATTGATTCATAGCAGTTGTCGTAAAAGTTTGCCCCGACTGGGGTTCGAACCCAGAACCTCCGGCTTAACGTGCCATAGCTCTACCAATTGAGCCACCGGGACAACAGAACAAACCTTTACAAAACTGCTAGTTGTTGTGAATGTTGACTTCCATGACATAAATCCAACAGAAGACTGCAATGTAGCCGGAGGTTCTGGGTTCGAGCCCCAGTCGGGGCAAACTTTTACGACAACTGCTATGAATCAATAACTATGTCCTTAAAGCGGGCTTATGCTTAAAAACCTTATATTATAATAATAATTATAACTCAGTTCCAGCTATGACGGGTTGAGTGGTGGTTTTCCATCATTATCTAGGGCATGTGAAACTGTAATAATATTGATTGATTGATTGAATATTGATTAACGTCTCATATTTATGCACTTTGGCTAATCGAGACGATGAGTGGTGATAGATGAGGATGAAGTATGAACAGAAGGGAGGAGGGGAAACCCGGTACCGGCACGTAGCCTACTCCTTTCGGAAAGTACCAAGGGGACCAACGGCTTAACGTCCCATCCGACAGGATGGTGTAACTTTGACAGTCATATAGGTTCCTCCACTAACCCGGACTGCCGAGCAGACGTCAAGGAGAACGAAGCCGTTACACTAGCTTTCGAACCCTCCATCTGCTCTAACCAGCGGTATACATGAGTTTCAGGGTGTAATAATATAATATTATAATTAATACCTAGTACAGAATCAAATTCGGTACGGTATGGACACGGTATGTAACACACGGCCGGCAATAAAGTTCACTATGATCTAGACCTGAATCTAGTGTGCACTTTCGAGTCTTATTCTTGTAGGGCCTACTTGATTTCGATAAGTCTCGATAGTGTGCATGACTATTCGGTCCTACTTGTGACGTCACGGGTGATTGATGACGTATTATGACGTAAATCAAGACCAAGACCTAAGGTTTTGCAATATTCAGGAATGTCCCAAGCCTACAATAGCTTGAGAATGAAGCTTCTAGAGGCTAGTCTCTAAGCTGAGTCGTAACAAGAGAAGAACTTTTAAAACCATGTCAGCTCTCAGTCAGGCAATTTTTTTTCTTTCATTAGTGCCTACCTCTTTTATGTAATCCCCTACTACCATTTCCGTTATCTAGGACCCCACACATGTAAAAGAGTTTGGCATGTAGTTTCCCAGTTTGGTTTCAGAAATCAGGTCCTTCATTGGATAATGTTGTGTCCTGTGCCCTGATTGGCTGTTACTAAGAACTAACAATGAGCGATAAGAAGATTTTAAACATTCACAAGGTTTAGCCGTAACCACTTCATAGGCCTAATGATATCGTATGCCTAATATGTGGTTGTAAAATAGTTTGCACCATATTCTTAAAATCATAATCGCTAGCCTCGTCTCTGTCATTTGATGTGAACAAGCCTTTGCCTTAAGCCTACATTGTTAGACCTACATTTTTCCTCGGAATGATAAACTTGTACGATAAAATAAGCTTGAGAGCATTGGCCTATGGAACTTCTTCTGTTGACAGAATCATAATGTTTTTGCTCTTTTATTAAAGGCCCAGTCCACTCGTCAAACATCATTTGAATTTTAAAAAGATTGTATGTTATAGAGATCAGAAAAAAAATGCAACGAAATCGCCCAACAAGTTTTGAAGCTATCCGCGCGCCTTGTTGGCTGCACCCTTCCTAGCGATACGTCACTTGGCGTGAGCCCGCCCGCATACCGATAGCCAGCCAGGTAGAGGGTTGGCGGAGCCCACCAGTGTTAGGCCATAGGCGATCACTCGGGGAATGAAACCCCACCTGCGCTTGTAATTGCAAATCAGCCATGGTCCATCTTCCTCCCCTTTTCCCCCTAATATTCCTATTCTCATCCTATTCCACCTTCCCTGCTTATACATCTCGTCTTGCAATCCACTAATACATTCCTCCACTTTTGCCCCTTGAATTTATTCAGTTCTCTCTACTGTGCAGAAAGTCAAAGATGAAAAGTTCTCAAAGTGGTACCAATTACCCGGACCCCACATAGCCTACAAAATAATGCTATCGGGACACCTTTTTGTCCCAGATCTGTCACAAGAATTAAAATCTCCTCTTTTTGGTTAAAAAGTTAAATCTTCAGTATTCTTTGAGCATGAAGTGCTGTTCTCTTAAAAAAATTAACCACTCGCACAGCAGCAGGCAACAGTATTCTTGCAGTGCGAGACTCGACCACGCGCTCGCCGTCTGCCTAACCCACTCCACTCTCGAGTCGCAACCTTGATAGACAGCCTAGGCAGAACCTACCCTACTGTGCGGTGCACGCAGGGTTGTATTGTCAGCAAAGACTATAATTTAGTTGTCGTCAGTCTGGCTCTGATTGAGCTACTGTTTGGTTCACTTGTCAGTGATATTGTACATAGTAGGCCTAGGAATAATTATGACAAAACCATAACGTAAATATGCGTTCCAAGAGGCACATACATATTTTATTATCCTCCGTAATAAAAAGTGACTAAAATACCTTCAATTTTTCTTTTCTTTGCGGGGCCCCCTCAAACCCCCCATGCTTCGCCGCTGTGTTAGGCCTATAGCCTATTGTATTTGTTTTGTCCAGGGATGGTACGTGTCACGTGACAAATGCCTTAGGCCTACACGTTTACCAATTATCCTTGATCAGTAAACGTTTTTTTTTTTTTGAATCCTGTGTGCCACCAGCAGAACTGTTTTCTCATGAACCAATTTACAGTCATTGTTTTATTCATACGCGCAATAGTCTCTAATTTCAACACCCTTCCCGTCTTCACATTGGCAACTTTGAGTCATCGCAAACTCGTAGGTCTACAATCAAAAGTCATTACGACCGGGCAGAACTCATTTTTTAGTGTTTCTGTGCTCCGATTACGAAATTTGGCACATTGGCATCTGTTTGACACGACTCAAATGGTAGCTGCTTAAATTCACTAAAATGGTTCTCTTTATATTCCTTTATTCTTTATTCTTTTATTCTTAGTTTAGTATTTAATATCTAGAAATGTACGCTTAACATGTTTGTTATAATATTCAGATATAGGCTTTTAGCCATATCTTTTATTTTTACGCTCTACAATACGTCTTTATAAAATGTGACCTGCAAACGGAAGTCATTAAATATTATTAGATTAGATTATTGTATTAAAGGCCTAGCCTTTACCTTTAGTTAACATTAAATATTTACTATTGTAACATGTTTATTATATTATTTTGGACATAGGTTTTGGCCCTCAGCCTGAAATGTTAGTGTAGGCTATATATAACTAGGTAGCCATCTTTTCTCAATTATTTACCAATTTAGAAAAATGTCAACCCGCGCACAAGAATTCATTCTTAAGCGGGTTTTCTCACACTAACTAAGTAGGTATATTTTTAATGTAATCCAAAACACCAGTATTTTATTCAATGTTCTGTAATATTGTGTAACTGTAACAACTGAGAATAAAATGGATTTAAAATTGAAATTGAAATTGAATTGAAATTTTGTCTCGAGTGCAACCGATATCGTAGGCCTATAGCCTAGTTTGCATCAAGGTCAAGCCTTGTTCGCCGCTATCTCCAAGCCCCCCCACCCAGCCCGCGACAAATTCCGTATCAGATCATTCAAAAATCTCACGCTCGTTAGGCCTTCATGTTGTCACGTAATAATATATATCAAACACTTGAATAACGCTGTAGGCCTAACATGGCTGTAACTATCAAAAACATCTGTTGACATCAAAATTCAAACTTCACAAAGACAATGTTGAAGACGAGAGGGTAGGGCCTACCCAGCATTTTTTATGCGACCAACACAATCAGTGACCGCCACGCGCGGGCATGGGGAGGGTTCTTATGACGCCATGTATTGTCTGTACCCTACTAGGTGTCATAGCTCGCGATCGGAAAACCCTGTTTTGAGCGGCTGGGAATTCCATCAAATCTACGATTTGGGAGAAAATTTTTGTTGTAGGCCTAACATCGTCGATTAGTAATGTAGGCCTAGGGTAAACGTGTAGGCCTTTACCCTAAATGATTAGTGAAATACACGCTTTCTGACATCCCTAGTTGTCCCGGATTTTATTTTCAGGAATATGGTCACCCTACCCTAGGCTAGGCCGTACAGAATTTATGGAACGTCTTCGGTTGGTATGGACCAGTTTTTAACATTGTTTTTTTTTTCCATTAAAAACAATGAAAAACAACTTCAAATGAGAAAATAAATAAAGAATAATTCATTATTAACGATTTATAAACAATAATCACTCACAAAATATACAATTATAATTATAGGCCCTAGGTTAATTACTCTTACTAATCACTCGCATATTTCACTGTTTTCGGGCGCCATTTTAGGCCTGCCGTGCTGAGAATGTTCTACTCACTGCTAAGTAACCTTACACTAACATAATAAAAAAATCTAAAATAGAATCATCACGTTTTTGGTGTTATATAAATAAAAAAAACTTCAAAACCTTTAACGTCGCTATTTAAAACGAAAGTATTTTTCCGTTGAAAGTCCTTTTCTGTTTAAAATAGTAGTAGTAGTAGTAAAATCTTCTTTTTAGCAGCTAGACTAGCTGCTATTTTTTTCTGGTTGTACATAACTTGATTTTTCTTCTTTAGACAAGTGGAAACTTAATTTGCACCCAATTTTGTATAGCACTTTTGAAGTTTGTTTTTTTACCCACCAACATTTTTAGATTTTTAGGTAACTCGTTGAATTTTTTTAATCCATTTACAAACAGGGATTTTTGCCCACAGCACTTATTTTGATTAGGCATGTAAAAATCTTGAGCAGATCTAGTATGATGTTCATGCAAATCATTATTGTGTTTGTAGAATTCTGAGAAGTATGAGTACTCTTGGTTGCACATCACTTCATGAATGAAACATAAAACTTTGTAGTTGATTAATTGTTCAACACTAAGCCACTGAAGTTGCTCGAGCATGTCCATTATGTGTGTTAGTCTGTGACATTGAAGAGTTGCCCTCATACCTTTGTTTTGAAGTTTTTGGAGAATATCAAGGTCACTTTTATTTATGTCCATAAGAATGGTAGGACAATTATAGTGGAAATGTGGAGCTACAATGGTGTTATAAACTAGTCGACGCACCCACTTTGACAATTTCCAACAATTTCTTTGCATAAACCCAATTTTTGTAGCAAGTTTCTTGGAGATGTAACTGATGTGTTCTTTGAAATTAAGTAAAGAGTCTACCATGACTCCTAAGTACTTAAAATGGTCTTGAAAAACAATTTTTTTTCCTTCAATGTTTACTTTGCTGATATTATTTTTCAGTCGTTGGTCTCTCATTACAGCTGAGCTAGTGATCAGTATACAATTTGTTTTATCTGGGTGACATTTCAATTTATTAGCTTTAAAAAATGTCATGATGATTTGCAGATCATAATTTAACATTTGTATTGCTTCGTTTCGTTTGTCAGAGATGATATACACAAGTGTATCATCGGCATACATCACCACAGATACAGTTAGTGACGAAATTTTCTATATAATTTATATAAATGATATAGAGCAAGGCTGCTAATACTGAACCCTGCTGAACACCAATATTATTTTGTATAGGGTCTGATAATTCGCCATCAATATTTACAACTTGTGTCCTGTCTTGCATATAGTTTTCAAGCCACTTCAGAGCGTCTCCCGTAACTCCGTAGTGCTTGAGTTTTTGGATAAGGATTGGCCTTGATACTGTCTCAAAAGCACGTTGTAAGTCCAATGATACGGCTACAACAAATTTCTTATCGTTAAGTGCATTTCTCCATTGAGAGAAAATCCACTGCAACGCAGTTTCTGTTGATCGGTGTCTTCGAAAACCAAATTGTTTCACATAAAGTAAAAGATTTTCTTCAAAGTAATCAGATAGCTGTTCATGTATCCAAATTTCTAAAATCTTCTCGTACAGAGGTAAAATATTGATAGGTCTAATGTCTTTAGGCAGTTTTGGATTATCTATTGGTATCGGTATTGGTATTTTCTTCTGCTAATGACTAGTAGTCGGTGGCAGGTTTTAATCCTTCATCCTTCCTTCATATTAGGCCTATAGTTATCCTTCTTGACTAGTAGTAGTTACCCTTCCTTCAATTTGAACTTAGTTTCTTGTATCTTGAAGATTAATCTTGTAGATCATTTTAATCCTCCTCTGTGATATCTCCCATTTCAGGGTTTCCCAGATTAAAAGTCTTTAGTTTGCTCATGAATCCTTTTATATTTTTTGCTCCTACTACCTCACTTGGCAGCTCATTCCAATCTACCGTTTAGTCCTTCCCATGAATGTATACTTCCCCACATCAGTTTTCCAGTTTCCCCTTTCCAATTTCCAATCATGATCTCCCCTAGTTAGCTCCCCTCGTAAAACTGTTCAGTTCACCCCATCCTTCATGATTTCTAATGACTCGATACATTTTACCTAATCTATCATTTTTTCTCCTTTCCTCCAGGTTTTCCCATCCCAGCTCCTTAACCATTCCAGTTACATTCTCATAAGTCCTTAATAACCTTCCGTTAACCATTTCCTCTGTCCATCCCTTCCCTTTTTGCATAATCCTCCTTGCTGCTATCTTTGGTATTCCAATTATTGTTGATTTATTCCAGCTTGATGAAACTTTACTTGCTGTTATTGACGCATTAATAATTTTAAGGACATTTTCAGTTTTTCACCAATACTTGGCAGTATTTTCTTGAAGGTTTCAACTGATATCTCATCACCTGTACCAGCTATCTTAAGGTTTATTACAATTCTCTTCAAGTCTTGTGCTGTCATGAGCTTAAATTTCGTAAGTGATGAACTATTTGGAGTAATTTCTTTAACTTTTTTGTATAAATCAAAATTTGGTACTTCTGGGATAGATTGTTCAAGTTCTTGAATACTTTTTACTAGAAACACATTTAGTTTATTTGCCACTGTGATAAGCGGGTTATTATTTTCAAAAGTTACATTTTTGAATATATTTATTTTTTTGCTTTATCTTTAGAGCTTATAACATGTTTCAAAGTTAACCACATTTGTTTAGGGTTTCCTTTACATTCATCAATTTTTCCCTCCAAGTATTGTCTCTCCGTTCTTCTTCTAACATTTGTATAGCTACTGATTTCTAGCTTTGTTGTAATCTCTCCAATTTTGTTGTTTCTGTCTTTGATTTTCTTCATTGTTCGATATTGAAACGCTAAATTTACACTTTCTCCATAGGCCTAGTTGATTCCGTTGGTTACGACACTCAAAAATGTCTTGATTATTCATCCATGGTTTTATGTTCATGCTCTTCTTTCTAATAATTTTTTTAGGAACTATGCTATTAATGCAATCTTTTATATCATTTATAAAGTTTGAAGTGCATTGCTCGTAGTTTGTACATTGTGTATCAGTTTAAGTTTAATTTCTTGGCACATTGAGTTTAATTCCATATAGTCCATTCTTTTATAAAGTTTGACTTCTTTCACTGTCGTTTGATGCGACGTTAAAGGTTTTTTAGGTAGAGTATTTTAGTGAAAAAGGTTGGTTCTATCTCCAATGTTTGCTATTTTCATTTTTACGACGACAAATGCCCAGTTCACTCTTCGTAGGCTTAGGCCTAGGGCCTAGGCCGTGTCACTGGTGTCACTCCTTATTAATAACACAGAATGAAATGAAACATGTACTTATTTTTTAATAATAATAATAATAATAATAATATGATCTTTATTAGCAATTTTGCTGAGTTTACATTCAGGTTTACTAAATCACTATTTATAAAATATTTGGCCTACTCATTTTAGGATGTTTTTTGTTGGTTTTATTGAAGAAAAACAGTGTTACAAAACTGGTCCATACCAACGAAGAAGTTCCGAATTTATTTAAATTAAATGTGCTATGCTAGAGGCTAGACTAGCTAGCTACACTCACTTAGAATAGCCTAGCCTAGGTTAATGAGAAACTAATAGCGGTATAAGGGTAGTTTGACGGAAATGTTATTTTGTATTAAATTTATGATTTTCCTTTTTCTTCCTGAATATTATTATGTATTTTCTTGGTTTTCGGCCGCGGAAAGTAGTTTCTGGACTTAATTTATCACTTTTAGTTTGCTTGAATCAGTCGTTTTGGTACTAGTTCAGTTGGTGCGGTCCAACTTTTCAACACTGTTTTTTTCAAAGAAAACAATAAAAACACAAGTCCAAATGAGAAATAAATGAAGAACTCATTATTACCTAACGATTTAATTTTACTAATTACTCTGAAAATATACCAATTATATAGAATAATGAACTTGAACACAGATTGAACACAAACACTCGCTCATTTCACTGTCATTTGGTCGCCATGTTAGCTGTTTACGTCTTGATTTTACGTACTAGGCCTACCAACCTTTTTCACTAAAATACTTCACCTACAAAGATTTTAACGTCGCTATTTTAATTATGAATTACTTTCACCACAAAGGGACTTTCGTTTAAAATAGCGACGTTAAAGGTTTTGAAGTTTTTTTTTGTTACTATAACAGCAAAAACGTGATGATTCTATTTTGGATTTTTGTTATGTTCTTGTAAGGTTATTTGCAGTGAGCAGAACATCTCAGCAGGTAGGCCTAAGCCTAGGCCGTGTCACTCCTCGCTATGCTTTTTCATGTTTTTTTTGGTAAATTTTTGGTAAAAGTGGGTTTCCGCGTGATTATTTTTAATTTACTAGTGATTTTGCATGGTTTTGAACAACAACAAAGAAAATTGGTGCAAAATTAGCCATTCCGTCATACTACCCTTGTTCCACTAATAGCTAGGCCTAGGCCCTACCCTACACAGGCATAGGCCTAGGGCTAGAGTCTAGGGAACAGCACCTTCTTCAAAATACGAAGCAGCCCCTCACAGACGTCAGGTTAACCCACTGTAGCCAATGTGACCAAAGTCCAATGTTTTCGATTATAATGACTGGACATTTGCATTGGCAGCAGCAAGCATATTAACCTCAACTGCAGACAGAATGCTGAATGTTATTGTGCATGGCAAACGTTGTAGGCCTAGGCTAGGGCCCTAGGGCCTTCAGATTTGCTTCAGATGGCTGCAAGCACTGTACAAGTTCTCATAAAGAGAGAGCTTTCTTAACAAACAACGTCCCCTCCTTAATAGAACAATTACAATGCATGCTTGAAGGACTTGTTTTAAAATCTACGATAGTTTGATTAATACAGACCTAATTCATTTTCCTACAAAATTGTTCGGTATATTGCACCACGTTTTTGCCTTTAACAACAACTTGCGGCCATTTTCATAGAGGGTCACAGATGCACACAGCCTGCGAAATACGTAATCCAAATTTAATCTGGGTACAATACTACGTTGGCGGTGAATATGCCCAAAATTCGCCAAAATTTCTCAAAACTACAGACATGTATGATTTTAATATTCATAAATATTCTCGTTTGGTTAATATTTTTTTTCCATTAATATCTACTGCCCAGAAGCCCTGAATATCAACTTGAAGGCTGCAAGTTCCAGCGATGAAAATAATACCTGGCCGATTAAATCAAGTGACCGTCGACCACGTCGACCAATAGTAAACAAAGAAGAAGACACCCAGGACAAAAAGTTATTGATTATTGAAAGCAGCAGCTCACAAAAGCGTAGGCGGTTTCTGCGCTGTGCTTTCACAAGTCGTTACCTATAAAAGTGGTACGCGCAGACGTTTAGGGCGCGTGAAGATAATCGATTTTATTTGAGAACATACAATCTTCGTACGTTGACAGCATTCAACTTGGTTGACAGTTACAGGCGTCCTGAGGCCCTAGTAGCCTAGCTAGCCTCCTACCCTATAGGGCTACTCTTGTTTGACCTAGCTAGGTTAGCCCTACCCTAGACATACTGCGCGTATCCTAGGCCTACCTATTCCTTCGCCGTGTCACAGCTTAGGCTAGGGCCTACAACCAATATGGCTATAGCTAAACCAGTAAATATGGAATTTGATCATTCATGGCCTGAAACTGCTGAATGTTTGACATTGGATTTCGGTCCATTTGAGACAGTCCACAGGTGGAAACGGATGCCAGAATGCGATGAATTTGTCGGAGCCAGGTAAGTTGTTGGGCACTCTTGTCGCTAAGCGGGTCCAACTTTCAACCACACTTTTTTCCCAATAAAATCAATGGAAAACAACTACAAATTAGAAATAAGTTAATATTAAGTACGTATAGTGACTAGTGAGTAATTAATAGTAAACACTCTCGAATTACACGAATAATGTCAAATAATTTACATTATTGAACATGAACGTCGTCTCACTCTGATCAACGCGCCATTTTGGATTTTGGCTATGTCATTTGTCATTTACTTAGTAGGTAGGTGTAGGCCCCTACCAACCTTTTTGCGATATTGTGGTTATTGTAATAAGTAATTTATAAATATCAAAATATGTTATTGTTATGTTAAGTAAACAGTTAAATAGTCGAATAGCACGGGGGTTTGGGGGCGGAGCCCCCGACGGGGTCCAGGGACGGAGCCCCGGCGGGGGTCGGTGGGCTGGCCCCCCAGAACAGAATGAGGTACAAACACGGACCGTGGGTACAAACAAACAAACACGACAGGGACCGCAGGACAAACAAAAACGGACAGAATTAAACGTAAGTTTGGTGTGTTTTGGTTGGTACGTCGGAGCATGGTCGGAGAATGGAGAGACTTTGCTAAAATGGCCGCCGTGATCAACTAATAACAGTGAAATTAGTCTGTGAGTAATATTGTGTTCACCTATGTAATTGTTAATTTTGCAAAGTGGTAATTGATAATAAATTGTTGATATTGAATTTTTACACATTTATTTCTAATTTGTAGTTGTTTTCCATTGATTTTATTGGGGAAAAAGTGTGGTTGAAAGTTGGACCCGCTTAGTTCCAGTTGTTGCATTGTAAACCTGTCATAACTACCTAGGCCCAGACCTTATCTCTTGAAAATGTTGCCCTAATTTAATTTGCTCAGCCATTGTTAACTAATGGTGTTGCACTGCTGAAGGCCCATAGGCCTAGTTTTAGGTCTAAACCATGGTCTAGACTCTAGGTAGCCTAGGCCTACTTGATGCAGCACTTTGTGTTTAACATGCCTATTTTGAACCACTTATTAGTAGAGGTGTGCTAAAATGGTTTTATTTTTTCCATAATTTCGTTTTTTAAATTGCAAAAAGTGGTGTTATATGTTTTTATTTTATTTTTGCCTTCCTCGCATTGCAAAACGGTGAATATTACTTAAAATGCATAGGAAATTCCAAAAAGCGCATTAATCACAACTTTTTTCAATTCACGGGTACCACCTAGTGATCGCTCCTGCAGCAGTTTGCTGACTGAAATTGGAACATCACAGCACAATTTGATCAGAAGGAAGTCATTTACAATTATTTATAGTTTATAATTATATACATAATATTGTATTGTTTTCATTTAAGCTAGTATTTATCAGCAAGTTTATGGTAAAAAGTGAGAATAGTTTTAAGTAATTTTGTCAATGTGAAAGGAAATAGCAAATTTTGGTTTTATTTAGCAAACAAGGAAAGATTTGGTGTTATTACCATTTTGCTGTGTTATATGGTTTTATTACCATATAACTGTGTTATTTCGGTTTTATTAAATAAAACGAAAAATACACACCTCTACTTATTAGATATGTCATACCTGGTCATACTTTGGGGCTCTTCTTCCATCCACAATTTTACAAAGATTTTTCCAGAATTTTGCTTCAAGCTGGCAACAGGCATTCCATGTCTTCAGCTTTTGTGGTCAACTCAACATTTTAGCTGTTTTGCCAGCCTGTTTATCCAGGAAGTTGCCAGTTAGATCAAATCAAATTCTGGGAAGCTTGTGCTCAACATAGGTTCTGGCTGCACAGCTTTGTAGGCTAAATGAATTCTCCTTAAATCTAGCATAGGGGCCTATGGCCAAAACTAGATTTAACCGGTTAGAGTTGGATATCACCAGGCATAAGCCTACCCACCTCGACTCTTAGACCTACAATATAACTTGGAGATAGTTAGGTACCCTACCGGTAGTTCGTTAGTTTTTTTGTGACACATAGGCTTAGCCCTAGGCCTATTGAGTATTTAGGTACATAATTTATAATAATGAACTTAATTTTAGCTCATTGCAGTTATGTAATAAGAAAAGTTGAAGAAGTGGATATTGATGAGGTATGGTACAAATTATCTTAATGGTTCTAAAATTATGATCCACAATAGCATTGTAAAACCTCTTTCGAGTATTGCAACACCATTTTTGTAAATGCAACAAAGAGGTATAATTGAACTACAAAGAATACAAAATAAGGGTGTGCTTCATCTCTAAACTGACGAAAAGACACTCCTATTATGACATGTGACAGACTAGATTGGTTAAGTGTACAGGACAGTGATCATTGCATACATCATATTTTTTACTTCAAATCACTAGGTAGTTCAAATTACTTTAACAAACTTAACCACAACCACAATACGAGGTGGTGCTGCCAAGTAATATATTCTTGAGCATTGTACTACTAGGGTTTTTAGCAATACTTATTTTATAAGAGTGTAAGAGAGTATAATAACTTGCCCACTAAAAGTTAATACGAAACCGGAACATAAGTAATTTTAGAAAACTATATGTGACTTTATTGTAAATTTAAGATAATCATGCGCTGATGTATGTATGTACAATAGCAACTGTGCTAAATAAAAGGATTATTATATAATTTACATGTTCATAAAATAGGCTACCTAATCATCACATTAGGCCCTATACAAAAGGCTACAGTCTGCATCTTGGCTGCTTCTTGGCTTGCTTATGGTAGGCTACTGGTATTTGATTTTCAGACGTAGCAAGCACACAGTTGTAGCATACAAAGATGCAATTTACGTATTTGGAGGCGACAATGGGAAGAGCATGTTGAATGACCTGCTTAGATTTGATGTCAAGGAGAAGTCGTGGGGCCGTGCTTTCGCAACCGGTACACCTCCGGCTCCGAGATACCACCACTCAGCAGTGGTGAGTAGTATTGCACTTGTGGGACACCCGTCCCATTGTCAATCATCATCATTATCTGTTGTCACGTCCAACTCTGCGTTGGGTCGGCATTGAAGATGTGCCTCTCCATCTTCTTCTGTCCTGCCACCACTCCTCTCCTTCCACCACATTCTGGTCTCCTCCTCGCTGTTCTACATCTTTTCTCACACTATTCTACCATTGTTGTTGTGGTCTGTCCCTTGGTCTCCTACCTGGAATTTCCAATTCGATCATCCTTCTCGGTAATCTCGCTCTTTCCATCCTTTTGACATGTCCGAACCATTTTAATCTCCTCTCTCCAATTCGCTCCATTAAATTTCTCTCGCCTACTTGATCTCGGATATCCTCATTCCGTATTTGGTCCCATCTGGTCTCAGTGGCGTATCCAAGGTTGGAGTTATGGGGTTGAACCCCCCCCCCCCCCCCCATGCCCTAAAAAAAATGGTAAACCTGTAGCAAGAGCGGACGTGGGTATTATAGCGCTAATACTCCACCTACAAAACCTTAACGTTGCTGTTTTAAATCTAAAGTACCTTCTTTACCTTTAACGTCGCTATTTTAAGCGAAAGTACTTTTCCGTTGAAAGTCCTTTATAATTAAAATAGCGACGTTAAGGTTTTGTAGGTGGAGTATTAGGTAGCCATACCCACGTCCGCTCTACTACAGGTTTACCAAAAATATATAATAATAATCATCATAACTCAGTTCCAACTATGTCGGGTTGAGTGGTGGTTTTCCACCATTATCTAGGGCATGAAAATGTAGATACTAAGCTTGCCAGATTCAGTGTTTCTTCCTCATCATCTGACTCCTTCCTCTCCACCAATTTACTCCACTCTCTTCTGTCCTCCCACAGCTTGACTCTTGTCAAATGCTCTCACACTTCATCCTGTTTTCCAACGTCTTCTTGAATTAATCTTTCCCATTTCTCTCTTGGCCTTCCTACTCTTCTTTTCCCCTCCTCTGCCGCTTCAAATTCTCGTCTTGCAATCCTATCTCTTTCCCATCCTTTTCATATGTCCAAACCATCTTAGACGTTCTCTTCCTAGTTTAAACCTCAATCTCTCCAGTCCCAGTTCTTTTCTGATTAGGCCTACATTACTTCTTATCTTGTCCATCTTTGTAACTCCCTTGACACTTCTTAAAAACTTCATTTCTGCTGCTTCCAACTGACTCTCTTCCTTTGTTCCCACTGCCCATGTTACTGCCCCATATGTTAGAATAGGTACAAAATATGCCTTGTACAACAAAATTTTACATTTTTGTGGGAACAACTCATTCCAGAGTAGCTTTCTCACCAATTGGTAAAACCCTTCTGCTTTTTGCACTCTAGATGACACTTCCCTACCCACTTTTGCATCATTTGTCAATATAGGGCCCTACTTCCCAAATATTTAAATTAAATAAAAAAAAAACGAGTGTGATTGAAGAAAAATATAAGGAGGGAGTAACCTAACTATGATATTTTCATTACATTTACTTTGTCAGTTTGTCAAGACATCCTGGTATCAAATTTCTTATTGTGCAAAGTCAGTCTTCGCACAATAAGAAATTTGATGATTCGCATAACACTTTAGGTGCTATTGTATGACTCTAAAACGTGTTTACAGGCGTTCAAAATGTCAATTATACGTGATTTTTCCCCCCGCCTTTGACGAATAGGCCTGCGGCAGCTGGGGTTTCGCCCCAGACCCCGTCCCTGCTTGGCATATTGCCCCCCCCCCTCATTGTACATTCCTGGATACGCCACTGTCTGGTCTTACCTACAATGCTTCTCAAAAACTTCATATCTACAGCTTACACAAGACTCTCATCCAATGTTGTCATATATTCCAATTCTCCGCTGCATATGTCAGTATGTATTGGAACAAAGTAGGCCTAGGTCTGGTAGATGGTAACCTTGCATTTCTTTGGTACTTCTCTGTTCCATATTATGAGGTCTCTGTACTCTAATAGATTGGAAGAACCCAACAGCTTGCTGCATCCGCATCCTTCTTCCTATCTCTGGATGTATCCTTCTGTTGCATGCTACTATACTCCCCACGTACTTAAAATTCTCCACTTGCTTTAAGATCTGTCCTCCTAGTATAATCCTGACATTATTTGTTGTATCTCGTCTCATCAGCATTGTTACACTCTTGCCACTTCCAAACACCAGACCATATTCTCCCGCCACCACACTCCACACATCAACTTGAGATTGCACCTCCTCTTCTTCCTCTGCCTGCACCAAAAGATCGTCTGCAAATAAATTTTCATACATTCCTCTCCGATTCTCTCTACAACTTTCCTAGTGATTTTGTCCATGACAATAATTTATGTTTATTTACCTCTAACAACAGACCTGTATCAAAACCCACAAGTGTTAGGTCTAACTAAAACTAAACAATTCAAAATTATACTAATCAAAACCAGCATCAATTTGGCATCTCAAACCTTCTCTCTATTGAGTTTGTATGCCTTTTAGTTTTCGATATCTAGAAAAGCCATACGGTACCCTACACAGGTACTTTTCTTGGCCGCCCCATAGCACATTTCCACTAGCTGTCTGAGTGAGAAAATCTGGTCAATAAAGAATTTTTAAAAATATAATTGGGAAGTATTCTGACAAAGGATGCCAAAATAACAGCAGAAATATCAAGAAGAATCATACTAGCACACAAATTCTACCAAAGCATACGAAAACTACTATGGAAAGAGGAAATATCAAACAGATGTAAAATGATATTACACAAAATGTACTTTCTCCCAATTTTGTCATATGCATCAGTGACATGCAGTCTTGGGGAGGAACGCGTTCCTAGTAACGCGTTCCCGGGAACGCGTTCCTTTTTCAGGAACTTTTGTGGGAACGAGTTCCTTTTCTTTGATCAGGAACTTGTAACGTCAAAGTTACTATTTCGTGGGAACTTGGAACGAATTTAACGTTCCTTTATAAGTTCCTTTCGTCGTCGTAATCCCTTCGAATTCCAGTAGCTGATATCGTAAATTGCAGTATGAAAATATCAATGTGACATCTTGTTTTTTTCAAATGGCGCCACCCTCGACAGATAGCCTGGGACTCACTTTAATAAATAAGAGTAATGATAAATAAACTCATTTCAAATTTATTATTGTTTAAATCAGTGATGGTATAAGGAACGTGAAAGGAACTATAAGTTCCTTTTGAGGAACGAGGAACGTTTCAGTTCCTTTTTTATTGAAAAGGAACGAGGAACGTCTCAGTTCCTTTTTAGGCAGAAGTAACTTAACTTTTCAAAGTTCCTTTTTTTGGGGGAACGTGCCCAAGACTGGTGACATGGACAATAGGAGGAAAGGAAGAGAGCAGACTGCAAGCAGCAGAGATGAAATTCCTAAGAAGTGCGGTGGGCATAACAAAACTAGACAAGGTACGAAGCATAACAACAAGAAACAAATTAGGAGTGTAAAGTCTACGAGATAAAATAGGAAGAGAAAGACTCAGGTGGTATGGACATGTAAGAAGAATGAAGCAAGACAGAATCCCAAGACGAGAATTTGAACGTACATGTGGGGGAGTACGAAGAGTTGGCCGGCCAAGAGATAGATGGCGGGACCAAATAACGCGAAGCGTCGAAGAAAGAGGGAAAACATGGGATAGGGTTAATGAAGAAAGACTCTGGGAGGACAGGAAGAAGTGGAGAGAATTATTAGAAATGCCGGTTATGGAAGAAAACGAGGAAGAAGATGAGGGGTGCTGAGCCTGGCTAGCAAGCACTAGAAGATAGCCCGAGAAACTGGTGACTCGTCACCCCCCGACCCGACGAATGTTGAAAAGGGTGTTTGATATATATATATATAATGAAATATAAATTTTGTGACGTAGAAGAGTAGGTAGGCCACAATAAATGTTTGTTGTTCAACATCTCTGCCTATTCAAAATGCAACTTCAGGTAGGGCCCAAGCTGTTGGCACCCTATCTCTTTCATCACTCTCCTCTTATTACAACTTTATAAGGTGACCATATTTTGAAAGTTACAAAATACAAACCGGGACAAATAATAATTGTGAGCATATGGTATGTAGGCTTACCCTACTGACCATTTTTGGGTCTGGGGCAGAGGTCCCAGCCGCCGGATGCGATTTTTTAAGGATATATTTGCGTCAATAGACCAGAAAACAGCTTTCTGACCAAAAATATAATTTTTTATATGGGTGTAATGTGTACAATTTTGTAGTTATAAAATCTTTATCAAGTGGTTCAAAAATGATAGTACAAAAAACAATACAAACATTCAGCAGATAATAATGTATTGATGAGGGCATCATACTAATGAAGGCTTATCAATAAGAATAAAGATAATTGAAAATGCATTTAATTTGTATAATATGCATGGCTAAACTTTTAGAACACTTTGTCTTTACTACAAAATAATTACTGAGGTAGGGCCTATGTTATTGGATGAGCGTAGCAAAGATTCCATTTCACTACACTGGAGAAAAAAATCCGGAATGTTTTTTTTCTTTTTTTTCTGTATTTTTGTGTGTTTGTTAACACGATTCCGGCTAAACCAATACTCCAATTGAGATGAAATTTTCTGGAGGCCTTTGAAATCTCTGAACTTAGAACTGCACGGTTAAAACAATTGATCGAAAAATTATTTCTCATGAAAATTGCAATTTTACAATTTTTTTTCGATTTTTTTGTTTTGTTCTGTTTCAGTAACTGTATCAGTATTGTAACTTCTATTAGTATTTATCACAGTAGCATATTCTTAAAGTAAAACATTATCCTTTCATGCACGGTATAACAAAATACCGGGACACTTTCTCCACAAAATTCCAAACCGGTACAAATACACTATTTCAATGAGTCTCTCGGGACACCGGTACAAGTGTTCTGAAAACGGTACTGTACCGGTCAAACCGGTACGTCTGGTCACCTTACTACTTTAGGTAGCATTAGGTAGCCCCCTAGATTACAGATATACATTTTTACTGGAATGGAACATAAATTGGAATGGCAGGGCAAACATATTTTACCTTTTTAGTTTTTACCATGGGTGCTTAGTAGGGGACCGAGCTAGAAACATAATTCACCATTCTTTTCTTTGCTCTCTTTCCTTTTTATAGTTATTCTGTTGCCCCACTCCACTATACAGGGTAGGCCCTACCTAGGCCCTACCTTCTAACTATTAGGATCACTCGGGGGAAGTGTGACACCGGGGGAAGTGTGACACCTGTTGATAGGCCTATCTATGACTCCAATCAATATTTTTGAATTTTGTTTTTTCAATTCTATTAAGGTCAGATAGGTGAAGAATAAAAATTTGAAAAAATTTGATTTAAAATTTGAAACCTAATGCAAAATATAACCAATAAAACTTCAATAGTAAAAACAATTCAATATCCAAATTGGTTCAACTATTATACAAATTAGAGTTAAATGAAACACTACACTTAAACTTAACTTAAACATCATGAGATATACCACATTACAACTAAGTCGTTTTTATTTACTACAATTCAGAAATTAAAAAAGTCCGCCCCAACCGGGAATCGAACCACGGATCTCCCACATTCCAGGTGGACGTCTTAACCACTAGACCATCAGGACGGGTACATTTTAATCTCTGAATTGTAGTTGCATTATACATCTGAATGGATGGAACAGTACTGCAACGAATATCTGCTGCCTTTGAACTGACCACCAAACATTAATTATAATGTCATTACCTTTACGCAGGTATGAGCGAGGGTTTATTTCTCGATTTGGTTAATCGGGAAACACTCCCGTGGGTGTAATTGTTTTTATTACTACAATTCAGAAATTAAAAAAGTCCGCCCCAACCGGGAATCGAACCACGGATCTCCCACATTCCAGGTGGACGTCTTAACCACTAGACCATCAGGACGGGTACATTTTAATCTCTGAATTGTAGTTGCATTATACATCTGAATGGATGGAACAGTACTGCAACGAATATCTGCTGCCTTTGAACTGACCACCAAACATTAATTATAATGTCATTACCTTTACGCAGGTATGAGCGAGGGTTTATTTCTCGATTTGGTTAATCGGGAAACACTCCCGTGGGTGTAATTGTTTTTATTTACTACAATTCAGAAATTAAAAAAATTAAAATGTACCCGTCCTGATGGTCTAGTGGTTAAGACGTCCACCTGGAATGTGGGAGATCCGTGGTTCGATTCCCGGTTGGGGCGGACTTTTTTAATTTTTTTTTTTTTTTTTTTTTTTTAATTTCTGAATTGTAGTAAATAAAAACAATTACACCCACGGGAGTGTTTCCCGATTAACCAAATCGAGAAATAAACCCTCGCTCATACCTGCGTAAAGGTAATGACATTATAATTAATGTTTGGTGGTCAGTTCAAAGGCAGCAGATATTCGTTGCAGTACTGTTCCATCCATTCAGATGTATAATGCAACTACAATTCAGAGATTAAAATGTACCCGTCCTGATGGTCTAGTGGTTAAGACGTCCACCTGGAATGTGGGAGATCCGTGGTTCGATTCCCGGTTGGGGCGGACTTTTTTAATTTCTGAATTGTAGTAAATAAAAACAATTACACCCACGGGAGTGTTTCCCGATTAACCAAATCGAGAAACAATTAAGTCGGTTCCAATAATAAATTAGGTTGATTTTTTTTAGTCTTACTTAATTATTATCTAAGGGTAAACTAGGTGTCACACTTACCCCCGATTTTTTCCATGTCGGGGGAAGTGTGATTTGTTGTGTTAGGGAAAGTGTGACGAGCATGGTGGGTGGCTACTGACTGCAACCACCACACAAAGCAGCACATTGAAGGTAAGAATTTGGTTGTCATATAACATTTGCAATTAATTACATGCTATGGCAACTATGGCCTATAGCCTACCTAGGCATAGCGACCTAGTCAAGTAGCAATTATCCAAATACATTTGAATTTTGAGGATATGAGTACCCTACATTTTAACTATGCCTAGACTTTACATAGCTAGGGATGGATAGTTGAACAATAAGTTTTGGTTGAACTTGACCTTTGACCTAGACCTACAGTTAGGGCCGGTTTTTCAATGCCCGGTTATTGGCGTGGTTAGTAGTTAACCTCCAGTTAGAAAGAAAATGCGTTTTCCCATCTACGGTTATGTGTAATCCCTAGTTACCAGTGTTGACAATTTACACACAACTGGCATTAGGTAGGGCCTACCGTATTTGGTCATGTTATCGTGATATGTTATCACATAAATCAACATTTTATAAGCTGTGAATAAAGTACTTGGTCCCACAGAGTCAGTATTTTAGCGAAATAATGATTTTAATTAATCACGATTACGAAAGTGTTTTTTTGCCTTGTTGGTCATGGTGTGTCCAAAGTTCCAGCTGTTTATAATGCCAACCTCGCCAGATGTGATGTCAATGTTTAGGAGCATCAAAATGTCTTGATTTTATTCGTACACTTCATAAATACTTTATTTTTAAGATAATATTGGGCAAGGCTTGGCTTTAAAATAGTCGTGTTTTTCTCCGAAAGCAGTTTTAGAGACCGTTATTTTATCTACTTTTTGCCGATCCTGTGGCCATAGTGCGTGGTCGACAGTGCTGCGATCCCTCGGCGACCGCCACCTTATCTGGTCCACACTATAGCTAACTAACTCAACCTAGGACAGGCATAGTTCATAAGCCTAGTAGGTATAAGGTCAGAGCTAGGCCAAGAGCCTAGATTTAGATCAAATGTCTATAGTTCAACTAGCAATGAGGCTGAGACCTAGCTTTATTAATAAGTTCATATGGTCCTTACTTATTTTTATAGGCCTAGGTTAGACTTAGCTGTGAACATGCCTCGAAAATATGTTAGAGTAGGTAACTACGAGAGGGGCGGGCGAGCGTTGGTTACTGGAGGACATGGAGAAGACATGTGATCAAAGATAGTAGTATATAACCATGTGATCATGTCAATAGGTCCTAGGAATTTGATGTCAGTTGGTAAAGCCACCTGAGCTAGCACCACCACTACCGCGGCTTCACTAAACTTAACATTAGGTTCCATCAGTTCTAATACCTGTGCTTCCGTCGTGGCTAACGTGACAAGCATGAGTACTTCGTTACCAACCATGGCGCAATGCTCTACTGCCTCAATAAGTGGAGTAAAAACCCTCCAAACAACACCAGAATCTACCTTGCCAAAGGAGTCACCAGGCAACTGGCAAGTCACTTGAAGGAATCTTGCTCCAGACCGTTGCACAGGCAGGAAATGGGCCTAAAAAAGCGAAGCGAAGGATTGATATCGCGGAGGTAATTACCCAAGATGATTACCTTAAACGATTAAAAGAAAGGAAAGATCAGGCAGATGTTTACTTGAAGCGCAAAGTTGCAAATAGGCCTACCAAGTGTAAAGATAAACAAAGGCCTACAAAGAAAAAAGAACTCTCACACCCAAGCCACTTCCGTCGGAATCTGAAGAAGAGAAAATTGTGCTGTCCGAAGATGTACCAGAGCAGATGGAAGAAGAGCTGATCAAAATTACAAAGTGTGCAAATGTCAGTGAATATAAACAGGGAACATATGTGCTCGTTAAGGTCGAAGGAAATGCAAAGAATGTAAAGCATTTTCTAAATATACGCACAGTACTGTATTTCCTTTCATTTTTCTAAAAAACACTATCCTACTTGCTTTTGAGCTCAATATTTTTTTAATTGGATGAGCGAAGCGAAGACTTCAATTTCACCGACCCCCAAAAAAATTTAGCTCGGGTGTTTTTTTGTTTTTTTTGTTTGTTTTTCTGTCTGTTTGTTCGCTCTCTACCGGGCAAACGGCATATCCGATCTTGATGAAAATTGGAGTGGACCTTCGAAATCTCTGAACTTAGACTTGCTACGTTTTTGGGTACAATCGAAGAAATATTTCTCATGAATATCGTACTTTTACGATTTTTTTTTATTTTTAGTGCGATATTTTCGTGACATTGAGGCCGATTCTGACCAAACGGAAGGGGCTACAACGTTCATATTTCACGTGGACATTAAGGAAATGGTGATGTATTGCTTTCTGAAAGAAAAAGTTGAGAAAGTTAGCCAGAATCTATAGAAATAAAGCTTTTAATATAAGTTTTTTGATTTTTTGTGCAATATTTTTGTGCCATTTGGGCCAATTCTGACCAAACAGGTGGGGCTACAACGTTCATATTATACATGGACATTAAAGTTATGGTGATGTAGTACCCTTTGAAAGAAAAAGTTGAAAAAGTTAGCCAGAATCCATAGAAATAAAGCTTTTAATACAAGTTTTTTACAGTAAATAATACCAATTGACAAGTAACAATAGAAACTTGACAACAATCACCTACAATGCGTAGGCAGCAAAACAAAGCACTTGCAAAAGTAAAGATATCCCACGCAAACTAAAAACTTTAAAAAGCTCATCCATCAACGCGGCGGGACTTTAGCGTTTTCCTAGTTTAATTTTAATTTTATGTAAAGCATTGCAGTACCACCTACATAAAAAATCATCTACACTTCCCCCTTCACTCATACCATGAACGCCAGTTACTATTATAAGTCCATGCTCATACCATGTCTTTAAGCCATTATAATGACTTATGTCACACTTCCCCCGGCTTCTGTCACACTTCCCCCATTTCACTGGGGGAAGTGTGACTTGCACATACAAAGTTAAATTAATTGATTAAAATTAGACCATGCATTTGAAAAAAAAAAAATTGGTTTTCCTCAAACAAAACAAGCTCAATAGATATACTGAAAATTTTAGGTCTCTATCCCAAAAACTTGCTCATTGACAGACCAGCAAAGTACGAACATTACAAAAAGTGTCCACACTTCCCCCGAGTGACCCTATCTAACTCGCATTGAATTTTTAAGTGTTATCTACCACAGCTTAACAAACAATGAGTGCAATTAAGTTGCTTCAAGTTTAATTTATTTCTTTTAGATTTCTTTTACTTGATATACAATAATGTAGGCTAACGTGTACCGGTTCTATTTTGTTTAGGTTCATGAGACGTCAATGTTTGTTTTTGGCGGTTACACTGGCGATATCCACTCAAACTCAAACCTGACAAATAAAAATGACCTTTTTGAATACAAGTTTCAAACAGGCCAGTGGATCGAGTGGAAGTTTATTGGGAGGACGCCAGTCCCCCGATCAGCGCATGGCTGTGCCGTTTACGATGGAAAGTTGTGGATATTTGCCGGCTATGATGGCAATGCAAGACTTAATGATATGTGGACTATATCTCTCTTGGTAAGGACTACATTCTTTAATATGCTTAATATGCTTGGGTATTGTTTTGTATTATTAATATGTAGCTTATAATATCTAGCTAAAATGACAAATTTAAACTCAGAATGTTGTCTTGAAGCAAAATGTGTTTTCCAATCTGAAGTACCTAGCCTACAATTTCTGTGGGCAAAGACACTGAGGCCTGCATCGTATCCCCTAACCTTCAGGCTGGACAATAAGACATTTACCATATTGAACCGATATAAGCCAACCTTCTTTTCATTATTTTAAGGCTCAAAATTCTTCCTCGGCCTATATGCAAGCATCGGCTTTCAAACACCTAATTACAGCGCTGTGTGATATGGAAATACGTAATAGCTTGCCATCTGCGCCAACAATACGGCAGGCATGGTGGACGCGACGCTATCTCGATAGTAGTTCCGGCCTACTGACGAGTGAAGTGTGATGCAGAACAGCTGGTTCGGCGATAAGAACCGGTCCGTGTAGAGATATCGTTATGTCATCATGGGCTCCGCGTAACTGGGCGGCGAGAAAAATGACAGCACGAATTCTGGGGAAATAGACCGCAGGAATAACGGCGTGTAAAATAAAAATATTTCTTTAAATATTCCTTTTTCAAAATTTGTGTGACCAAAGTACCCCTATATTCAGGGTCGGACTATATTCGGCACAATACGGTTTAGACAATGTCAGTAGATAATGACTGTAAAACCTTTTCGGGAAGCATCAACAGTTCAACACATAGCTGAACAAACTTGGAAACAAACAACCATGTACAACATGAAACTAAGAATCTCTTTAAAACTGCTCCCAAGTACTGAGAACAATTGGGTAGGTGGCTCGTTGTAACTTAAAGTTGTTCCAAATTAGCCTTGTTGATTCTGACGTCGTCCGCAGGTGATTTAGGCACAATTTCCCACTTCCAAAACTGATTATTGGCTTGTCATTGGTGTCTATGCCGATATTGGCTCAGTTCTCTATAAAATAAAAGTATTTCACTGTAAATCAATACCTACTTGTAGGCCCTTTAGTGGGTAGACTCTCAGTCTCAATAAAAATGTATTTATTTATTTATTTATTTATTTAAGGAAATATTTTTGAGGAAGATATCAGATAATTTACATTCGTAGCCTATATAGAAGATTTTTTACTACCACAGCAAATAATTATCATTTGTAATACTAATTCTTTTTACACCTAGGCCTACCGTTGGCATTGCGTAATATTTCATGAAATTTCTTAATTCTCTCTTAGCCGTATCTTGTTAGCTTAGGTATTGTAGTACTATTACTTATGCAACACAATGACATGAATGTGATGTGTACAGGGTGACTCTCGCTCGTGGGAGGAGGTTACCCAGTCGGGGGACTGCCCGCCCACCTGTTGCAACTTCCCAGTGGCGGTCGCCCGGGAGGCCATGTTTGTCTTCAGCGGACAGAGCGGCGCCAAGATCACAAACAGCCTCTTCCAGTTCCACTTCAAGGATAAGCGGTAGGCCTACACACAGTTTCATGTACAAGCCATTGTAATAAGATTAAAATAATGATTTGTAACTTTTGAAAATATTAATTGTTCACATGAAAATGACCCAAACTGTTGTCAGTCAAATACGCCTGTGTTTTTCACTGCAAGCAAAATAACAGCAAAAGTCTAAGCCTACTGTTTTTGCAATGAAAATGCAAATTATGCCTGTAAGCATAACTGTAGTAAGACCTACATTAATGCAAGAATTTACTAACCCATGTGTTTGGCCTTTGAAGTGACAAATTAGTAATTATGCAATTAGTGCTTGTTGTTGTGTGTTTGGCCTAAACCAAAAGTTTAAACCATGTTTGTATGGCACAATTCCCTAGCTGGACTCGCATCTCTACCGAGCACATCTTGAGGGGCGCCCCTCCTCCCCCGGCCCGACGCTACGGTCACACGATGGTTGCGTTCGACCGCCACCTCTACGTGTTTGGAGGCGCGGCCGACAGTACGCTACCCAACGACCTCCACTGTTACGACCTTGACACTCAGACGTGGTACGTGGTCGATCCAGCGCAGGAGAGTCACGTGCCGTCCGGGAGGCTGTTCCACGCGGCCGCCGTTATAGGAGACGCAATGTACATCTTCGGCGGAACCGTCGACAACAATGTGCGCTCGGGAGAGATGTACAGATTCCAGGTAAGCTGGCTGCAGCAGCTAGGTGCATTTGGTGGTGCTATTGTCATTGATATCGCACATAATTGTTTATTCTCCTTTAAATTAATAACCAGTTAACCCTTCTAATAAAATGTAAATTTTGCTATTTCACTTTTCTTTAAATTAGCTGCAGTTGCCATCAGCAGGTGAAAAGTTTTGTTGCCCCCAGCCCTTCAATCTAGGCTTTATGTTCTCTATGCTTTCTCAACCTGTCAACACTTCTCCAATCAAAATAAAATACAAAATGCTAGCCTAAAAAGACCAAACTTAACGCATCAACCTCAAAGTAATAACAAATTCAAAATATATTGTAAACATAAATAAATTACTACTAGTACTGGTATCTGGAGAACACTGTGTTAGTCTATGTTACTAGATACAGGCTGGTAGTGACTCTACTCGCTCACCTGGCCATCGTGGCCGCCCGCTCGGCGTTCCTGCGCAACCGTATCCGGATCGCCAGGGACTCCCGGGAACAACACCTGGAGCGAGTGAGTTCATGATAATCTTATGATGCTCCAACAACCCAGAGGTTATTTAGTTTCTGGCTTGACATTCTGCCTGGCTAGTGGGAGGCGGAGACCGGCCGGGTTCAATCCCCGGCCGAGGTGGATTTTGTTATCCTTGAAACATTGTGTTCAATATTGTTATTACTTCTATTTATTTATGAACCTCTGTATTCATACAGAACAGAATGATCCTACCAGTATTGTTCAAGCTACTTTTAAAAAGTTGCATAGATATTATATATATATCTAATCAACTTTTGAAACTAGCTTCTTACGTTCGCTTAGTCTTAGCTGTTAACCCAATCTAATTAAGAAAAGTAGTAGCAGTAGGCATCTTGGGCAATTTACTATATTATAAAACGGTAGTATGAATTATCTAATGGTATTAAATTAATAATAAATAAACTAATAAACAATTATTTCTTTGCTAGTTGCAAAACTATTGGTAGCGCTGATGTCACGCTACAGTGTTGCCTTTCTATAGAGGTTTGTTACTCGCTGCTTTACCAAGTATTGAGAATTAACTCGCTTCCAGCCACTTAAACCTACTGGTGCTACAAGGTTTTTATCATTGTACACAGAACACAGTAGCCCTACATACTTACTTTGTGTCAAGACATATCTATAGCCTAGGCCTACCTTTATTATTCTTGCGACTGATTTTTAGCATTGGTCTAATAAATCGATTGTCTTTTATTCAGTATCTATGAAACCTTTCTCTTTCTCACTATGTATATTATAAATTGAACCGGTGTTGAATGTTCAATTATTTTTATAATATGTTCATAGATGTTCTGGATTCTACACCATATGCTAAATTATAAATAATATCTGATCTTTAAACTTTGTCTGTGTGTTGGTAGACGTACACTAACAACGGCACGACCACAACCGTGAAGGAGAAGGATCTGCCCCTGTTAGAGGTGAAGCTCAGAGACGCCGTCCCGGAGGCGTTTGAGATGGTTCTCAACTTCATCTACACTGACCGCATCGACCCGACAAAGAAGATCGACAACCCACTCTGCAATCGCATCGTTCTGTTGATGATGGACGTATACCGACTTGCCGTACAGGTAGGGGCAACATTTTAGTATGAAGACCTAATGTAATGTTTTCGTTGGGATGTGCAGATAGTCGAAATTCAAACTCAAACTCAAACTTTTTGAGTGAAAAAAGTTAGAAGTTCAAAAAAAAGTTTCGTTAAAAAAAAAATTGTAATGGTGTGGGTCACCTTTTATTTGACATGTAAAAAAATGGTTCTCAGTTTACAGGTACAAATTTTAAAACAAAATAATTGGATGGTGGAAGAGCGGGTCCAGAAGTTTTGTACTTTCTTGGTGGAGGTGCCGGTCAAGAATGACCTCTATTTTACCTATTATAAACGGTTTGATTACCCTGTAAGTTAAGTTCAGTTTGAATTCGGTTGGGTTAAAAATTTTTGTGAAGTTCGAAGTTCAATTTTCAAAATTATGAAAGTTTGAGTTCAAAGTAAAAATAGTGGGTTTGCACAAACCCTGGTTTTGTCTTAGGTTGCGTTCCGTAGAAGCGACTAGTCTTCTATTATAGCGTTCCGTAAATCAGATTGGGCGACCACTCTACCCATTGCCTAGCGTACCGTTAATGTTCTGGTCGACCAGTGGTCGCGACCACAACGCCCAACGTTTTGAGCTGGGCGTAGTGATCGTTTCATTAAAGTATGGCGCCATTTTTAAAATACTATATGTCTGCTGATGAGTTTGCTGTTTACTTATACCCAGATCAACTGTTTGAGCTGTAAAGTCTGGATTAGAATGTTTAGAGAGCACGTGGAGCATACGTGGAGGTAGGCTTAGGCTTTTGTATATCTTCTGTACTTGTTTTTACTAGTAGGCCGAGGCCTAAGCTAGTCGAGGGTTGTTCTAAAGCACTGGCCTAGGACCTAGGGGGCATGTGCATCAAATATTTATTTGGCCTAGAGCATACACAAAGACTACACATTGCTTGGCAGTCGTATTTGTCACAATTTATTAATAACAGCATCTCTTGCACGTTCCATCGCCATTTTCCCGCTGACAAATTTGAACATGTAGTTAGTAAGTGTTCCGTTGTAGATCGCGACCAACAACGGGTGACGTCAAGACCTATCGACGTCCAGTGTGGTGGACCGGTCGCTTCTACGTAACGCAACCATAGAGATAGCTGCATAGATAACAACCTCTCTTTGTAATTTATAATTCTTATAGGCTCTACTTATCTTCAAATTATGCAGCATTGCAGCTCTCAAATACTGTATACCGTAGCAAGGTTGCTATTAAAGTAGGAGTGGACTGTTTAGGGAAGGGAGCTTGAGATCGGCTGCAGTCATCAGTAGCAGTTGAAAATGTGTTTTTGTAGCAGCCCTTCAGGTTGTGTTTTATAACAGCATAAAATAATGTTGTTTTTCATTTATCTGTCCACATTCCAACATTCTGTTGGTTGTAGAACATAGCACACATCGGCATTATGCTTTCTTCATATTTCCAGTTTAAGATGCGTCGACTTGAACAGCTGTGCGTGCAGTATCTGGAAGCCACCATCAGCTACCAGAACGTACTGGAAGCCTTGCACAACGCGTCGATGTTGAAGCTGTACTTCATCAAGGAGTTCTGCCTGAAGTTCATCGTCAAGGAGACGAACTACAACCAGATCGTGATGAGCAGAGAGTTCGAGACTCTGGAGCAGCCACTCATGGTCGAGATCATCCGGAGGCGACAGATGCCGCAGCAACGCTCCGCGGTCGAACCTCACTATGACAACTCAGGTGGGCCGCTGTCTAGATAGATGTGGTGTCCATTACTTTACAATCAACGCACGGTTTTTCTGTCATTTATCAACGGTTGAGTAGCTTAATAACGCGTTACCCGACTCAAAATTGCAATAGTTTACAAAAAGATTAAAACAAATGAAAACTAAGGGGGTAAGAAATGCAATATTGTATTGTGTTGGAAATTTCAAATATAATACGATGGGTTAAGTTCATCAATTGTTTAACAAAAGTGTCTCTTAGAAAATGATGATCTTGTTTCAGCAGTTGTTGCACTGTAACCATCCTGGCTATTGATTGATGAGCGTAAGGTAGTATAATGTAGGTAGCCTGTGTCTTCAATGCCATTATATTTGTTAACTGTACAACAGAAAATAGCTACAGGTTCCAACTGCAAATAAGAGATGTGAGTTTGCATCCTGCACAACTTTTGATGTTTGTGCATCATAAGATGTGGATTTTTTCAATTGGCCTTCCATCTTTGTTTTTTTGCTGAGCTAGTTGTAGGATTTGAACAGTTTTGATTGATGGTTGCTAGGCTTGTAATACTGAGCTTTTGTGTTTTTCTAGGTACGACGCTTGTGCAGGATATGGAGACGTTCCTGATGTGCGCTGGCAAAGAGTTCACCGACATCACCCTCATGCTGGACGGCATATCTCTCTCTGCGCACAAGGCTGTCCTGGCCGCGCGGTGCAGCTACTTCGAGGCTATGTTCCGCTCCTTCATGCCTGAAGACAACGTCGTGCAGGTAAGAACACCTGGACCTTGTGACTTGCAGTCTTCTTGGGTAGCCTATGGTAAATTACTTTGAAAAACACAATTTCTCACGCATTCTACAGAGTTTTGTATTAATTGCTCTTTTATCAAAGTACCATGGTAATACTTTTTTGTTTGGTAAAGAAACTAGGTTATGAAATCTATTTTGTCGCCTGTTACTTTTGATACAAGTTCAAGAGGAAGCCGCTTCACTTTTTCACATTTTTTTAAAAAAAATTATGACTTACAACATTTTTTATGATTATGCTAAAATATTACATTCTGGCACCAAGTTTGTAGTCCCAAATTCTTCCCAGTTTCATCCCACTCGACGTCATTCTGTTTCTAGATCCAGATCGGGGAGATGATTCCGTCGAAACAGTCGTTCGACTCGCTGCTGCGCTACATCTACTACGCCGACGTCAGCATGCCCCCTGAGGATTCGCTGTATCTCTTCTCGGCGCCGTATTTCTACGGCTTCTCCAACAACCGTCTGCAGGCATTCTGCAAACAGAATCTGGAGATGAACGTTACCTTCGAGAACGTGATACAGATCTTGGAGGCTGCCGACCGAATGCAGGCGCAAGATATGAAGAAGTACGCGCTCAACCTGATTGTGCATCACTTCTCAAAGGTAAGTACGCCCTCGGTACTTCTGATGGTGGGTAATTGTGTTTGAGAAATGGTGTGTCCTTCCTTATTGCTACCCATAAACTAGGTATAGCCCAATAGGAAACATGCATTTGAAAAAGTATCTGTTGTCGTCCTGGCATTTGTTTAGGAATTTTAGTGAGTGTTTGCTTGTACATTCGCAACTTTTAAATACCCCATAGCCCAGTGATCTGATTGAAAAATTATCAGCTAAAATAGGGGATTGTTAAACAAGACTAAGCTTCAAAATCCCTGCATAATAAGTTGGTGACCATGTAATAGTACTAGTTCAGTTACTGGCAGCAACATGGGTATCTTCCACTCGGTCCGTATCATGGCACGCGGCAATCTCAACTTTTAGCAACTTTGTAAAGGTTTGCTGATCCAGATATACGGAAGGTTCTGGGTTCGAGACCCAGTCAGGGTAGTTTTATTGTCAGTTTCTATAGAACGATAACAATATTAATACTATGCTGATAAGCAGCAACACAAATCGTATAGATAGAATATTCGGATGTTCCACTTACGTATTTATGAACCCATATTTTTCATTCAACGACAGTGTGGTACTCAATGTGTCTGCCTCTTGTTTCAGGTTGCCCGTCTGCCGAAGATAAGATCTCTTAGTCGGGAACTTCTCCTGGACATAATCCAAGCGCTCGCGGACGACATGAGCGACTCGAAATTGTGTCAGGATATGACGAGCATCAGTCTCAGCAGCGAATGCTGACTAGTCGTGAAGATGTGAGAGTTGACTTCCACTGTCTTACCTTCGGTTTTATTATTCTTCCAAGTCCTATATGTGTTAGTACTGGAATGAAACTCAAACATTCCTCCGCATTTAACACTTCGTCATCGTCTTCATTCCCTGTCAACTGAGACCCGAGACTGATTGTGGTACGAACGGCAACTAATTGGGAGCAACATCTGCATTTCTATTTTCTACTGATTGGTGACTGCAACACTGGTGAAAACCGATTCAGCATCGAAGAGGTTAGTGGAATGCAAGCGACTATGGGTGTGCGAATAGTGATTCTAATCTTCAAATCTAATAGCCTAATAGTTGAAGATTCAAACTTAAAAGTTTGAATATCGAATCTGAATATTGAATATTTTTTTATTTAAATACTAAAACAAATATCATATTTACTCGATTGTAAATCAGTATAACACATAAATTGAAAGGTATAAAACTGGGATGTGAGCTATAAATGCATACAACATTTTTTAAACTTTCCTAAGTTTTATTTTATTTTCAGAAGAGACATACAGGTAATAGTGTTGCTAAACTTGATTTTATCAGCCCTGACCTTGCAAAAAATATGAAATGCTGTAAAATTTCATAGCCGTAGCTAGATTACAACAGACGGAGAAACAATTGCCAAACTCAGTAGTGACTGTTGGCCCACCGCCCACCATGGTGGAGATACTGGGTTAAATATTAATTATTTGAATCGAATAGTACTTGACAACTATTCGCGAATATTATTCGAGTTTCGACAATTCGCACACCCCTACAAGCGATTCTAGTGTATTTGGGTCAGCAGATTGACATTGTCAACTGATTTAATTATTGACATCAAGTTTATTCACAACATTTTAATGATTCATTTCGTGAAGTCTTCAATAGAATGATGTAGTTCCAGCGTCAATACGTAAAAATCCATGACACTATTTTCGAACCCAATTTCCCCAAGATGGTGTTCCTCTGCTAATAATGTTGTACATTAATAGATTGGACAGCAAAGCGTCACCTCTTTCTCCTAAATCTCCTTACGATTGTTGTAAATGTAGAGGGGAGAAACATGTTGTGATTTGTGAACAGTGGCACAACAATGTAAATTTGCAAGTAAGGTGGTAAGGAGTACTGAGTCTACTGACAAATTTGATTTTCTTGTAGCCAAACTAAACACAGCTTTTTTCTATTTCCTCGCATTTCCATTATTTAAAAAAATCTCTCACCTTCTCAAACTTCACTATTTAGATTTGTCAACTACCTACCTTGAAATGTCTTCCTATTTCTATGGCACAGTTGGTAATCTTATGTTTTGGGCTCCCTTCTAAAGGTTTTACATTGCTTGCTGGTGCCAAGTGCTACCAAGGCTAATCTCGTACATTGTCAGCTCAGACACATTGTTTAATGTTGACTGGGTGCATAATAGAGGTCTGCTAGAGATAAATAGTGCTTCTTATTCTGCAGTGGCTCAATCAAAGAAATCATATGTGGTTAAATAGGATCAAAGAAAAACTTACCTTCTAAACTGTGGTGTAAGTGTAAGCTGATAAAGTTTAAATGTGATAGGAACAGAAAATATATTTATTACAAAAATAAGATAGAGCTTAGAAGAACGAGACATTTTGGTACAATGCATCAAATAGGTAGGGTCTATAAACTTCTATGAGTAATTTATAGACCTCATGTGTGATATAGTTGTGGTTTTGTAAGCGTAACAAGGATAAGGAGAGTGATTAAAGAGATGGAGTACCAACAGCTTACCTGAAGTGGAGGAAGTAGGCCGCGATAGAAAACATCAAACCAAAGACAAACACACACAAAACAATACATATACTTAGAGATACGTTTTTTAGCATTTAAATTTAGATTATTTAGCATTAATTTTTCAAATTAGCATTTGTAGCATTTATTTTTTCCTTTCCACTAAAACCCTAAATGTGGTTGTGTTCTTGCACTTCTAATGATTAATGATGAATTATGGGAACATTTCAATTCAATATACCACAACAATGTTAGAATACATTGCCAAACTAGTTCTCTAAGGGTATGGAAAAACATATTTTAGTAAAATTAGCATTTTGTAGCATTATACCAAATATTGTTCACCGATTAGCATCAAAAACCTAAAACGCTAAAAATACGTATCTCTACATATACTACACAAAACGTTATCGGTCCACGAGACCTTCCTCAGTGAGCGGAGAGAGAGAGAGAGAGAGAGACTGAGCTCCAACTTAAAACTAGGCTAGCTGTTGGCTAGGGGTGGGGGTGAAAGATGAGAGTGAGAGAATGAATGAAGTGGGATAGTCGAGACAGGGGCGGGGGGGAGGAGAGAAGAGTTACCGGATGTTTAGATTTGGTTTGTAGTGGGATTTGCAGATCCTTTGGTAGTCAATTGCACCTTTCTAATTCACCATCGTGAATTGTAGGTGGTACGGCCCTTACAACACAGGCTGCGAAGCGATCATGAAGGGTAGGCCATGTCCATTGGCATGCAAAGCCACCGGTTTCTCCAGGTTCTCTTCTCGCATATCCAGCCTATGACTGTAAATCCTGGTACGGAGAGTGTTTTTCGTGAATCCAATGTTGTCCGCTGGGCAGTGTGTGCATTTGAGCTGGTAGGCGACGTTTGATGTCCCGCAGTTGTTGTTGTGGATCTTGTATGTTTTATTGGTGAGGTGGGCGGTGAAGGTTGTGACGGGTTTGTGCAAGGGGCAGGTCGTGCATCTAGGTCGGTAGCAAGGAGAAGAACCATGTACGATGGCCAGTGACTGTTGGACCTTCAGGGGGTCCCTTGGGGGACATCTGAAGGCCACCCTGGGGGAGATTTTGACCCAGCTCTTGTGTTAGGGGTGATGCAGCCAATATATGACTGGCCCCTTGTATGACGACATTCAGACGGTGGAGACCGGGGTACCAATGGGTGACTAGCGAAACGAGATTGGTGTTGGTATTAGTCTGAACCGGTGGTGGTCTGTCTCTGTCAGCCGTTGGTGGACTTGATCCTGCGGGTATCCTCTGGCGACGAAAGCTTGGAGAATCTTTTGGAGGTAGCTTTCTAGATCCCATTCAGTAGAGCAGATTCTGTGGAGGTGGGGAGGGGTGGCAACTTTCTTTGTGCAGGTATAGCTGCTGGTTGGTAGGCTTGAGGTTTACCCCGTCCTAATGGTTCTATCCTCGAGGGAGGTATCAATGTTGAGGAAGTTGACTTAGGACTGCGACGTGACCCAGGTAGATTTGACTGTGTGTGTAGCTACTGTTTAGGGTCTGTAATACTGCCTCTAAAGTATCAGCTCCATGGGGCCAAACAAGGAACATGTCATTTATTTATGTTGTGTTCATGTTGATCATGTTATTTATTTATTTATTTGATGAAACTGTAATGTATTTTGTTACACTTTTTTTTTATATAATATGAATTTATATTATATTGTTGCAGGGGTCGAAATTAATGCTCGAACACTCACCCGAGGCTAGTAAAAATCTTATTTCACTAGCCCGACAGGCGAGTACTTTTTCCAGACTTCCCAATTACCGTTCTAAAAATCTTAATATTTCGCACCGATAACCTAACAAGTTTCCAGTAGTTATGCGCTACCTAGTATAGAAAATTGTTCAAATTTGCAAACAAAATTAAAATCCCTTAATTTAGGCAAATATTATTATTATTATGGTGAAAATTCATTGCCGGTCTCTCCCCACACCCACAGTTGTCAAACCCGGAGAATATTGTGACTTAAAACATTCACGTATGATCGTTTTACATCAATATAACCTATTTGATTGCGGGCTAGTAAAGATGATCTCGGGCTAGAGGAGTTAATTTCGACTCCTGTATTGTTGTATACATGTATGTATTTGAGCTATTTTGCTCTGTAACATGACATCATGTTATTATATTTGCCATATATTATAGCCTATATTAAGTTTAAATAGTATGTAATTTGCACAAGTAGTATTATGTTAGTTTCAAAACATAGCCAAGACATGCAGTTAACAAAAATGACACAGATTATATTGTTTCAATTAAATTATTTGGGACAGGCCGGTTCTCTCCGTCTTATCGTTATATTATTAAAAATTAAAAACCAGCTAGAAATTTATTTAAAAATATGTTTATTTGACTGGTACACATTACACAAGTCATTCATTTAATTAGTGATGCAATATTATTAGTTATTACGTCCGATGCTTACTATTGGTGTCACTGGTGCAATACATCATTCCGTACGACATGCTCTCGCTGACGAGCGACACTATGCAGCTGGCAGACCAGTCTACTGGTATGATGCGCACGGAATAATGTGCATAATATACTATTACTACAAGGATGTTAAACGTCAGGCAAACTAACCAATTTTCCTTCCCTATAAATTATTGAGATGGTAGTTGTATTTTATTTTCCTAAGCTTAAGATACATTGTTAAGACGGTGATTTAAAGACTGTTGGTGTTCATAGGGATCACTTGCGATTCACTGAGTAAAGCTAAATAGATTGCAAAAAGTTGTAGTTTGATTAACTACGACCATCAATAGGACCTTACTCGTACTGCAAGCAGTTTCACATATGTAGTAATTTTGCCTCTGATTGTGTCTAAAGGCAAAGCTTAACTTGGATGCAGTGTTAATGTGGATCAGCTTATTGGCCAGCCGTGACGTATACATTAGCACAGCTCTAAATGTATTGTGAGTTGTGACTTTATGTTTCACTGCTGCTAAGCCTCTAATTCTACATTCCCTTAGAATTAATAGGAGTATTACAAGATTTACACAATGCATCATGGTCTAGCAAGCCTAAAATGCGAGCATATGAGAAGATTTATTTACCTTACATGTCTACTCTCAATATTCTTGTGTAATTTTAATTGGGTACTTGTGCACCTTCTTAATGTGATGTTATATGTGTTGTACGTGTTACAAACTAGCATGCTCAGTTGAGTGCCGATACCCAGGGGATTTCCGATTTTCCCCCATCTTCTCACCACCCACTTATCCAAAAGCGTAATATGGTACCGGTACCTTTGTAAACAGTTAACTCATTCGTCCCCAAGGTCCCTCGCATGTTGCCTTGCTTCTGTGTTTGTAAATCCACAGCCTAGAACTTGTTGAGACAGTAGGGTGTTGATGGACGTAGAGGTAGGAAGGAGGAAGGGCCATCCTTTTAAAGGAGTAGATGTGAGATCACTGATGGCGTATTCAACTGGCTGCCCTATGCTGTACCGAGTTCGGTGCGCATACAACGTCACTAGCGATTGCAAACTGCAAGTAAAACCAAGCAGAAAATTGACTTGTTTCAATGCTCATATCAGTTGGAATTGAGATGGTTATCTTGGTTGGTCAACATTTTCTGTAGGCCTATTTGTTTAGAACTATGATATTTTATGTATGTGTAGAAGCTTATCATGTTTAGAATGTCATAAATGTTTGATGTTTATAGTAGATCAGATAACTAAGTGCACATTATGTGACAAAGTATGAGGTCCGGTACGCAGTACGCTACATGTATGTTCACAGAGTAAAAACCAAGCAGAAAAGTGACTTGTTTCAATGCTCATATCAGTTGGAATTGAGATGGTTATCTTGGTTGGTCAACATTTTCTGTAGGCCTATTTGTTTAAAACTATGATATTTTATGTACGTGTACAAGCTTATCATGTTTAGAATGTCATAAATGTTTGATGTTTCTAGTAGATCAGATAACTAAGTGCACATTATGTGACAAAGTATTAGGTCTGGTACGCAGTACGCTACATGTATGTTTGCAGAGTAAAAACCAAGCAGAAAAGTGATTTGTTTCAATGCTCATATCAGTTGGAATTGAGATGGTTTTTGTGGTTGGTCAACATTTTCTGTGGGCCTATATTTGTTCACAACTATGATGTTTTATGTATGTGTAGAAGCTTATCATGTTTAGAGTGTCATAAATGTTTATAGTAGATCAGATAACCAAGTGCACACTATGTGACATAAAGTATTAGGTCCGGTACGCAGTACGCTGCGGCTACATGTATGTTTGCAGAGTAAAAACCCAGCAGAAAAGAGAATTGTTTCAATGCTCATATCAGTTGGAATGGATAGGGTAATCATGGTTGGTCTATCTATATGCCTATTTGTTCACTAGGTACTATAAGTAACCAAGATGTTGTAATTTATGAGCTTTTAAAGCTAATTATCATTAATGTTATAGATACATACATAGTAGTGTTTAATGTTAACAGTAGTCCAGATAACTATTGGTGCACATAATGTGGCATAAAGTATTAGGTGAAGTATGCAGATGCTACATACGTTTACTGAATGTTGATTAGTGTAATAAATTCTATGTAAAATGTTCAATGTAAAATCCAAAATTAAAATGACTGAAATGAAATGTAAATTTCAAATCTTTCATACCCATCCCGCCTTCAAGCAACATTAGAGGAATAATTACTGTAGTTATTTGTACTATTCTAGGAAGCAGGTATATTTTAAACAATCAATCTAAAGAAGTGATATGCGGCCATTATGCGCAGCGCAGCCATTAGTTCCAGAGTGTTTGTGAGTATAATATCATCTCGAGTAAGTCATAGTGCAAAGACTACGATGCCGTATACTCCTTATAACTGGGATAGGATATAATGGTATCTGTATCTGATGCAATGCTAATTAGGTTTGCTGCCTCTGTCGGAATCTTTCTACGATGTTTTCCTTGACATGGCAACCTAGTCATTGTTAGGCTCTTGTTATATTTCTCACAGTACTTTGACATTAAATATACCTACCTGTAGATACAAATTAATTTTCTTATAAATAAATTGTATTTAGAGTACCCACTCAGTTATATAACTGATTTTCAGTGGGGGACAGTAAATCAAAGTGACCAAGCCAACACTGTAGGCCCAGACGCAATAGACGAGCGAGCGATAACCAACCAAAGATCAATAGCAATCGATTAATTGACGAAGGGATGATAGAAAAAATAAAGATACCGTTTAGCCTCGACGCGAACTGACGGCATCATGAAAACATTCATATTTCTTTTTCTTTTGAACATCGTTCTTGTTTTTAGTAGTACTTGCTACAGTGTTATTACGTTTACGGATTTGCAAGGGTAAAAAGAATTAACAAAGCCCATGAAACGCATGAAATTTTAAAATCCCGCACTTATGTGTTCCTCTCTTTTGAGGTTCGAGATGGCGGTGGAATAATTTGGACCCAAGTCTTTTGACCACGCCCCTTTGACATTACTTTAGAAAATTGTTTCAAAAAAATAAATACATTATAATACACGTGTATTTGACCTCAAACTACAAACAAAAAATAGAATGGATTATTTATAATTATTAAACTTTTATTTGTCGCGTACTGTGCATCCGCGTGCATCACATTTGGTGCATCACTACTTTTCACGAGAAGACTGTTAAACTGCGCCATCCTCTCGGCTTGTCATTCATCAGTCGCCTCATAACCTACAAAGTATGAATTATTTTCTTGTGCAACTTTTTTAACTTGTTTAGTAATAAGAAGGTATTTTCAAATATTTACTTGTAGGCCTACGGTTTGTTTTATCCAGCACAAAATTTTTCAATTCGAAGCATGAGACCATAATCCCTAGGGCCTAGCCAGGAGGCCTGGGGCTTTTTTGTTGAATTATTCGTTTGCTAGCGTGTTGATCCCTGTGTCATGCAGCTTAGACTAGGCCTAGGCCTAGGTTTAGCGCAGAGAACCCTAGTCTTGAGTAGTCCTTGAACGGTTGCGTTATGTCGATGATGAGGCACTTCTCGACGTCTTCTTCAAGACTGATGGGAACTTGTTTGGTTTGTCCTACGGGGGTTCAACTTTTTCGGTACCTACTTCTTCGGTTGGTATGGACCGGTTTTTTAACAATGTTACTTTTTCAATAAAAACACTGAAAAACAACTGCCGGCAAGTAGTTTTGTAACGAAAAGGATTTCGGGTGCGCTCTTATCGATTATATCGTAGAACTAGCGCGGCGCACTGAAGCCAGCGGATAGTTCGACTAACCTAGCGCAAGTAGTTTTGTAAAACCGGTCCATACCAACCGAAGAAGTTCCACTTTTTCTAGCCCCTTCTCCTTTGGCCATTAACTATAGTTTTGTTGTTGTTACTCCTGCAGTTGATCATCGATCGGTGGCAGGTTTTATCTCCTTAAATTCCTTTCGACGTCCAATTTCCTTCATTGTTATCCTTGTAATTCTGTTCCCTTCTCATTTCTTCTCTTTCTCTCCCTCCTTAGTCTGCTTCCCTCTTCTTCATCCTCTGCCTCTTTCATTTATGCTTTGGTCTCCCATTGGCAGAAGTTTAGGCTTGAGCTTCGACTGAAGTACTTTGAGGTTCTTTTCTCCCACTATCCCCTCACCCCTCTAGCCAGATTGGTGATAAGTTAATCCCTTATTGAGTTTCCCCATCCCTCATGGTTCGTCGAGATTCTATAGGCTACAATTTACTCAACCGATCCCTCCTTCATCTATCCTCAAGTTTCTCCCACCCTAGGTCATTAAACCATTAATGCTACACTTTTGTAAATTCTTACTGGCTTCCCATTAACCACCTCCTCCTTCAAAGTTTTCCCTTTATTCATGACTCTTGGGGCATGACTCTCATGATAGTGGGACCCTCCCTCTCCCCCCTGTGGTTTAGTACCAAACACACTTTTAAAAACTTGACTTGATAGAAAAATAAAGATAAATTTAGTCCTAATTCCAATCAGTGAGTTATTATCTCATGTTTATTCCTGTGTTGAATGCGGTAAGCCTAGCTTGCACGTCGTCCACAATAACGTCGTTTAGGGCTAGTGGTAACACAGCTGAACTCGATCACAGTGGCCCGTGGGTACATATAGGCCTAACTCAGCAGCAGTTGGAGGCTGAGGAAGCTTACACACCTTCCTCATCAAGATCTGTCTTTGTCGACTGATGCTTCTTGTTTTATCTCAGTAGTGCGATGGAATGAATGGGAGAGGACACATAGTTATGAAAAGTGATTTTGTGTACAAGTAGGTGGGCTTCTAAGGATTCCTGTTAATGAAACGCATTCTAGTTGCAGTGACGAGTCGCAATCCACCTTGACTCACGATGCCGAAACAATCGAAAGGCAGCAAAGTTCCTAACCCTCCGGGTCGACGATCTTCCAGGCGTCAATGTTCCGATTTGTCAACAACTCCGCCAAGATCCGTCTTTCCTGAAGTTGTTATGGAGAATCCTTTGTGAGTCGCCTAGGTCTACGACCTGTGTAAAATATTGTCATAATGGGTAATCTGGTCCACAGTCTATACTTGTATTATAACCTACCGGTACATTCAGATAATCCTTGACTTTACGCATATAGGCCCTTCATTTGTCACGAAATATGAACATTTTTTATTTGTTGTGTGTAAATTCTCAATCTTGGCATAGGCTTACTGGAACCTACTGGAAGTATAAAAACAAACAACAAATGCTGTTGTTGCGTGTTGTGCGTTGTTGTCTCAGCGAGTGCAAGCTATATCTAGGCCTAATCCTTGACTAGACCCATACCTTCATTGTACCAGTAGTTGAATTTAGGCCTAGTTGAATTAATAATCCTATTTGATGAATTTCTTCTGCAATTCAGTACACCTACAAAAGAAGACTTGCAACACCTCGACAAGGTGTGTCGCCTGTGTATGGTCCGAGGAGGTCCAGCGATGGAACACATCTTCGAGAACAGCGGCAGTACGTCCATCGCTGCTCAGATCTCGTGGGTCACGCAGCTGGAGGTGGGTTCTATTTGACGACATTCATCATGTGATGCACTTTTATAACTTCATGAAATACCAACATGTAACCGATACCAAATATTACTTTTTTAGTTTTTCACATCTTCCGTCTGTAGGTAGATTTACGGTACGGTATAGTTATTCCAAAGCAAGTTTGCCGATCCTGGCGTCATAGGCAGGTGAATCATAGCCAATCAGCCAGGGTTGGGTAACGACGCGTCGCAAATAATATTCGACACGTCGCGTCGAAAATATGTGTAGAATATGTAGAAAATTAACTTCGAAAAATAAATATGGAATATTATTGAATTCCAGTCTTATTTTCACCAACCCTAAAAATAAATTAACTCAACATTATATTATTTTGAACTTTTAAGCAAGTGTTTGTACTAGTTACAAGGCGAACTGTGTAGATGAAAGTGCCTGAGGACTCCTCCCCAGTCCCCACCTGCCTGCTGAGTGATAAATGACCTTAAACCGTCCCCTGAAAGCACTTGCTGATATTACGCACATGCATTAATCTCACTAATTTCCTACAATCAATCAATAATTTGTTGTAATGAAGTACTTGAAGAAAAAAAACTGTCATCTTCACAAGATACCAAGGTCACCTGCTTTTGTAAATACTATATGGACAAAGCCAAAAGCTTCCCCAGATCTTCTTCCTCGCGTTTCATTAACCAAAGTCATCCCTAATTGCAAATTTATTTAATAGTAAAATTTCTAGTTTTAGTTTACTTATTGGCAATGCATGTAGGCCTAGGCTATGATAACTTGATAAGCTCAATGAAAAAGAAAAAAATCACACTGAGTTTGCTCAAAGTAACAATACACCATAATTCTTTTAATTAAAATTAATTAGGTATAGGCCTATGGTATTTTACTACGTACTTACCTAAGTTCTACCGCCCAGTAATTTTCGACGTGTCATTAATGTCGTAAAGTGTAATTTACGACGTGTATATTCAACGCGTATAATACTAGGTATAATACCTGATTTCGACGTCGAGATAGGGCTGTGAACGGGTAAACGCCCGTTGATAATAGCCCGGGTAATGAAATGAGTCGTCGGGTACCCTACTCGTTTGATCGTTTTTCGTCTTAAATTCCGCTCAATTAACGCCGCCGCCGGTCAGGCTTGCACTCGTCGGCGCACAGCGCCGGCAGTAAGTGCTCGTATTTCGTCTTGTCGAGCTCCAATGAGTGACGTCACCAACACACTGCGCGCGCACCCCTATTCATCGTAATCGCAGATAAGTGACTGGCGGAGATATTTATGCATTCCGGCAACATCAGTTCCTAATGCATATTATGCATTTTCAACAGCTGGACATTAGAAACGAGCATCTCTGGCGCCAGAGACCGTCGTCATGTTCACGTTCATGAGAACGTGCGTGTTTGTGTGTGTGTGATGACCTGTCTAAATAAAGTAGAGAATTGACTGAATTCACTTTTCTTTTTTTTTTGGTAATAGTAAAAAATCTTAAAATTTCGTAATTTCGGGTACCCGGGTACCGGACGGCGGACCGTAAGATCGACGGGTACCCGGGGAGGCATTTTTACCAATTTGCACAGCCCTAGTCGAGTATTACCTACCCAACCCTGCAATCAGCAGACCCCAATAAAAAATAAAAAAAAGCCTCTTTCGCTCTTTTGTCCGTGTTTGCAAACTTCCTACGGAACAATTTTATATTTTTTTCCTTTATTGACTACAATATTGATGCAATTGAATAGTGGTGTGCAATGTACATTGTTGTGGTGTCTTGTATAGTGTTGCCAATGACATAATATAAGAAGCGCTAGACACACAGTAAGGCCGTGGGGAGCATGACAATTTAAGCTACCTTGAATAGGGAAAAACCCACCGCCGTCTAAATGTATCGTACCCTTAAATTTAACAGCCTTTGTGTTAACAAGCGGTGTAAAATCAAAACCGCAAGATGGCGATTTCTCGATATTATTGAAGAAAACAGTCTTTCTTCGCAAATCTCTCAGTTAACTCCGATTTCCGAACAAAGCAATTCAAGTTGGTGGACTATCATACCATGGAGTTGGATGATAGGAGGTCTAGCTCAAATGGAACAGCACGTCCACGATCGTGTTTGTTTATTTGAGCCTATTCGCCATTTGATTGTATAACCACTACTAGCAGGTTAAACTTTGCCACAAAGAACCTTGGTAGGCCCTAGGTTACCTTAGTTGCCAAAGTAAACAATCAAAATGTCTGCCAATTTGAATGCTAACTTGTACAACGCCGACCACGAACCTGCGCCTCCAGTACGCCAGTACTATTTATAACTCCATGATCATACTATTGTCATCTGCATTAGGCTTTTAGTAATCAAAACTAGTTATTTGTGCGGGATGTGTGTCTGAACAAGGTCGTGCAGGTCTAGGGTTGCCTAGGAGAGGCCTAGGGCTTGTCAAACGTGTAATGTTAGCATTAATTGAATGTAGTCCTACAGCCTAATGGAACTAAAGGCTTACACTGTTGTATTATAAATAATTTTCTTTATCTGGGCCTCGGCCCGGGACGGTTTCTGGTTTGTTTTATGAAAGTAATGACAATTTTTCTCGTTTCACACATAGAAGCAAAATTTAAAATGTCCGCCATTTGTTTACGTATTTGTTTATCCCCGCGACGTTCAAATAATCCACTGCATCTTAGTTCATTCAACTAGATGAAGTATCTATGTTGCAGTGAAGTGATTTTTCCCTACTCAAGAGGCTTCAAATTGTTACGCTAGCGCTCGGTTGGAAGGATAGGAGACTGAGCGTCTAGCGCTTTGCTACGCAAAGCTTATGTACGTCATTGAGTGTTGCTCTTCTACATTATTGGATGGATCAGGAGTAACTGGACTTTTACGAGAGTCCTATTTCTACTGGTAAACATGTGGATATATGAATTAAGGTTATGGAATGATTCTAGTTGCGGAGCGATGATCCTCTGCCTTCTCGCATCTGCCAACAATGCATCTTCCGGTTACAATTGTCCCAGAACTTCAAGCAACAGTGCATCACGTCAGACAAGACTCTGCGCAACCTCTACCTTACACAGGTAGGGTACGCGTATGCCAATCAAGTTGACTATCGGTAGGCTAGGCTCTACCTACTGGCCAGAGAAAAACAAGGAGGTATCATATCTCTTAAGCTTTAAAAAACTAACCCAGGATTGATTCTTAACAACAAGTAAGATTTAGTGCATTCTATAGGCCTATAGTGGTAAGCTCTAAGTCTAACCTAGTAGGCCTACCCGGTTAACTTTTGGATTGGCTGGTTAGCTTCTGAAAATAGAAGAGTCTGGTAGGCCTATTTGTGTTGAAAATAAAATAAAATTATAAAGTGTTTGTATGATGATTTATGATTCTTTGATTATTGTACAATATATAAATTCATTAAATTGAGTTTGCAATGAAAGAGCGTTCATGTACACAAATAGCAGATGAGCGTACATTTCACTTGAGTACAGATTAGAAGCCAAAGTTACAGATCTCTGTTGTCTTACAGAAACCAAGAGACGAGGGTGGTATCGCCTCGTCCAGCCAAGCCACAGCTGTGATAGGTGCAGACGACGAGGTGGAGGTAGATGCGGACCAGATGAACGCAGGCTACTCCCTGAAGGTGGAACCTCTCTCGCCGTGTTGCCAAGACGACGACGAGGACCAAGACAACAACTTCAAGATCGAGATCGTCGAGCACAACCTGGTCGAACCCGGTTCCTCCGGCTCCAAGGCCAAGAGCACCCGGGGCGGCAAGGCTCCGTTTGTCTGCGAGGACTGCCACAGGACCTACCCCAGCTGGGACCAGCTCCGCAGACACCGCGTGTACCACTCGGAGAAGCGGATCCCCTGCCCGGAGCCGGGGTGCGAGCGGAGGTTCGTCCGTCGCGCGCAGCTCAGACGTCACCTGCTCTGGCACTCGGGGGAGAAGCCCTTCGCGTGCGCGGAGTGCGACAAGAAGTTTGCCGCGCAGACGACGCTGGACGTGCACATGCGGCTGCACACGGGGGAGAAGAGCTTCAAGTGTCACCTGTGCGACAAGACGTTCGGACACAACAGCACGCTTACCACGCACGTGAGGGGCCACCTGGGGGACCGGCCTTACCAGTGTCCCACCTGCCCGCTGTCCTTCACAGCCAAGAGCCCCCTTAACAAGCACATCCGCACACACACGGGGTGAGTAGGCCTACGTACCGTAGCTAGGAAGTTAGGTACTTAAGTTCTAGGTCTTACAAGAGAAGCACTGTACTGCAGTAATGATTCGTGTAATGTAGCCTGTACCTATTTGCAACTTTTCCTAAATATTTTACTGTTCAGAAATGGAGTGGGTAAATTTTGTGTAGTACCTATTTTAAAATTAAGCGGACGAACTCTGGAGTTAATTAGCTCCGTGTCTTCTTTGGCTCATTACACTGCTTCTGCTGCACATCCCCTAAATGCTCTGCCAGCCGTAACTGTGTTGCACTTGGGTCCAGTCCCTAACCAGTGCAGTGCTCAACTTGAACTATATCTTCCAGGTTGAAGCCTCACAAGTGTCCCGACTGTCACCTGACGTTCACCCTGCCCGGCAGCCTGCGTGCCCACGCCCGCACGCACACCGGCGAACGCCCGTACTCGTGTCCTCACTGTGACAAGTGTTTCACTCAGCCGGGCGGGCTCAAGAACCACGTGCGCATACACACCGGCTCCAAGCCGTACGTGTGTAAGATCTGCAACAAGAGTTACCGACAGCAGGGGGCCTACGGGATCCACATGCGCACGCACTTCAACATCAAGCCCTACAGGTACTGTACCCGTTTCAATCTGTATTCGGAGCACGATCGTTGAAGCGACATTGACTAGGCCTAGCTTGTCTTCCTCTGATGTGTGAGTAGGGGTGGGCAATATAATTGATTTGGTATCTTGTATAACATAGGAAAAAATCAATTTTGGTAGGTATGTTTAGGACTAGGTCTACGGCAATATATCACAAACATAAGTTGAAGTTTTATTAAGTGTGCAGCCGATTGGCATTCTTTCAACATAACCAAACATTTCTCAATATTTAAATACATTCCAAAAATGTTGTTGAATGTTTTATTTAGTATGGACTAGTGATGACATCGGGTAGTAAATATTGGAGTCGACTCCGGAGCCTTTGGAACCGGGTAGGAGTCGACTCCCCGATCCGCAATCAAAAAAAAAAAAATTTTTTTTTTTTTTTTTTTTTTTTTTTTGCAAAAGTTATTTTTAGCCCACTACTCTAGTTGCACAACGCTGTCCGGCCGTTCCCCCCCCCCCTCGATGGGCACTGTTAACTTTACTGTTTTGTGCCCTAAAATCCCAATAACTAACTCCACCCGCTAGCTTGCTTGTCTCTTGGCCCGGCCAAGACTCTCGCTGATGTTTTATGTTTACGTTTTGAGATAAGATAACGACTAACGAGACAACAAGTGCAATCTCTTCAATTATCATTAAAAAAATTTTTAAAAAAAAAAAAAAAAAATTTTTTTTTTTTTTTTTTGGGGTCGACTCCTTGAAAATGGAGTCGACTCCGATAGGAGTCGGGTAGGAGTCGGGTACCCGAGTACCCGATGTCATCCCTAGTATGGACTAATAATGCCGTATACCGCCTTGTAAAAAGTAAATAATATATAGGCAAAACTCCTTTTTAGTTGAAAGTCCTTTATATTTAAAATAGAAACATTCAAGGTTTTGTAGGTTTTTTGTTGTAAAAAAAAAACAAAACAGTAAAAACCTTTAGGCCTAATGTTTATATTTTAGACCAAATTAGTGTTTTTAATGGGGTTTTCCCATGAGGCGGTATACAGCAGGGTTGCCGTTTTTACGGATTTTATCCGTTTTAACGGATTTTGAGGGTGCAAAACGGATACACGGATTTTTAGTCCAATTTACGGATTTTAAAAAAAAAAAAAAAAAAAAATTTTACGTTTTACGCCGTTTTTAACTAGGGCTGGTCAAAAAATCTATAAGTAAGATCTCTCTTATCCGAGTTGGATGAGACCGGGGGCACCTCGGATTTGCGAAAAACTCGGATGGCGCGGATCAATTGTTATTTGCTCTCGTAGCATAGCCTGATGTGGTAAAATGATATATGACACATGTAATGGATAAAGGAACATAAAATACACACGATACACTTCATACAGGGTATACTAAATGATTTAATAGCTTGTAATTCAAGCTCACGAACACACGTACACAATTAAGCCTACATGTAATAAAAACGTATGTCTAGGCCTAGGCCTAGGCCTAAACTCGACGCAGTAGGCCTAGGCCTACAATGCAAACATAGGCCTAGGCCTAGCTCTCTTTCTCATGTGGGAAAACCTCTCACTACTATGCCCGCGCTGAAGCTAAGATAAGTCTGGGAAAGAAATAAGATAAGCCCAGGAATAACAATTCAATGCGTCGTGATTACGAATTTCGTGAATCGGTTGAAACATGATTGCATCTAGTTCCACAACGACCATCTTTGAACAGCTGTGTGTGAGATGGCTGGATCGTATGCGCACGCGCAGGCGCGCGACGCACACTGACCTCTATATGCTCAGTGGGTGGCACTGACGCTTACCGGCGATGCGCCCGACGCACACTGACCACTGAACTCTATACGCTCAGTACACTGATGCACACTGCTCGAAAGTCGAGATATATCGCCGATCTATCTTCTTTGCACTCACTCGTAAGGCATGCCTACAAATGTATGCGAGTACATTTAAAAAAGTGCGGCGCGGCGTCTGTAATTATTTTTATGTTTTTTTACGTATTTAAAACTTTAATTTTTTTTTTTTTTAGCGGCTCGGTTAACACGGAACATCGGATAAGAGGAGATCGGATAAGAGAGATCTTACTGTATTTCAATGCGATATTGATAATGATATTTTGAATAAATATCAAATACACCAGTTCAATAATGTCGGTTGGTGGAGGTACGGTTCAAACTCGGGTGTGAGATCGTAAATATGCTTGTAGCAGGTAACCTTCATCATTCAGTCTCTAACCTATTTGCCTCAATCATTTTTTTATCCCGAGATTCGGCTACATTCATTAGTTCTTTGATTTACTGTCTCCAATGATTCCCTTTTATTTGGTCCCGCCATCTATCTCTGGCCGGCCAACTCTTCGCACTCCCCCACATGTACGTTCAAATTCTCGTCTTGGATTCTGTCGATAAGTGGGAATATTTTCGATGTATAAATATCAAAATTTACACCAAAAATGCAAAATTTCGGAATTTTGGTGGAGGTCCGGGTCATAAACGCGAAAATTTCGTGAGATTTTCGTAAAAATATGCATTTATGGTGATACCTTATCATTCTATCAACCCTATTTGGCCTCGAATCATTTTTTTTCCCGATTGATTCGGGGCCTACAGGTTGGCTTGGTCGCTTTGATTTACTGTCTCCCACTGAAAATCAGTTATATAACTGAGTGGGTAGACTCTTTATACATTTTAAAAAAATTTATTTATTAAAAATAGGCCTATCTACTCTATAAAAAAATTATATATTCAATTTTTTGGATGAGCGAAGCGAAGACTTCAATTTCACTGACCCCCCAAAAAATTTAGCTCGGGTGTTTTTTTTTTTGTTTTTTTTTGTTTTTTTTTTGTTTGTTTTTTTGTCTGTTTGTTAACTCTCTCCCAGGCAAACGGCATATCCGATCTTGATGAAAATTTGACAGGACCTTCGAAATCTCTGAACTTAGAGGTGTATTGTTTTTGGGTACAATCGAAGAAATATTTCTCATGAATATCGTACTTTTACGATTTTTTTCGATTTTTTGTGCGATATTTTCGTGCCATTTGGGCCAATTCTGACCAAACGGGTGGGGCTACAACGTTCATGTTATACATGGACATTAAAGTTATGATGATGTACATTTTTAAAGAAAAAGTTGAAAAAGTTGGCCAGAATCTATAGAAAAAAATCTTTTAATATAAGTTTTTTGATTTTTTGTGCAATATTTTCGTGCCATTTGGTCCAATTCTGACCAAACGGGTGAGGCTACAACGTTCATATTATACATGGACATTAAGGTTATGGTGATGTATTACCTTTTAAAAGAAAAAGTTGAAAAAGTTAGCCAGAATTCATAGAAATAAAGCTTTTAATATAAGTTTTTTACGGTAAATAATAAAAATTGACAATAAACAATAGAAACTTGACAACAATCACTACAATGCGTAGGCAACAAAACAAAGCACTTGCAAAAGTAAAGATATCCCACGCAAACTAAAAACTTTAAAAAGCTCATCCATCAACGCGGCGGGACTTTAGCGTTTTCCTAGTTTACAACAATTACATTATGATATATCGATATCGTATTGAAATTGGTACATTTAGGCATTTTAAGGATTTTTAAGGATTTGGGTGTTTCATTTAAGGATTTCTAAGGATTTTTGATCTGCTCAAACAGGATTTTTATTTTTTCTTTGGTGGCAACCCCGGTATACAGCATTTTTACCTTAGTATGGTGTGGTCAAAAGTTGGTTGTTAAGTATACCAGTTAAAAAGACAATCTATGTTTTCATTCTCAAGCTACAAAATCAACTTTTATTTATTTATTTTATGGAGTTCAAGTATCTATTTATCTAAAGTATCCCCACCCCTCGCTGAGCGCAATGGTTGTTGAAAGGACTCTGTCCCCTCCCTCCGCAGCTGCGACGTTTGTTCCAAGAATTTCAACGTGAAGAAGACGCTGGCCCGCCACATGCGCGTGCACACGGGCGAGAAAGAGTTCGAGTGTTCCGTCTGCCAACAGGCGTTCTCCAGGGAAGACGGTCTAGCCACGCACATGTTTATCCACAGCAAGCAGAAACCATTTCACTGTGTCAACTGCAACAAGGGCTTCCGCCAGAAGGTAAAGATCATTCCATAGTACAGTGGACATCCATAAAAATACCAAATAAATTGTTATTATTATTTTATTAAGTAAGTAGTAGGCCTATCTATCTAAGCCAGAAATATTATTTCTATAATAAAAACATTGAAATGCATTATTTTGCATAATCATATCATATTGCCATTACCTCTTCTGCCAGGGTCAGGTTGGGTTTTCCGACCATATTCTTTCACTTACTAATATTCCACAACTTCCTCTTGCCCTTGGTTTAATAATAATGCCTTTATTTACAACAGAATACAGATATTCCACAAGTGTAAATATAATAAAACCTGAAAAGAAAAAAAAAATCAGCATTAACATAATTGCAGTCAATTTATATACACACTCAATAATATAACAATAAAATAAACAACAACGTAGCCTCCTCACGAGGCCTACTGAGTCAGTACATAGCCAGTGTGGCAGTCACAATACATTTAAATCTACGAACACTTATATCAAACAAATCAAGAGTGTTGAAGGAATTATTAGATAAAGAGTTAAAATCAGTTTGAATTCATCGAAAGTGAATATTTTAAAATATTGATCCTGTTTTGGGTACATAAAGTCGGATGTCTCCTAGTTATCTTGGTGGCACATGGAATTAAATGGACTGGCAAAGTTGAATCAAACAATTTGGCTATTTTTATACAACATCATTTAAAAGCTAGACGCCTGTTTTCAATGTCCATTATGCTTTACATCACAGTGCGTAAATAGTCTCTTCTGTGATAGTCAATTTTCAAATGCTTTAACAATCGTCTAATATAGCCATTTTCTGTACTTTGCGATACACTCTATCTTGGTGACCAAAGGAGTTCCGACCAAGATGGCAAATCTTCCAATCTGTGGCCTATAAAATGCACCAATACAAGCGCTTTTTTGACTTTTAAGGATTTAATACAATTACGCTTAAGAACCGAAAGCTTGTATGATTACGGAGTAAAGGAGTCTAAATGTTTATTAAAATGACAAATTCATGTCATCCAACCCAAGATCGTGAGGTTTGAACTCTATCCAAATGTCACTCCTCTAAAATATAATCAAATATAATTTCGTTTGGTGATTTGGTTTCCTACTATGGTCTCCTCTTTTTCTTGGCCTCCTCCTCTTCCATTATTTTTCATGTTCTCTTCTAGCAATATTTAATACAACTCAGAAGTTTAAAAAATCCATCCCGATCGGGGTTCGAACCCGAGTCTCCCACATTCCAGGTAGGCGCCTTAGCCAACTAGACCACCGAGACGGTAACTATTTAACTTCTGAATTGTAGTTGCATTATAGATCTGAATGGATGGCATTTGAATAAAATAAATAAATCCGTATTTAGAGTCTACCCACTCAGTCACACAACTGATTGACAAGTAACCAAGCCAACCCGCAAACGCAATCGACGAGTGAACGATAACCAACCAAAGATAGATATTTTTAATAATAATCAAACACCCGGTTCCAACATAAGTCAGGTCGGGGGGTGACGTATCACCAATTTCTCGGGCTGTGGACTTTCAGTGTTTGCTAGCCAGGCTCAACACCTCCTCATCTACTTCGATGTCTTCTATGACAGGCATTTCTACCAGTTCTCGCCATTTCTTTCTATCCTCCCAGAGTCTTTCTTCATTAATTCTTTCCCATGATTTCCCTCTTTCTTCAATGTTCCATTTTATTTGGTCCCTCCATCTATCTCTTGGGCGTCCAACTCTTCTTACTCCCCCCCATGTGCGTTCAAATTCTCTTCTTGGTATTCTATCTTGTTTCATTCTTCGTACGTGTCCATACCATCGAAGTCTTTCTCTTCCTATTTTATTTCGTAAACTTTCCACTCCTAGTTTGTTTCTTATTGTTTTGCTCCGTACCTTGTCTATTTTTGTTAAGGCTACAGAACTTCTTAAAAATTTCATCTCTGTTGCTTGTAATCTGCTGTCTTCCTTTCCTCCTATTGTCCATGTCACGGATGCATATGATATTATTGGGAGGAAATACATTTTGTACAATAACATCTTGCACCTGGATGATATTTCTTCTTTCCATAATAGTTTACGTACACTTTGGTAAAATTTGTCGGCTAATATAATTCTCCTTGATATTTCAGCATCTAGTTTTGCGTCTTTTGTTAGTATACTTCCAAGGTATTTAAATGCTTCTACAATGGCCAGCTCTTCTCCCCGTAGTATTATCTTCTTTTGATTTTGTTTACTTTTCTTCGTTACTATTAATGTTTCACTCTTTTCAATGCTTATTTTCATGTTAAACTTCAGTGTTTCCTCATTCCATCTATCTACGCTCTTCTGGACTTCTTCAATGGAATCTCCCCATCTCACTATATCATCTGCAAATATCATCGTTTTAGACTTTTCACTTTCTGTGGGTTCAACTTTATGCAGTATGTTATCCATAACAATGGTAAATAATGTAGGTGACATCACACTAGGAAATATAGCAATTGGTGGTATGGATAGTGCGAACACCCGCAGATCAAAACCAGAATCAACAAGGCCGATTCAGAACAACTTTAAATTTATTATGGGCCTCGTTGCTAGGACGGCTCCAAAGTCACCGTTTACAAATTCCTAAGACAAGAACTGATGGACTCAAGTCCAAATCAGAAGTTAAAAACTTCTGACTTTAGCGGGAATCGAACCCTGGACCTTCTGCATTGGAAGCAGGTAGGCTAACCACAAGACCAACGAGTTTGTTTCACATGTCCAAACCATCTGAACCTTGTTGTTCCCATCATGTCATCTAACTTCTCTACGCCCAGTATTTCCCTGATGGTTGTTTCTAATCCTGTAGGCCTGTATTCTGTCTTGCCCACTGTGCTCCTCAGGAATATCATTTGCACTGCCTCTATTTCGTTTTCTTCTCTCTCACCTACAGTCCATGTTTCCGCTGTGTACGTAAGGATTGGTACAAAGTAGGGATGACATCGGGTACTCGGGTACCCGACTCCTACCCGACTCCTATTGGAGTCGACTAGGTCGGGTAAAAAAAAAAAAAAAAAAAAATTATGATAAATTGAATGAGATTGCACTTGTTGTCTCGTTGGTCGTTATCTTATCTCAAAACGTAAACATAACAAATCAGCGAGAGTCTTGGCCGGGCCAAGAGACAAGCAAGCTAGTGATACGTAGCGGGTGGAGGGGGGGGGGGGGAATGGCCGGACAGCGTTGTGCAACCCCACTGAAAATCAGTTATATAACTGAGTGGGTAGATTCATACAATTTATTTATTATTAATTTAACTAGAGTTGTGGGCTAAAAATAACTTTTGCATAAAAAAAATTTTAAAAAAAAGTTTTTTTTTTAATATTGCGGATCAGGGAGTCGACTCCTACCCGGTTCCCAAGGCTCCGGAGTTGACGCCAATATTTACTACCCGATGTCTTATCACTAGTACAAAGTAGGTGATATAGAGTCATCAAGCACTCGATCTGTACGTAGGCTATCTCCCTAGTATTTCACTCCAGGCCTTACACACATTTGTAAAAGTAGCTACTTAGCATACTGGATTAGGTAGCCTATGTTGTTGATAGTGGGCTATCTTTTTTAATTGTTTTCTTCAGGCCTTCTTTGCCAATTCTTATCTTCACTTGATAGTTTCCTCATCTCCATCTGGCATAGTTCCTTTTATTACACATTGTCAAATTGTGCTGTTGCTTGTCTTAAAGTTAAATCCTGTGTTCAATTCAATGTGTTACAAATGAACAGTTCACCCTCCACATTGCTTTGCACTGGAAGGCTTTGATTTGCAATGTGTGAACTGGGGAGAGAGAAACTAGAACCTCTTGTGATTGTAGGTGGCGCTGGTGCTGCACATGCGCTGCCACACGGGAGAACGACCCTACGAGTGCGACTACTGCAACATGACGTTTGCTCAGAAGGGAACGATGACCACTCACATGCGCGTTCACACAGGAGAGAAACCGTTTGATTGTTCGCAGTGCGAGAAGACGTTTGCACAGTTGGGGAACCTCATTCACCACAAGAAGTAAGTACGAGCAAGTGTTCGGCCCAGACCGGGGACACCCACATTTGGTGTTATTGGCTGCTAATTACTTTTACTTCTTTCTTCTCATTGCATGTGCCTAATAAATAAATACAATTGTGTTTAAATTATTAAAATAAATTTCTACTCAATCTCATACTAAGTAACTGTTTTTCAGTGAGAGACTTTAATTATTTAGAATCAGAATTACTAATTTGAATGTTCATTCATTGTCAATCAAATATTTTTTTCTCCCTTTGGAAAGCTTGTAGATCCAAGATTGAACTATATGTATAGTCAACTAGTGTGTACTAGTATGTGGTCATACTATGTAGTTGCTCAACTTATAAAATGCTCCAGCCATCAAGTGACTAAGACAACTTAAGTACTGAAACTTATTTTGCTTTTGTTCAGTGTGTATCTCTTGAATCCCACAAGACTACCTAACATACCTGCAGGTAAGCTCCTTTGAACCTCCTTTCTTCATTCCCAGTACCTTGGCTGGTAAACTTTGGTTCTACCTGAAGTTTACCTAGCTAGACCATTTCTAATGTATATTACTATTTTTTTCAAATTATCTTAACTTAAAGGTTTGTTCCAATACTATATTATACTTAAATTAGTACGTATTATGCCCTCGCCACTAGAGCCTCTATTGTGTTGACTCGAAGCTACTCTAATTAATATATTCCTATCGTGCAGGAAGCATCACCCCTACGGCAAGGATGACGCCAAGGGTGAGGAGACCATCCGAGACATGCTGGACAAGACGGAGGAACACGAAGATAAAGTGAAGAAAGAAGACTTGTTCTACGACAGCGACGTTGAACAGACCGTGGGCAACGCCGGCGGAGAGGACGACCTCGACAAACCGATGCAGTGTCAGTTGTGTTCCAAGTCGTTTCTTAAGCTCAAGACTCTCATATGGCACGTCGAAAGATTTCATTCGTACGCAGATGAACTGCGTAAAAAGAACAAGAAAACCAAAAAAGCTAAAACTAAAAAAGTACGCAGTGGAGCTGCGAGTGAAGAAAATGTGGCCAATACAGAAATAATCACAATGAAGAAGACTGATGATAAATCTGAAATCAAAGATGAAATTGCTGCCAAGCAAACTAGTTCCAATAGCTCAAATGTAACAAATGACAGTACCAATAATAGAATAGGATTAATAACTAACAAACTAACAGACGTAGACCAATCAAATATTGCACCCGGATCGATTCCCGCTAGAGGTGTTTCAACTAGTATTCCCACCTCACAAACTGAAGGTACCGACTACTTGGATGCCTAGTGGGATCACAGAACGCTCCAGCGCAGAAGTGATGGACGTGACAAATATCCCCACTTCACAAACTGAAGTTACCGACTACTTGGATGCGCCTAGTGCGGATCTACTCGCGACAGAACGCTCCAGCGCAGAAGTGAATGACGTGGTTGCTCAAGATGTGGAACTAGAAACTATCGACCCGCACGAAAGCTTCTGGTTGTTGCCTGACGAAGCTCTACTAACCAACAACGACTGTGCGGAGCGTCGCTCCACCTCCACCCCTCAGGGCAGCAACGGTAACGATTTGCCAAATACTTATCAATGTGTCAAAAGTAGTACTTCCGATTTAGAATTAGTTACGTCACTCCCAGGAGATATTTTTGAAACTACGTACTTAAATTCTCAGAATGTCAACCTCAACCCTATTGATAGTGAAATACTAGTTGAAAACAATTTCTTACACACTGATTTAATCTCAAACAATTTAAAAAGTAGTGCATCTTCCGTTACTGAAAAGATTGGAGACGCTTCTGAAGTGATTAAAGGGAATGGTTCTGAAATGGACACAAATAACACCGAGCTAAGTTTAGGTTGAGTTGGGTTTAGCTTTTTCTAAAAATAGGCCTAAGCCTAGTTTTAACCCAAGTGGTTACTTACATATTTGAAAACTGTGCTTGTTATGCACACATGATTAAAAATTATGTAGCATGTGCTTAGAGAACCCAGAATGAGTTGACTATGAACCAATCGGGGGTTGGGATTTGTTTTATTTTTTAAAACTTTATTAAAATGTTTTAAGTCTTATTTTAATTGATGGAATAATTGTGCTAGTGCTTGGGGGGACAGGTTGAGTAGCCAATAGTGTTTCCTGCCAGCCAAATAGCTGGTGTGGCCATAAACATGTATTGTCACGTTGAGAGGTTGATTAGCCCTTTGGTATGGATGTTATTTACCAAAGTAACTGTTGTTTTGGGGAACGTAGCTGTTATTTGTTACACAGGCTAATCTTCCAACGGTGACGAGATCGATAGGTATAAACGGGGGATGACTTCTAGGACAGTATTAGGAGGTTTACATGAACAAGAACATGGTTTCAACAAAAGAAGAGCACATGTATTTAACAATTTGAACCTAATCTTGCCTATCAGCTGGGTGCATGCTCTTACCGACTGAACATGAGTCGTGTCCCCTGACTTTACTGACATTACGTAATGAAATCATTTAGCTTACACTATTCCATTTGACCTGTATGTCAGTGACGATGTCTCGAACCGGACCCCTGGATGACTCGCCCCAGGTCTTCTCTCTTCGCACTTGGGTCGGCTGCCGCCTCTCGGTCTCGCCCGGACTCCTGGCACTCCTGGACTCGCTCTTTTTGTCTTCCTTCAGGTCTTTGTGTCCAACTCCATTATACCCAACGTTATTACTGGTCTTGCGGTAACACATTTAACCCTCCTGTAGACAACTGTGGTTTTTTGCCTAGTCAGATATCACCTCCCCATGTAGTGATACATGAACAAAAATTCTTACCACTGATTAATCTCAACAATTTCAAAGTAGTGCATCTTCCGTTACTGAAAGATTGAAGACGCTTCTGAAGTGATTAAAGGAAGGCTCTGAAATGGACACAATAACACCGAGCTAAGTTTAGGTTGAGTTGGGTTTAGCTTTTTCTAAAAATAGGCCTAAGCCTAGTTTTAACCCAAGTGGTTACTTACATATTTGAAAACTGTGCTTGTTATGCACACATGATTAAAAATTATGTAGCATGTGCTTAGAGAACCCAGAATGAGTTGACTATGAACAATCGGGTGGATTGTTTTATTTTTTAAAACTTTAAAATGTTTTAAGTCTTATTTTAATTGATGGAATAATTGTGCTAGTGCTTGGGGGGACAGGTTGAGTAGCCAATAGTGTTTCCTGCCAGCCAAATAGCTGGTGTGGCCATAAACATGCTATGCTACAACTTAAATTAAAATAGGTATACTACCCCAATAGTGAGAATTTGTAGTTCTGGTGCAAGGCAGTACAGTAGCTAAACTGAAGCCGACCTTGTACTTGGTGTCTCATACTATCAACCTCAAATTTAAGGAAAACCCTGATCAATAAATTTAATTTGATAATTGGATGAGCGTAGCGAGCGAAGCGAAAAAATCTCAATTTCACTGACCCCTCAAAAAATTTAGCTCAAATGTTTTTTTTTTTTTTTTTTTTTTTTTTTTGTCTGTTTGTTCGCACGATTCCGGGCAAACGGCATAAACGATCTTGATGAAAATTTGACAGGACCTTCGAAATCTCTGAACTTAGACATGCCACGTTTTTGGGTACAATCGAAGAAATATTTCTCATGAATATCGCACTTTTACGATTTTTTTCGATTTTTAGTGCGATATTTTCGTGACATTTGGGCCGATTCTGACCAAACGGGTGGGGCTACAAAGTTCATATTTGAAATGGACATTAAGGTTATGGTGATGTGGTACCTTGTGAAAAAAAAAGTTGAAAAAGGTAACCAGAACCCATAAAATAAACGTACTTTTACGATTTTTTTCGATTTTTAGTGCGATATTTTCGTGACATTTGGGCCGATTCTGACCAAACGGGTGGGGCTACAACGTTCATATTTCACATGAACATTAAGGTTATGGTGATGTAGTACCTTTTTAAAGAAAAAGTTGAAAAAGTTAGCCAGAATCCATAGAAGAAAGGTTTAGATATGAGTTTTTTTAGGTTTATAATAACCATTAACAAGTAACATTTGAAACTCGACAACAATCACCTACAATGCATTCACAAAGCACTTGCAAAGGAAAAGTGGTCCCACGCAAACAAAAAACTTACAAAAACGCTCATCCATCAACGCGGCGGGACTTTAGCGTTTTCCTAGTTGGATGAGCGTAGCGAGCGTAGCGAGCGAAGCGAAAACTTCAATTTCACTGACCCCCCAAAAAATTTAGCTCGGGTGTTTTTTTTTTTTTTGTTTTTTGTTTTTGTTTTTTGTATTTTGTCTGTTTGTTCGCTCTCTACCGGCAAACGGCATATGCGATCTTGATTGGAAAATTTGACAGGACCTTTGAAACTCTGAACTAGACTTGCTACGTTTGGGTACAATCGAAGAAATATTTCTCATGAATATCGTACTTTTACGATTTTTTTCATTTTAGTGCGATATTTTCGTCACATTTTGGCCGATTCTGGGCCAAACAAGTGGGGCTACAACGTTCTATTTCACATGGACATTAAGTAATGGTAATGTATTGCTTTCTGAAAGAAAAATTGAAAAGTTAGCCAGAATCTATAGAAATAAAGCTTTAATATAAGTTTTTGATTTTTGTGCGATTTTTCGTGCCATTTGGCCAATTCTGACCAAACGGGCGGGGCTACAACGTTCATATTATACACGGACATTAAGGTTATGGTGATGTAGTACCTTTGAAAAGAAAAAGTTGAAAAAGTTAGCCAGAATCCATAGAAATAAAGCTTTTAATATAAGTTTTTTACGGTAAATAATACCAATTGACAAGAAACAGAAGAAACTTGACAACATTCACCTACAATGCGAAGGCAGCAAAACAAAGCACTTGCAAAAGTAAAGATATCCCACGCAAACTTAAACCTTTAAAAAGCTCATCCATCAACGCGGCGGGACTTTAGCGTTTCCTAATTTTTAGAAACAAATAAACAAATGTTTGATGAAAACAATAGGCCTACTGGTACTATTACTGTTACCTAATTTAACAGTATCACATTTGAAAATTTACCATAGCTATCAAGCTATTATAAATCACACAGTACTATAGAAGGTACTGCATTGTGATATGGTAATAATAAATAATAGTACACCTACAAATCTACGTAAACATTAACAATTTCATTCTGTGAGTGGATGAATTCCGTACCTATGTGTTTATGTGTGTGCCTAGTTTTCATGTCGATGAGCGAATGGCGCGTACGGTTGCGCCGTTCGTTGGCCGCGTGGTCCTAACCCTCTAATTGGTCTCGAACCTATTTGCTTGCATTTGCTCGCTAAACAAACGAGGCTTAACTCTTGTGACCACTTTGAACCACTACCATTGTAAATATGTGAGTACAAAATATATTTTTTATTTACGCTGCAATCTTGAACCAAAGGCTGCAATACTATTTAATAATTTGATTGAACATATTTAGTCTATTATTTGTGTGATTCTCAAACTAATGTAAGATATTCCGTGTTTGATACAATTTACAATAGGGGTTGGTTAATCTGTCACTATTTCCAGTATTGGTGGCGGTTAGCTGGTAAAAAAATCCTGCCTCACTCTTGAGTCTATCTTAACCAGTGTATTGTTGTTTAAACTTATATGTATCTTGTATTTATTTAGTATCTTCTGCTATTTCTTCTTTATCTTCCCCTCGCATTATTCCATGTAGCTATCTTATCTACTTCAATGTCTTCTTCCTCTAGTCTCCGTCAAATAAATCTTACCTTAGTTTTCTTTCTTTTCGACACGTTCCCTATTTGCTTTATTTTTATTTTATTTTTCATCTATTCATATCGTATCCTGTCATATGTGTATAAGTACGTATATATTGTATAGGTCTCCCTGACATAGAATAATGTACGTAGGTATGTAGAAAAGAAGCAAAGACTACACATAGGGGGCATGTGTAATCTTTGGTAGAAGGATCCAGTTTCTGTATTTATTATATTTATAGGTGATGTGATTTACGACGTACTGGATTGACTGTACTGAGTTCCTTGAGAATAATAAACTGAAACTTTATTATTGTACAAACACAAACTCTATGTTTATGTATTTTTTTTTTATAATTTATGTGTTCGATACCCGGTATCCAAACCTGCAACCCAAGAGCCAAGATTTTTTCTGATATTGATTTCTACCTATGTATTCTTTGCTGAACACCCAGTGAAGTTGAGGTGAGTGTTGAGGATGACCCAAGTTTGAATAATATTAAGTACCAAGGTGACAGGTCCACTGAATCTCCTAGTGGACAATCGGGGAACCTCAAAACAAGTTCGTCGCAACTGTTTCTACAATGTTAAACTTAAGTACAAGGAAATACCTAGATAAACAGCTACTGAACAGTTTAATACTGCAAACAAAATATGATCTGCTTGGATAGCACCTATATCAGATAGGATTCACCGACTGCATTCTGTGGGAGCGAAGAGCAGAATGGAGAGTATCTGATGAGATGTTCAAGTCTTGGAAAACCAGAAAACACATGGCCTAGTAAAGGTGGGATAAGCTAAGTGTATAATGGTATCCTTGGGTGGGCAGTTCCGCATTTCAATTACATTTACTTGCTGTTCGGCATTGTTCGGCGCTGATGCCTTTGGTTGCGAACCATGGCCAACAAGAAACCGGTATTTTAAATAGGAAACACCGACGAAACAAGTTGTACAATTATATAAAATTCTTACAAGGGAACTTTAAATTTAACTGGCAACAGAATTTTACACTGAAGTAGTACTTTTGGCTTTATCAAAATTTAAATTATAAAACTAGCTCAATTACATTTTCAAATTACCGCCTGTGGAAATCAGAAGGCGGTGCTGTAGAGTGCTGCTCATTGCTGCTGATAGTGGGAAAATTTAGCACTGTCGTCTGACAAGTGACGACAATCACAATATGGCTGTTGGCCTGCTGGCGGCTGTCAGATTATAGTAAAAAATTCAGGATTAAAGACCTTGAAAATAGGCCCAGTTTTGTTTTACCACAAAAATGGAAACGTGTAAAGTATTCGTACTGTATTTTCTAGTGTTATGTAGTATCATTTCTAGTCATTGTTTGACATTAACTAAATCGCCAAACGAAATATTTTTGAACACACCGAAATACCATAATTACGACGAACTAACCACCTTGCTTCAACGATTGACAGAAACCTATCCAAACTTGGCGAGGTTGAAGAGTATCGGAAAGTCCGTTCAAAACAGAGAACTATGGGCCATAGAAATAAGCGAGAATGTCAAGAACCGCACCCTCGGCAAACCCATGTTTAAGTATGTTGCCAACATGCACGGCGATGAAACTGTTGGTCGAGAGATGATGATCTACTTGGCCCAGTATTTACTATGGAATTATGGCATCGATGAGCGGGTGACGCGACTTGTGAATTCAACTGATATCTTCCTTATGCCCTCTATGAACCCAGACGGATTTGAAGCTTCTGTCGTAAGTATAGCCCCCTAGGTCCAACGTTACATTTGGTAGGACTACCTTAGGCCCTTTGGCAGGTCCCCTACTCTTTGACCTTGAGCTATGAGGCCTGTAGAGTGGGCCTCCTAGTCCTAGGCCTAGACTCTAAAGCGGCTGTCAGACGATCGAGAAAATCGCGCGAGCCACTCGCACGATTTTATTACCATCCTTGCCACACGACAGACAATAGCCTTGTTTACATGGAGGACTGAGTACGGTATTGAGTACGGTTTTTGTACTCAGTACGTCATGTAAACAAGTAAAAACCGTACCGTACCGGTTGGGTTCGGTCCGACGAAAAGTAGCTACCGTACTGGAAGACCGTACTGAGTACTCACATGTAAACAGCTTCCTGAGAGGGAATCAAACTGAAAAACATGCAGCCTAATTGCAAATGTCAATAAATAAGTTTTAAAATGTTGTATCTATTTTTAACTTCTGTTCGTTGGGCTCCAACTTCAAATGTAGATCATACACGCCTAGGCCTGGCCTTCAATCCTACCCGTATTTACGAAAATGACATGAAAGTAGGGTTATGTAACAGTGATGTTTTGAGCAATCGCCGTAAGATGGCGTCGATGCTGGACCGTATGTCAGTTCAGTTCTAGTTGGGTACTCGACATGTAAACTCGTCAAGGACATTGGAACCGTACTTAAATTTCAGAACAGTACTGGACCCAGTCCTCCATGTAAACAAGGCTATTGAAGGTAACAATAACGCCATCTATTGGTGTTCACTGGTCACGTGTTATGGTAGTGGGTTCTGATTGGCTCTCGCTAACTCGACTCGCTAGGAAGTTGAACAAGCTGGACATTTTTCGAGGCGAGCGCGAGCTCGCGCTCGCTGGCTCACCGTCTGACAGCGAGGCGGCGAGTTCCATGTAAACGAGTGCAGGCCTACTCCCAGAGAGTTACTCGCGCGATTTTCTCGATCGTCTGACGGGCGCTTTAGTCCTTCTAGTCTAGTACCAGGCTAAGCCTATTCAGTTCAATAGTCTGCCTACAAACTATTCTTTGTTTGGTATGCCAAGAGGCAAGAATTGAGTGCAGGTGTTTGCGTGTCCTAAACGTTAGTTACGTTAGTTAGCCTAGCCTGTACTGTATAGGGAGGGCTAGGCCTACTTAATGTCCGTATAAGAAAATGGGAGGTCTGTGTGATCACAGGTCATATATCAATGTACTGGCCAAGCCTAGAATGGTTGTGCAACGTTGCTCACTGAGCCTTGGAAGCTACGCTAGTGTTGGTACATCTAGGCTCATAAGTTACCTTGTCAGTTTCCCCCTCCACAGAGTGTAGCACGACTACGTTTATTGAGACTACAGCCTACATCTCCAGATCCCTACCCTGTAGGTCTACCAGTTAGCCTATTAACCATCTAGGGGCCAGTTTTAGGTAACAAGTTACATGCTGGGCAAGGCATCACTCACTAGTCACTAGGCCGGAAGGACATGGCGACTGCAACTGCATTATGACTGCTACACTTGCGCTCCTCGTCACATCCAGTTCATGTACTATTTGTCTTAGTCATTAATCCCTGGATGTGATTATTTTAGGAGGGACATTGCAGTTCTCTCAGTAATTACGTGGGGCGGGAAAATGCGAACGCTGAAGATCTGAATAGAAACTTCCCAGACCAGTTTGTGGAGTCGAAGAGTGATGCCTTGGATGGACGACAGCCGGAAACCAAGGCCATGATGACGTGGATTGTGTCCGAACCCTTCGTATTGTCTGGCAACCTTCATGGCGGCGCTGTAGTCGCTAGCTATCCGTATGATGGCATGAGGTAAGGCTGCTTCTCTGTTTCTACCTTCCTCATTGTGTTATTAGTACCGGTAGGTGCTACCTACTAACGTTCTTGTGTTTTTCTGGATTGCTTCAAAGGGACTAACGGATTACGGTAAGCTTTCATGCAAGACATGAACTAATTTACTCTGCAGTATAATAACCAGTCAAGTGAGCCCTTATTTGTTCAAATAGGCCTAGGTACTTGTTTAAAATTGAAACTTGTGATGACTTCTGTAGCCTACAGTTGGTTTGTAGATCTGCCTATGACATGAGCCTAGGCCTACATTCAAAGTTCACACTAAGGTTTATAGCCTACTTATGGTTTCCTCTTCAATTTAAAAGGAGCCTATGGACATCGTAACAATTCATGTGTTCCCTTCCAGCTTCCCTACCTAACTGAATCCTACATTTCTTCCTTGTACCTAACCTACCTAACCACCTTTGCCTTTTGTTCCGTCCCCGTTCCCAGAGGGCAGCACGTTCCCTCCAGTGCGTCGCGCCACCTGTCTTTCTGGCTGGACCGAGAAATAATTTGGCCTGCCAATCCTGTCCTAAAACCAGACACAGAACTTCGTGGGTAGGTATGTTATTGAGATCTTAACATGTAGCCTGCTGCCTGCCATACAGTCACAGAACTTCGCGTAGGTATGTATGTTAATGAGACCTTAACATGTAGCCTGCCGTACAGTCACTAATTGAACATGGATGAACTTGACATTCATTTCCCCTGTCTAATAGGAACTTTTTAAAGAACGTGTTCCTTTTTAGTTCTTTTGTGAGCTATTGAAGGACCACTAAATCCTTTTTAAGTTAAGAGGAACTTTAAATATGAAATTTACAGACTTTGTAAAAGTTAAAGTTTCTTTCACTCCTGAATATTGAGTTGCTCTATCAGCTTTTAGTTTTTTTTAGACTTTTTCCCTGATCAGTGTGTTGTAACTTGTAACCCCAAACAAACAAATGTAGGTAGATTATCCTTGGACAATGTTTCCAACCAAAACAATATTTTTGTTCTAATGTGTTCCAGCGCGCCTGATCCTAATTGTTGCAAGAACAGTCCGACTCCAGATAACGACGTTTTCAAGTACCTAGCGACTATTTATGCCAAAGAAAATCCCGTTATGTTAAGCGGAGATTCTTGTCCGCCAGACCACTTTGACGGGGGAATCGTCAATGGAGCGTTTTGGTAAAGTCAATGTTTTGCCTAAAGGTTTCATTACTTTATATAGTTAGGCCTAGATGAACCAAGCATAGTTCTTTTCTTATTTTATATTTTAATAGGTTTTTCCTCATTGTTTCATCATTGCATTGATAACTTCTCTACTCATCTTCTCTTGTTTCCCAGGGTTTCCTTGCATTTTTATTTTAATACTTAAGGTTTCGTTCAGGGATGACATCGATTCCTTGATCATTGTGAGTTGTGACCGAAGAATCGATTGGGAATCGATTCCCAAGAAAAAACTTTTAGTTGTATGCACAGTTATTTTGGTTATCATTTCCCGCGGAGCCCGTGAAAGCGTGTCTCGCCCGCCGTACTTCATAAAACTATTTATTTCGCAACATTTTGTAGTAGCCTGTTGACCGTACTGCCTAACCGGTAGGCTACCTTTGTGTACGATCGGCGTCTGGCGGGAGAGAAAGGGACGGTAGACTCTTGATTCATCGCTCTGCCACGCCCCAAAAGATGAAGCGCCAACGTTTAATTAAACTGTCTAGTGAGAAATTGATTCCTCCAATTTGCAATTGATTAATCAATTCTGCCATGTCATCCCTAGTTACATTATAATGAATTGAAATTTGATTTTAAAAAGCAAGAATATTATTTTAATAGATATAGGAACACAAAACATGACACTTAGGGTACGGTACCTGTAATAATTATTGATGAATGTTGGTTGTACGTGTACAGGTACCAGTTGAAGGGCGGTATGCAAGACTTTAACTACCTGCACTCAAACTGTTTCGAGGTGACGTTTGAACTGAGCTGTTGCAAGTTCCCCAAGGCCACGGCTCTGCCCACCGAGTGGAGGAACAACAGGGATTCCTTACTCAGCTTCATGGAGAAGACACACATGGGCATTAAAGGTAAGAAGAATGCCCGCGTAAATCATATTATTCTTTTGTAAACGAATTGAGTTGTACATCAATGGAGCTAAGAATATATTATAAAATAAATAAATAAATTGTATTTAGAGTCTACCCACTCAGTTAGGCCTATATAACTGATTTTCAGTGGGGGACAGTAAATCAAAGTGACCAAGCCAACCCTGCAGGCCCCGACGCAATCGACGAGTGGGCGATAGCCAACCAAAGATCGATATTTTTAATAGGAAATATATAGCAATCAGTGGTATGGACAGTGCGAACACCCGCGGATCAACGCCACATTCAACAAGGCCGATTCAAAACAACCTTAAATTTATTATGTGCCTCGTTGCTAGGGCGGCTCTAAAGTCACCGTTTACAAACTCCTGAGATAATAACTGATGGACTTAAGTCCAAATCAGAAGTTAAAAACTTCTGACTTTGGCAGGAATCGAACCCTGGACCTTCTGCATTGGGAGCAGATACGCTAACCACAAGACCAACGAGCCACACATAATTTGTTTTCTTATGAATTTTGTATTTTTAAATCCAGATTATGTCAATTCTTTTAAAATCACATACCACAATAAATGTGGCTGCACAACACCTCGGGGGACCACAACAAGATATAAGGTAGGCTCTAGTTAGGGCGTACACCTCGTCCGAGCCACTTTCAAGACGTGGGACGGTTTAACAAATATCATATTCAGGCCTGCCAGACAAATGTGAAAGTTTTGATTTCACTCCGCAAACATTCTATTTCCGGACAAGTCCAACCGAGACATTCTCTGTGCGTGTCCCAGGAATGGTGCTGGACGAGGGAGGTCAAGGGGTCGGCAGCGCGACCATCTCCGTGTCCGGCATCGCGCACAACGTGACGACGACGAGCCGCGGTGAGTTCTGGAGGCTGCTGATGCCGGGGCAGTACACAGTGTGGGTGAGCGCCTGGGGCTACCAGACCAGCAGCCCTTCTCAAGTGACCGTCAAGGAGGGGACGCCCACGGTGTTCAACGTCATGCTGAAGGCAGCTCAAGGTAATGACGAGACGCTGGAGGAACAAGCTGTAGGCTAGACGTAGAATAGATCTTCCCGCAAGGTAGATACCTCATTCACTTATTTAAGGTCCTGAATTTCAATCTCTAGTTACTAGGAAAACGCTTAAGTCCCGCCGCGTTGTTGGATGAGCGTAATTGTTGCATTGAGCTGCCATGTGTTACGCGGATTTTCTGTTGTTCTGTGAAAAAATCAATACTTAGTCGAAGATTTTTTTTTAAATCAAATTAAATTTATAAAAAATTAACTTAATTTTTTTAATTCATCGTAATTTTTAAAAAAGAAAAAAATCGTAAAATTGCAATTTTCATAAGAAAAAATTATTCGATTGCGCTCAAATTTAACACGAGTAGGGGAGAGGGGGGGACATTGGTACAGTTCAGAACGTTTCAATTTTTTTACATATACATGTGCAAATTTGGGAATGAGACTTTTGTCATAGTAAAATACAACCCTTTATCTATGATATGTGTACTACATCTTTCACATTTGTGACCACTACTAATAAATAATCCACATATAGAAAATTATTACAAATGTACCAATGTACCCCATAGGCGGGGCACATTTGGTACTAGTATGGGGCACATTGGTACACACATGTTTACTGGTCAGTATTTACAAGTTTAGGCCTACATAGGGTGTTTATTTTATGTATGTCAATAGTGGTTTACATACATGAGCTAATAAACTTGTCCACATAGACCCTAGTATTAGGTGTGTGCTTAAAATTAGCTTAACGTTAAACTACGTTATTGTGGGAAAATATCTAGATCAAGGTTTGCCTACAATAGACAGACAGCTTATATACTACACTAGAATGCTATTTTACTATGTATATATACTAAATACTAATCTAGGCCTAAGATAGACTGCAACATTAGGTCTACAGATAGATTTTTTTATTAACACTAGCTGGTGCATAGGGCCTGTAATGTACCAATGTGCCCCCAAGGCTGTGTACCAATGTGCCCCATCTGGTATTGTTTTAGAAAATAAATTCCAAAAATTTGAGGTTAGGTGTACAGTCATAGCAATGTGCTTAAAATAATCAGATAAATTGCGGTCATCACATAAAAAAAAATAGCTTGAATTACCTACAATAACATTATAATCAACCATTACAAAGTTTATCACAACTATTTACTTTCCACATCACTAAATACAATTTATATCATAACTTAGCCATTTATCAATGGAAATGGCTCAGATTTTCAGAGCTGGTAGAGTTCCTCACTGCCATCTAGATCACTCATAATACACTGCTGAAAATTAAACATGGGTGGCAAAATTCAAACTGTACCAATGTGCCCCCTGTACCAATGTCCCCCCCTCTCCCCTAGGCCTATATTAATTCATGAAATTAAGGTTCTGTGAAAAAATCATTACAATAGGATAAAGCATGTAGGTGTTATAAGTCAAAGAATTGTTTTAAAAAAGAAAAAACCCGTAAAATTTTTATGTTAGGTTCCATAAGTTTACCTTTGGTAATCCATACAACTGAAAGGGATAGTCCATACAACTGAAGGGGAGTTTTTATTTTCCTTCTTCCTAGTCTCTCTCACAGACATTTATCTTCTAGAGAGAACGTTATATTATCTTGCTTATTAGTTTGAAACATTTTCGTACCCACCGGTAGTAGATCTACGAGAGAGAGACTGACAGAAATGCTGCGAGCATTGCATTCATCAATCAACTCAGTCTGCCCTTCAATTACGCATTAAATTATATTGTGAATTATGTTGTACGATGGCTAAATCACAACCCCATGCGCAAAGTGTGCGCTAGACTGCCTACTGGAGCAAGCATTCTTTAGTCTTTAGTCTTTTGCATCCACTACTTGGCTGATTGTTTGAATTAAACGACACTGATGTGTCTGTTGTTGGATGTGATTGCTTGCAGCGCTCTCTTCCTGTCATCGGTCTTTCATAGTTACATAGCTTCTTTAGCACAAGAGAGAGAGAGAAACATTAACCATGCCAGTCACATAAATATTTACACTCGAAAGTGGTGTGTGGTCTCTTCAGTTCCCACATACAGCCTTGCAAGGCCCGAGACAGTTCCAACGTCACATATTTGTGCTAAATAAATATTTTCGTACTCTTGTAACTTGTTTATGGTTAGGCCTACTAAGTCACAATGCCAAGATATTTGCTCAGCTAATACCGCAGTTTGCATAACACAATTGTTGTTTCCCTTGTGTACCTAGGCCCTCATATCTGTTATCTCACATTATTTTTATGGTGGAAAGTGCATGGAGATCACTAGGTAAGATTACATTTCCCCCAACCCAGTAATACTGTATTGTGCCAAATATAGGCCGATCCCCTAACTTTTTTTGTTGAAATATTAAAAAAATCATATAAGCTAGTAAGGGACTTTGAGGCTTAAAATATTTAAAAAGGGTATGCTTATATTCAGGACAATGATACGGCCCATTTTAACTTACGGTATTCCTGCGTGGCATCCTACAACTCAGCAAAATATGATCAAGCTAGAACGAATTCAGAATAGGGCCACCAAATTGGTTTTAGGGAAAGGTAATTTCAATCCTAGTGCTAGTTCACGGCGTAGTATCTGTGATGTTCCTTCCATTGGAAATTTTTGTAATCAAGCTGATGTGAGATTGTTGAGAGGAATGTTAACAAGACAAGTTGATGTCGATCCTTACCACAGAATATCCACCATAAGTGAACGACAACTCCCTAGAAACAACACAGGTGTTCCCTTAATACCACCTAGGGCCAGAACATCGGCGTACCAGAATGGTTTTTTTAATCAATCTGTTTCGTTGTGGAATCTCCTACCAAGTGATTTAAAAAGTGATGGATGTTTCAACATGGGTATTAAGAGGTTTTTTAATTAGCAATTTGTTTTTAGATTTTTGTTGATGTGGAAGTGTTTTTAATGTGTTTTTATTAATATTATGTTGTGTTTATTTGATATGTATAATTTTAACATGATACGACGCCTTTTATAATGTGGGGATTTTGTGTACCAAGGGTAACAGGTACAAAAGTACTACAGTTCAAATGCTCTTTCTGTTGCTCTTGCATTCAACTATTTTCTTTTATAAAGTGGCATGTTATGTAAAATGATATGGAAAAAAATGAATGCAAAATATTAATTTAAAAAATAAAAAAAAAAAAAATGCGGTACTTAAAAGTTAAATCCCTCTTATATGAAGTGCAAGAGACTTAAAAATCCCATTTATGTAAAAATCCAAAACTTTGAATTTCAAAAATTTCAACATCAAACCTTATGTAGTCCTACAGCCTTTATTAATTATTATTACTTACTATTTTAATCACAAACAGTACTTTACTATAAGGTTCATCAATTTGAATGACTTCCTTGCATTTATTTTACAGGTTGCATGCACCTCTTCTCATTGACTGGATTGCATGTAGTTTGCATGTACAGTGGTAAAACATTTATGGGTAACTTGTTCGCTTTCATAGATGGCTTGTAAATCATTGCTGCTTACTAGCTACTAGTAGCTAATTTAATAGGGAATGCAAGAGTGACAAACACTAAGTAGTCCTACATACACATACACCCAAGTTTGCCATCGATTTTAAACCAAGGCCAATGTTTGGTTACCTACTCAAAATGTCTTAAAAAGGGTAGGCTTACAATTGGGTCTTTTAACCATATAGAAAAATAATGTGTAACAATTGTGTAGATACTAGACCTAGATAATATTAATATCTCTCTTTGTGTCTGTCTGTGTTTGTGTGTGTGTGTGTATGTTTGTTGCAGTCTTGGGGAGGAACGCGTTCCTAGTAACGCGTTCCTTTTCTTTGATCAGGAACTTGTAACGTCAAAGTTACTATTTCGTGGGAACTTGGAACGAATTTAACGTTCCTTTATAAGTTCCTTTCGTCGTCGTAATCCCTCTGAATTCCAGTAGCTGACATCATAAACTGCAGTATGAAAATATCAATGTGACATCTTGTTTTTTCGAAAATGGCGCCACCCTCGTCAGATGGTCTGGGACTCACTTTAATAAATAAGAGTAATGATAAATAAACTCATTTCACATTTATTATTGTTTAAATCAGTGATGGTATAAGGAACGTGAAAGGAACTATAAGTTCCTTTTGAGGAACAAGGAACGTTGCAGTTCCTTAACTTAACTTTTCAAAGTTCCTTTTTTGGGGGAACGTGCCCAAGACTGGTTTGTTGTGCTCAGGTCAAACAGCTGAATCAATTTTGATGAAATACTAACTCAACATACGGGACCAATGTTGTTGGTGCAATGGACATTTACAGCAAAATCCGTCTAGGTGCTTACCTATACAAAATTTCCGGTGTTTAATTAGCTGGCAACGTCTTTTGTATCCGAATAATAGTCGATAAAGAAATAGGAAATCTTGATCGATCAGTGGCTACTTTATATGGCAGTGTTAGCTTTGTGCGGTATAAAATTTGGAACCTAACCCTTTCAGTAACTTTGTAAATGTTTTGACCAAGTCACTACTATTTGTCAATGTTCCTCAAGAAACATCTCGTTTTGTCCACTATCGACTAATTATATCACTTCTAACAACAATGGAGAGAAGGCTGGACATATTTCCAGTCTTTATTAGTTATAATTTAATATTTACCAACATTTAGTATTTACCAATACTATAGGCCTATTTATGTGTCTACAATCTACATACCTTATTCATATGGCTGTTGAATATTTTATAGGTAAGATGCTGATTCTTCCCAATCTTTCTCCACCAATGTCCGCACGGCACTTACTAATGTTTACTTTGCAGTTGGAACTTCCGTTATTTCTGCAGCCAACAAACAATGTGAATAACGACAACGAGCCAGAACGAATTGACTACTTGGCAACAAGTTTGGTTAAATTCACTCCTAGAAACGTTACCCATGCTGTACTTTCTGTTCATATATTGCCCCCTGCACACAACGGTAATGGATTCACATTTGTTTGCAATATCCTCAACGGTCGGCGTGAGTGTTTTCTGTTTCCTGTTTGCAGGCCGTCGCGCGAGACAGGACGGTAGGGCTACACCAAGCGATGAGCCGAGCACTAAATCACCAACTTCGGGACAATCTCACTCATTGCCACTGTTCTCGCTAGTACTCGGACTAACAATTTCAACCCTCATGCTTCAGTAGCAACCCTTCATCATCAGCCGACACCTTCTGGTTTTTACTATTTACACCGAACATTATTTTGTTTAGTCAATTTTGATATTCTATTATACATGTATATTTTATAAAATGTATTTCTTTATCCAAAAGCAAAATGCACTTGAAAGCACAATGTAGTAGGTGGGCCTACAGTCTTTTATATTTTTTGTTGCATAATTTCATGTTTGTCAACAACCAGTAGGTGTTAAGCCAGGTACTTACAGTATATTGATAGCTTGATTGGTAGGGCATATTTCTGTTTCTTTTAATTTATTTCATCTCCTTTATAGCGTAATTAGGAAAATGTTGATTTGATCAAATCTAACCATTGCTTTCAACCATAGCTTGTTTTTCAGTTTAAAATTTTTATTCCAGAATTTGGTAAAAGCTCAAGTTCAAAATTTGTCAACTAAACAGCATGGTAGTATTTGGATGATATCAATAGAGGCGTGTTGTGAGCACACTCTTGCGTTGGTGCTGATTGGAGAGTCCATGCAGATGTTTGCTGTGGTGATGTGTATGCATGGGCCCATGTGGTGGTGGTAGATGTTGGATGACTAGTCTTGGGTGTAAGTGGTTTGTCCTTGGTGATTGCTCCAGCACATTAGGTGTTGGTTTCATGCTTTACATTCCGTACTGACAGTATTGTTGCACGGGACGACAAGGTTGTGACTGTGTTGAACGAGCCTCTGTACTGCCGTCTTACTCTTCCGTCCGTCACAGATACTCGTAATTGTCTCTCTGAAGAATTGAATTAGCCCTCTGTAAATCTCAACTAGTTGATATAAAATAAAGGGGAATCATTCAAACTGTGTTATGAATCTCGGATAAATTAAGCTCATAGAGTTGTTTAAAAATAAAAGTAGCTTTAGTAAGTAAACTTGTTGGTGAAGTCTCGTCACACAGGAGCGTACAGTTGCAGATGAAAGCTGAAAAACACATTCATCGTCCCCACTAGTAATGCTATCTTGCCGTTACTGTACTCGTCTGTGAGATCGAGGCTGGCTCTTACAAGTTACAGCATTTGCTCCAAGTTGTAATGTAGCCTACATTTCCTCACAAGTGAGGTAATGTTGAGTCTTTTCAATTTCTTTGCGTAGATTCTGTATTATTTACATTAGTTGGATCATTGCACGCTTGACTAGCGCAATTCAGTTACTAGGATAACTATTAAAATCAATTTTCCATTTCCAATTTGAATTGGATTTTAGTTTTCAAACACTGATTAGTGTTTCTTCTTTATGTTAGCGCCAAAGTGATGTGCAGCAATCAGTGGGCTATTATGAAGGTCCCAAGGCCACTCGTAAACATTCAGCTTTGATATTTGAAATCATAAGCTACCATCTTATTCTTACTTCTTAGCATCATTATTTCATTTTAATGGTATGTTTGTTGTAAAATTCTGTATGAGTAATATTTAATATTCTTCAGGCTAAGAAGGAACTAAGCTATCTCATTGATTAGTGTAGCCCTGATAGAGCCATGAGTATCAAAGCCAGTGTCCAGGAGATGCCTTTAAATTTAACTGCATTGTACTACACGTATTTAACTCATTCAGACCACGTGTCCATTATAATGGACATAACAATTTTGATTTTTTTTAAATAAGTCTTAAAGTTTTTTCAATTTGGCCAATAAAAAATTCAAAAAAATTGGGGAATTCAAATTCGCATATTTTTTACTTCATTGCGATAGGATGAATAGTACCGTTTTTAGAGAAGATTGAAAATTGAAATGTGTAAAAACGGGCAAAAAAAGTTTTTTTTAGTTTTTTCCCGGAAATTTAAAATATAACTAGTATTGCCAGTATTTGAGATACAGAAAATCCAAAATATGCAAAAAATTCCGAAAAAAAATCTAGTTTTAGAAATGCACTTAAAATTTACATTTGAACATCAAACGTTGCTTTTATTCGAAATCCAAAATTTCCCATAATTCCTTAAATATTACAATGAAAAATATAAAACAAATACTAAAATTATCAGAAAAAATCACGGAATGTTAATTTTTAGCTTAACATATCCTAATTCGTGCCAATTTAATTATGGTCTGAATGAGTTAATTAATAAATTTCTTTGGAGAGGTGAATCAATAATTTTGTGGTGTATTTCATATTACATTAGAGTTTTATCATTTTAATGTTTTGTTATTTAATATAATATATTTATTTTAATATGGAAAATGGCAAATAAATATAATATTTTGGGAATATGTCTACGTGATAATTATTTCCCCGTGGATTCAGCTCTCCATGTCATCCCGTGTACGTAACTGAATCCAAGGGCATACAGCCCACCACCAGTTGCTGTCAATCAACAGCCTTATGCTACTCAGAGATGTGCTAAAATGCACCAGTTCAGAATAACTACAGGGTCGCGTTAAATTAGCAAATAACGTTTTTCCATTGCGTTTGTATAATTCACGTTCAAACTAAACATGGACGCTTGATGAATCACAACTTCAGAAAGACATCACAAAGTGAGCAATCACCAGCTTTGCTCATCTCTCGTTGTATTTGTCATAAGTTAACTAGACTCAAACGAACGGAAGTACTAATAAGAGCAGACTGCGCCAGAGATGCGGAAACTGCGCTTCACTGTGTATTAGGCAGGTTAAATCTATATTTGTTTACCTTGAGAATCGGCTTCTAGCGACCATGCACTGCACAGTTTACACAGGTCTTGGTCTGTAGAAATAACCAAACACTTAAAATTCTATAGGAAGATTTGCAGTGAGTTTTTGCTAATCATTGAATGCCAATATGTAAAACTTTGGTTTTCATTAACGTTAAGTTCTGTGCCCAACTAAACACATATTCAACACAGTCTTGGAGCAAATCACCCATCATGCTGCTATGCCTGGGAATGTGTTGAAGGTGCATGTGCAAGCATGTGAGTTCTCTGTACCTGCTCCCTGGCAATCCTTCCTGCTCTGTCCACTGCATTCGCACCCCGTGACCATACTCTGAGGGTATCTGGCCTTGGACTACATAAGTTAAGCTACAAAATACATATTACTTGAGACTAGAGCATAGTAGTTTGTTTGATTATTCACAATAAAAGAACAGAAAATGTAAACTCGTAAAAAATATACAATTTTGTTATTAAACTAATAATGATATTTACCTAGTAAAATATGATGACAGGTTTTTCAAGACAACTTCACTCTGCTGAGGGGCTGAAAACTACAACTTCTGTCAATCTTCAACATAACTAATTGTTTTTGTTTTGAAATGTATTTTAAATTTTACCAAGTGACTGATAGCAAAATATTGTTTTCAAGTTTTAACCTACGGTAATTATCAACATGTTCTTGTACAATTATATTTTATGAAACATAATTTGAAATGCACAAAAAATTGGAGCAGAAACTAGAATTGTTCTGTAGTTCTTTCAATAGGCAGTCTGTTTTTAAAAGCTGCCATGCTCAGAGAAATTTAAAACTACAGTTACAACTGCCAACATGACAACACAAACTGTTGTGATTGCATTAATAAAATAAAATAACTATTTTGTGGTAGTTTTAACTCCTTTATGTTGATACTTATGAAATGTTTGTATTACATCTTAAATTCTACAAGAACGTGACACTGTTTTTAGTGTGGTTATAGATTGTGTGTAACTGTGCTGTACATGACGTGACTAATTCTCTGCGAGTCCCACAGAACAAGTGCCGGCCGCTCCCGATGTGGTCACTCAGAAGGCGGTGGACAGCGCCGGCTTCGTCATCCCCGCCGTGTTCCAACATCACAACTACCCCGCGATGCAGGACGCGCTCAAGACGCTCAGTCTCAACTACCCCAACATCACGCGGCTCTACTCGATAGGGGAGAGCGTGCAGGGACGCAAGCTCTTCGTCCTCGAGATATCCCTGAATCCCGGCATCCACGAGCCAGGTTAGTCTCGGGAATGAGAATACGCATTGTGTACAATTATGATTATTAATATTCTTAGCAACTATTAACAAGTTCATTACTCACCCACAGTTAAACATATGAACACATCTCCCTAAATATCCTCAGTTTCAATTACGTATTTCCTTAAAATATTCATTACTTTGTGTTTCTGTTTAATTAAATTTAAAAAGTTGTGTATGTAAGACTAAGACTTGTAACTTGAAAGAACGTTAAGTAGTAATTGACTAATTGAATTGTCCATTATGTTCACAGACCATTAAGAAACAGGCTTACGTTTATTTCAGCACCATCATTATTTTTCCTCGGATTTCTGGCATTGTTACCTTGGGTATTGTAATCAAATGTTTCCACTTCTTTCTTTCCTCCCACAAAAGTATCTCTTCCACATCTTCCCAGCGTTCTCCTCTTACCTCTGTCTCTCTCTATGTTATCCTTCCACCTCTTCCTTGGCCTCCTCCAACTTCTTCCCTGTTCAGTACTTCATTCGTTCATACATAATCAAATTAATTCTCAAATGTACATGATATAATTATATTATGTGCGTGGCACATAGCTCCTTGAAGCAGGTTTGCGTTGTGTCCACCAGGGGAGCCAGAGTTCAAGTACGTGGCTAACATGCACGGCAACGAGGTGGTTGGACGAGAGATGCTGTTGCTCCTGGCCAAGTATCTGTGCGAGAACTACGGCACCGACCCCAGGGTCACCAACATCGTCAAGACAACGCGGATACACCTCATGCCCTCAATGAATCCCGATGGATACGAGATCTCAAAACCAGGTTGGTTCATTTCTTGTCACCAACTGAACACAGCAACATGGAGAGTTGCATGCATGATCCATCTATACTTGCTTCTTAACATTTTACACTATTTTACACACTGCAACTTTAAATATTGATGAGTGTCCCTTTTCCATTTACTTTTACTCTTTCTTTCTGTTGCATGCTTCATTTCATGCATGCAAGTAGCATGCTACATAATTATAGTAGCATGTTATAGAAAAGTTTATTTTTATCCTGCAAGTTATGTCTACATTTCTGTCATTATGAATAATGATTAATGATAGTCTAACTTGAATACTAGAATGGAACGGACTTTAAAGATAATCATGTAGGCCTACTAATCTATTAGAAATTATTATAATATTTATAATGCTCAATTTTCAATATGTTGAGACTTGAGACAATCATCATCGTCACTATCTGTTGCCAAGTTGAGACAATAAATATTTCAATTAATTAAACCATGTAATTATTTGCCATAGATAGGATACACACAACAGGAGAAAGCTCCATGGGATGTAAATGTAACACATGTTTATCTTACAACATTTCACTATTCTAATTAAATTAAGCTAAAATAAATCCAGTACCTACATAGGTAACAATTATTTATGAAAGTATTTGTGGTCAGTGCTTGAAGGACTTGCTTTATTGGGGCGTGTTGTTTATCGGCGAATGTTTCTTGTTCAGGTGACAGTGACGGGCTCATAGGGAGATCCAACGCCAACAGTGTAGACTTGAACAGGAATTTCCCAGACCAGTATGGGCCAACCAAGGTAAGATAAGACTTAGTTTTGTTTTCTTAGGCTGCGGTAGCCAGTCAGCCACACACTGTAACATGGGGTTCATGGAGGTTATCATAGTGACCTAATCAAAATCAGTTTGACTCTAGCTCTCACCGTATAGGAGAAAATTGCAAAGAAACAAACTGTTATACTATGGCGGGTGGTGAAAGCCCTCTCTGATGCTCTTCAACAATGTAAGTTCATTGTGTGTACCTTTATTTGTTGTAATAAACAGTAACACTTCCTTATAAGAATCATATTGTCAATTTATGTGTTGTGCAGTTTTTACTAGGCTACCCACAAAAACAACAATACAACTCTTCAATATGCAAGATGATTACGTAGGCTACTTGAGTTGCTTTGCCTTGTTTTCCTGTACCTAACTGTACTGTAACTTATTGCAGGAGAACATAGTGGCACAGCCGGAGACCAAGGCGGTGATGGCTTGGATCAAACAGTACCCCTTCGTTCTCTCCGCCAACCTTCACGGAGGCTCACTGGTTGCCAATTACCCCTACGACGACAATGCCCTGCAGGCCAGCGGCGTTGCCAACCCGACGCCCGACAACGAGATATTCAAGATGCTCGCCCGAACCTACTCCGAGGTAAATCTAAGACAGCTGGAGAAGATCTTTCCTTGTCTCACAACCTGGGAATAGAGGGAGAACATCTCTGTGATTGTCTGTGATTGAAAGAAATGCAGTCTGACAACTAGTCACTGACAACTAGATCCAGTGGTATGGTTAAACATCGACTAATAATAGCCGATGCCGTAACAATTGGACTTGTAAATATGTTTTTTTATTTGGTTTCAGGGTGCTTCAACCGTTGCGTCATCATAATATATCCGTGAATGAAGTAAAGATTAAGGATAGTCCAGGAAATTTATTGATATTGTTCAATCATTTCAATGCCAAAACTCCATAAATTTGTCAAAAAACATGTGTTTATTTGTATTGATTTTCATGTCAAATATAGCTTTGATTTGTTTTAGGGATGCACATGATAATCGATATTCGATATTATCGATCGATAATCAATAATGGATACTAGGAAAACGCTTAAGTCCCGCCGTGTTGATGGATGAGCGTAATTTTTTTTAAACGAAAAAAGCGTAAAATTGCGATTTTTTTAATAGATAATTTTTCGATTACGCTCAAATTTCACACGAATATATTAATTAGGGGTGTCAACGATTACGATTAAATCGATTCGATTAATCGATTATTAATTGAAAACGATTAATCGATTTTTAAAAAAATAATCGATTTTAAATTTTTGCGTTTTTTTAAATTTAGTTTTCAAGATCCGCCGCCTAAAACCCGCGAGAAACGTTCCCGTACGTTACGTTTTCCCGCCAAATACGCCGTGATAACCGCCGATTTAATGTCCTGCTCGCCCGTGAGATACGTGTCCATCAGTTTCTAGCACCCGAGATAGTTCCCGATCCACATTTGATTGACGCGACGTCGCAAAATACATCGTTCGTACCAGCCTTGCCTTGTCATCATGTGCGCATGCGCTGGCCGTGCAAGGTCGGAAGGAGTGGGCGGAGTTAAAGCTGCATTCTGTTTAAGCGTTCCACGCGGCGTAGTTTGCGCGGCAGCTAATAAACACAGTAAACGCACTCAACGCGCCTGAAACGCCGAGCAGTAGTTGCACCTTTATGTAACATGGCGTCTTAAGTGTGACAAAAGTGATTGCTCTGGTGTTGTTTCGGCCTAAGCCAAGAGTTTTTGACAACATGGCATCAAACAATTGAATTTGATCACAGCATTGATGCCAATTTCATCTCGTATGCTTTATCTACCCCGCCACTTCCTCTTGATTATGCTCCCGACTGTCTTCTTCGAGATTGTTGTGAGTGCTCAAGTCCCCGCCACGGCGCCGATGCGAGCTCATGCCTTGCGCGGGCGATTCAAACTAACCGAAACCAGACCGAAGTTTGAAAGAAACTGGCTACTATACCGACATTGTACAAAACGATTAAAATCGATTAATAATCGATTATGGAGGTGAAAGTGAATTCGATTATCGATTATAATAATTTAATCGTTTGACATCCCTAATATTAATTCATAAAATTAAAGTTCTGTGAAAAAATCATTACAATCGGATAAAGCATGTAGGTTTTATTCGTCGAAGAAATGTTAAAAATTGAAAAAAATCGTTAAATTGCGATTATCATGAGAAATGATTTTTCGATTGCGCTCAAATTTCACAAGAATATATTAATTCATAAAATGAAGGTTCTGTGAAAAAATCGTTACAATCGGATAAAGCATGTAGATGTTATAAGTCGAAGAATTTTTTTAAAAATCAAAAAAAATCGTAAAATTGCGATTTTCATGAGAAATAATTTTTCGATCAATTTTTCCCTCCGTGCAGTTCTTCGTTCAGAGATTTCATAGACCTCCATAAAATTTCATCGCAATTGGAGTATTGGTTTAGCCGGAATCGTGTTCACAGACACACAAAAATACAAAAAAAAAAAATGAAAAAAAAACATTCCGGATTTTTTTCTCCAGTGTAGTGAAATGGAATCTTCGATCGCTACGCTCATCCAATTATTTCGATAATCGGTAACCAAAATTCATTATCGATTATCGAAATATCAAATATTTGGTCAATAGTGCACGAACCAAACTATTATCGTAGTTGTGCCATGCACTGGCTGGGCTGATGGTGTCACACTGGAGATTTATGTTTGGAAATGAGCTATCAGTCGATGACGAAACCATAAACACATGACAGCGAGGCAGCGAAAGGAACGCAATTGTATTGTTTTGACTTACCCTTGCCACACTTGAGGTTCCATTTATAGTTTGGAACAGGCTTTGTTGGTGATATCGATATTATCGATTCGATAATGACTACCATTTTGATAATCGATAATGAAAAAAGTATCGATGTGCATCCCTAATTTGTTTGTTTCTAGACTCATGTTCAAGGACTTTTAACCAAACAAAAACAAAATCTAGGCCTATATCCAGTTTAGATGTCAATATCTAAATAAATATCATCACCCTAAAAGTCTGTACACCTGAAATGAAATGTTCTTGCCCCAACAGGCACCTAGTTCAATGATCCCTGTTACTTGTTGCACAACTGATGCTACAATGTAGGGGTGGGGTTGCAATTAAATACCTGTGGCTATTAAAAAATGCCCGCCATCCACATACATAGTTTTATATTTTTTTTCCCCTGTACATTTAGCCTGAATTGTAAATGAACGTGTTGGCCTACAAGCATTGTGTGAAATTTCAGTTTCTAATAAAAAAAATAATCAAACACCCGGTTCCAACATAGTCAGGTCGGGGGGTCACGTTCACGTATCACCAGTTTCTCGGGCTGTGGACTTTCAGTGTTTGCTAGCCAGGCTCAACACCTCCTCATCTACTTCGATGTCTTCTATGACAGGCATTTCTACCAGTTCTCTCCATTTCTTTCTATCCTCCCAGAGTCTTTCTTCATTAATTCTATCCCATGATTTCCCTCTTTCTTCAACATTCCATTTTATTTGGTCCCTCCATCTATCTCTTGGGCATCCAACTTTTCTTACTCCTCCCCATGTGCGTTCTAATTCTCTTCTTGGGATTCTATCTTGATTCATTCTTCATACGTGCCCATACCATCAAAGTCTTTCTCTTCCTATTTTATTTCATAGACTTTCCACTCCTAGTTTGTTTCTATTGTTTTGCAGTTTCTAATAACTTAAAAAATTAATAATGATTTTATTTCAGGATGTGCCTAGGCACCTCACATTAAAAAATGTTAATTTGTTGTTAAACGCATTTAATACCGTATATCGGACCGAATATAGCGCGATGTTTTTTTCCGAAAATACTATCTCTAAAACAGCACTCGTGTTATTTTCGCGCTCTTGCATTTGAAATAGCGCCTGAACATAGGCCACCCGCAATACAACTCCCGCGCATCGGCTGCTGCGCGTCGCCCCGCCCACCCACTCGACGCCAGCTGATCCCGTGAGGCGGGCGGGTGACGTCATCACGGGCTCCGCGGCAAAAGGCCGCGGGAATATTGCTGGGTTCCGCGGAAAATAACCACCAAAATAACTGTGCATACAATTAAAAAGTTTTTTCTTGGGAATCGATCCCGAATCGATTCTAGGTCACAATGATTGATTTGTAGTCCCTTAATCAGACTGGTGAACTGTGGTTGGCCTATGTGAGCTTGTGCTTGGCCCTACCCTGTTAAAAAACATAGGACTAGACCCTAACATTGTTCAAAATGTTTTGTTGTAAGAATGAAACTTTAGTCTATTCATTCATTGCATTGTAAATAAAAAATGTTTCTTGTACATTTTAATTTTCTTTGATTTTTCTTTTTTCTTGAAATAATTCTGAAAAATTGGGGGTCGTGTTATATTCGAGATCGTGCTATATTCGGTCCAATACGGTATCACCACACTTTTATGTTTTGCGCTATATGTTGTTGTCCCTTGCAACGCAGGCCCACCCCAGCATGCACCTGTCGCCTGTCTGCCCGATGGCACCCACACTTCCATGCTTCACCCCAGCCTCGCTCTAATGTTGTTGTCCCTGGCAACGCAGGCCCACCCCAGCATGCACCTGTCGCCCGTCTGCCCGATGGCGCCCTCAGAGAAGTTCCCCGACGGCATCACTAACGGAGCCGAGTGGTACACAGTGCCGGGCGGGATGCAAGACTGGAACTATCTCAACTCAAACTGCTACGAGATCACGGTCGAGATGGGATGCTTCAAGTTCCCTCTCGCTGACAAGCTGGAGTCTTTCTGGCAGGACAACCGGGAGCCACTGCTGGCGTTCATTGAGAAGGTCAGTTTAGTGGGCGTACAATACAATATACAATGACAAGCTGATACTCGCACTAAACTTCATTGATTGAATGAATGTTTAAACTTTGATGCTTAGTCTCTGTGGAACAAGTCTTAGGGTTAATAGTTTAAACCTTAAATATATACAAATAACCAATTCATTTATAAACAGAGCAAGGAATGTTAACTGTTAATGTCTCAATCAAATCATTATGTGACTATTTTGCCACTCTCATCATAGTGCCAAAATTTAGCAGTTATATAGGATACCTACCTATTTTTATTAAGCTTATTACTCTTACAAACATCTGGTATTTTCCTTGTTTTATGCATTCACATTTAAGGCATTTGCAGCCCTGAATAATGATCATGAATAAATATATGTCTCACTAGTACCTATAGTAAAATTCATCTTCTTTATTAAATTTGTGTTACTGTCACAACTCACAATATTGTTTTTGATTCAATCAACGCAATTAATTGAAACTTTTAATAATTTACACTTGAATAAAGTAAAATTTACTTGATTGACTTGTATCATAATGTTTACCTCTACAATGTTACCAACTGCTCCAGGTTCACACCGGTATCCACGGGTTCGTAAAGAGCGCCGAGGGCAACCCAATAGTGAACGCTACGATCACCGTGTCTGGAATCAACCACCAAGTGAGCTCAGCTCCGCAGGGAGATTACTGGAGGCTGGTGGTGCCTGGGAAGTACCTGGTCACTGCGTCCGCTCACGGGTAAGGAACGCGTTATCTAATATTGTGGGTGAATCAATCAACCCTTATCAATATTTATAGTCCCCCGCTGGACTTCAGTTGTTGGAACTTAATGGGTAGATTCTAAGGGGTATGTTCTGTAACCTGTTGCGCGCTTGAAACGATTGACCCAGCGTTCTGTAAGTAGATTCTCGAGCGTCTTGACAACGTTGAATATGCCAGAGATTTTCGTTCAAGCATCTTGAGCATTCAGTTATTATGGCAGCATTTTCAAAATATTCAAGTTCAAATTGTTGTGATATCCATTTAGATGCTTTCTACATTCAACTTCATGAATACTAAAAAACACAGTAATGTTTTGTCTTTCCTGTCATACCATTATTTCTTAACAAAAATATAACAAGGGTTTTATTTATATTTTATTACTGTATTTTGTACGTTTTTTAGGCCATATTTTATCTTTACCTGTTGTGAAACCTAAGTCACTGTACAGCACTGTGGCGTGCTGTTCCGTAGAATGCTAGAACCAAACTCCTTACAGCAGCTTTTGGAACGTAACCAAAGTATTTTATGGAAATCAATCCAGAAATTTAAAAAAGTCCATCTCAGCGGGGTATCGAACCCCGTTCTCCCAGTTGCCGGTCAGGTGCTTTACCCCTAAGCTACCGAGACGGTTAACTTCATAACATCTGGTTTGTTGGTGCATTGTAGATCTGAAATTTCTGGATTGATTTCCATAAAATCAATTACACCTACGGGGGTTTGTAAGTGTTCGTAACCTAACTAGTATTTGATCTCCGTCTGCCTCCCAGGTACAACAGCGAGAGCCAGGAGGTGACCGTCCCCCTCTCCGGCTCTGTCCCCCTCAACTTCTCCCTCCTGATCGACAACCCCCAGCGCTGGTCGCTGCTCCACGACTTCAACATCGACACCAACCTGGTGGCCGACAAGTACCTGAGCGGGCCCGAGCTGAGCGGCGTCATGGCCGAGCTGGAGAACCAAGACCCGAGCGTAGCCGAGCTCAAGGCCGGGGGCAGCGAGGTCTCCATGGCCGTGCACTCGCTCAAGCTGACGCACGAGGTAGGCACCACATTGGCTAATCTAATGTATGTATGCAGACTGTGTAACGTCTGAGTACAGGACAGGCAGCACCTGCTTTTATATGCTGGATTAGAGGAAGCGATTGACAAAATGCCAGATGGCATGGACAGATTCAGAATAAATTTCAGAAAAATGTTTATTCTTATCAAGAAGAGAAAGAAAATATGTTCTTGACACATTGTTGAGCTTCCAACAATGAGTTTTTAATTGAGATAAATATATAAAGATACCAATGTAGAAGATAAATTGAAGTTGTATGAGAAATGGTTATTTTACACACAAAACAAACCAACAGAGCATCATCGAGAGAAGCCCACATAAGCACAGTGCAGTAACATAACGGAGACAAAGACGGGCAGTAAACATAATTAAAATAAGTTTATAACACATTTGCACACAAAACAAAATAACAAACACTACAAGTACGTAGTAGTATTAGAAAATTTAACAAAAGTGTAACCCGTATCTTAAAACCTTCACCAACTGCATTGTCGTCAGGTGGCGATCCCCACGAGGCCATGATCTACCACATTGACAAAATAATGTTTCCAGTAGTTTCTCTGGCTGATATTTGTTTGCAGCTACCTGTAATATTATTGGGGAAGTGCAAGGCAGGGTAGTAGAGATATGAGCAGGTCACAACAGCGAGGAGGGGGCGGAACATACTGGAATCCTTACATGGTTATGAAGCAAGGGTGTTTCACAAACCTGAAAGTGTAGATTATTAACGCACTTGTTTCACAGTCGGAACATACGGTATTGTTTTGAGTATTTTTATTGAAATCCAAAGTAACCAAAATCAATCCTATTTTTCCCGTAAATAGTTCTAGAAGTAAAATAACAGACGATTTTACGCTACGTATTTAATGCCCTTGTCTCTCTGCCCCCTAGGCCGGCTCTCCGGACGAAGGCAAGTTCCACGTGGCCCTGCTGGGAGGATTGTTCGCATCGCAGCCGGCCGGCCGAGAGCTGCTCATACGTCTCGCTCGCCACTTTGTCCTGGGCAACTTAGCCCACGACCCGCTCATCTCAACGGTAGGTTGATCTTAATCTTATCATCCGGTTGGGATTCCACTACAAGGAGCAGATTGTCCTTCACAACTTTTTCCTAGTCTGTAACCCAATCTTGCAAGGATTTTATTGTGGGGCTATTATTAATTTATTGCAATATTTTGTAGACCTACTTACGTTTGTAGTTTTTTACACTCACCAAAATACTTCAAACACATCTTAAGGAACTCTTGTGACTGCAAAGAGCAAAATGATTATGAAACAAATGTGATGCATGTACTACCTTAGATGGGATTGTGTGTTGGGGCTTGTATTTTGGGAACATCCTCTTATGTAACGGGAAGAAAGATTCTAGGCCGTCACTGAAAGGCAGTTAAGAAACATGTCAAACAAGTGACCAAGGTTGCTACACTTCCCGTCTCTTACTCAACATTTCACACAATCTAGATCCTGAGGAATGCTGTGATCCACATTATTCCCTCCATTGATCCGGCGTTCCAAACGACGCCGTTCCAAACGGTTGCGATGGTACCTGAAGTTGGCGAAGAGTTTCTGAAACCAGACTCGATGCATCCGATCGCCGCCGCCCTCAAGTCCATGTTCGAGACGGAGCAGTTTGACTTTGTGCTGAACATTGAAGGAGGCGGCATGGGCATTAGGTGAGTCCAGCCTCACACAAGCTTGGCCACTTACGATCATCTGGGGCACACCACCTCTTTCACCTATTAATATTATTACCCAAAAATAATGAGTAAATTAAGTTCTTATTTAACTAATTAATAAATTAGTACTATTTGACCATACTCTTGATCATCAATATTATTAAAGCTTAAATTCTGCTGTAAGCATTTTATAGATTATTCTTTCCAATTAGTGAAATAAAATAGTGATAATAATATTTTACTCCCCATCACTTTTGGAGTATAAACATGTCGATAAAATTCACTGACTTAACAAAATAAAATGAAATACAAAATTTGCTAAATTTGCAAATCAAATTGGTTCTGTTGCTGCCCTATGACTTTAATCATTGAATTATTATTTTCTCCTATGCTCTTTGAAGCTGAAACATTTCTTGGTAATGGGTTCACACATCTCCTCTTTCAGCTACCCCTCGTTGGACCTGGACGCACAGTCCGAGTTCATCTTCCAGATGCTGGCGGCAAAGTATTCTACGTCACACCAGGAAATGAGCAGCTTAAACGTGTGCGCTGACCAACCACCCAACGACATCTTGATCAAGGCCGATCAGAGGATCCTGCAATCCGCTTACTACACACTTGGCACCAAAATGGTACGTTAAAAATTTGGTATTATTGGTTAATACTGTTTATTTTGTTTGCAGTGGTTATATTTTTTTTTTTCACTACCCTAGTCCTGTACGGTAGGTCTCCGTCTAGGTATACAGTTTATACTTTTAATGTGGTTTACGTTTTTGTCACTGTCTAAAATATGAATAACGAGTGGGGTCAGTGTTACTAGGCTAGGATCAGAGTGATCAATCATTAGTCTCTGCTGGTTAAATAGTAGGCTCAATGGCAATACAATATGGTATTATTAGCGTGGTACGTGTGGGGTACAATCAGTTTGCGTGAGTAGCAAGGAGATCGAGATGACGACAGATATTGGCTAGGTGCTGGTACTTACTGCGCAATGTTGCCCTCATCCAGAGATGCCTAATGTTGCTACGAGAGCTAGTCTTTTAATAATCCTTCGTCCCTTCCCACTACTGTACTTTAACACCACCCTTGACAATCCCAATTTGCAACATCATACCCTAAACTAGGAAGCTCGCAAACTCATCTTTATCGCGTTGAGGATGAATTTTAATAAAATGTTAAATATTATTTAAAAATAATATAAACAATATTAACACGGCCATACAAAGCAATTCATTAGGTTGTTATCTTGATTGTTTTAACAAGGCCGTTGAGTAAGGTATAAAATCCCTGTGAAGTCTGTATACGTGTCGTAGAAAATCTAAATCTTATTTCGTGTATTGGGCAGATTCTGCCATAGCTGGTTGTGGGCCAACTACGCCTACTGTTCACATGATATTAAGTTAGGGTGAGGTATGATTTGGAAGCAAATGGTTTGAAAATTGCCAGAATCTATAGAATAAAGGTTTAATATTAAAACCTCAAATTCAATTAAACCTGTCTTTCCATAGATTCTGGCTAACTTTTCCTTTTTCATTCCTAACGTCATAAAACACCATTAAGTATGGCAGTGAAATATGATGTTGTAGCCCCACCCGTTTGGTCAGAATCGGCCCAAATTCCAGAAATATGCACTTAAATGAAAAAAATCGTAAAAGTACGATATTCAAGAGAAATATTTTTTCGATTGTACCCAAAAACGTAGCAAGTCTAAGTTCAGAGATTTCGAAGGTCCCCTACAATTTTCATCCAGATCGCACATGCCGTTTGCCCGGTAGAGGGCGAACAAACAGACAAAAAAAAAAAAAAAAAAAAACACCCGAGCTAAATTTTTTTGGGGGTCGGTGAAATTGAAGTCTTCGCTTCGCTCATCCAATGATCTCGGACAGCGAGAAACTCATCATGAGCTGTTCAACGAGCTACTTTTTCTTACAAACATATACAAACGGAGTGTAGGCCTAAGAGCAATGTTTTAAAAGTGATGCTTGCCTTACGAGTGTGTTCTTAAACAAGAGCCTTAATCTGTCCCTGGTGAGGCCTCGTAGTATCGTTGTTCTAAAAGCCTCCTTTGTGTACTTTCAGTTGACGGCGCACGTGAGTTGTGACCCCTTCCCCTTGGCCAGTGAGCTGCCGCTCTTGTGGCGACACAATCTACAGCCTCTGATGCAGTTCCTCTCCGCCGTAGAGCAAGGTAAGTAGGCGAAGTGCCGTCACTGGCTTAGCGTTCTTTAGACATCGATGTCACGAGTTTCCACTTGGCACCTACATAAGCGGGCACTTGATGTGGGCTAAAGGTATTGGAACGCATGCTGTCTGTGTGGCTCTTTGGTCTTGTGGTTAGCATCTCTGCTTCCAAAGCAGAAGGTCCAGGGTTCGATTCCCGTTAAAGTCAGAAGTTTAACTTCTGATTTGGACTTAAGTCCATTGGTTCTTGTCTTAGGAATTTGTAAACGGTGACTTTGGAGCCGTCATAGCAACGAGGCACATATTAAATTCAAAGTTGTTCTGAATCAACCTTGTTGATTCTGGCGTTGATTTGTGGGTGTTTGCACTGTCCATACTACTGATTGCTATATTTCATATTAAAAATATCGATCTTTGGTTGGTTATCGCTCACTCGTCGATTGCGTCAGGGCCTATAGGTAGGGGGTAGTGAAAAATGGTGATAACGAAATTCGCGAATTTTTTTAAATGTCCTTTTAGTGCCTAAAATGTAATATTGTCGACGAATTACATCATTTAGAGAGGGAAAAAAAACACATTTTGAAATCGCGAAATTCGCGAAATAACGAACGAAATTGTATGAACTGGTCAAAACGCGAATTAACTCGCGAAATTGAACCGTTTAGAGTGCAAAATGTAAGGGATGGTGGAGCTGCCGGTCCAGTTTGGTGGAGGTGCCGGTCCAGACTAAATTTATTACGCGTGCGGTAGGTGGTACAGTCATCAAACAGTCAACGCAACGCGCGCGTCACGGGCTTCGCGGAAATAACGGCGCGTATATGTCTCCGCGGAAATAGTCCACCAAAATAACAGTGCATACAAATATTTATTTTTTTGTTGGGAATAGACTCTGAATCAATTTTTAGGTCACAATGATCGATTCTAACTTTTTGTAATCGATGTCATCCCTAACTTAAGGGGCTCCGTTTTTTTTTTTTTTTTTTTTTTTTTTTTTTTTTTTTTTTTTAAACGTTTTTTCAATTTTTTTGAAATCGCGAAAAAAGCGGAATTTGGGTTTTTAAAAACGAAATTTGCGTTTTTACTTTTTATATCACCCATTTTTCATTACCTCTACCTATAGGGTTGGCTTGGTCGTTTTGGTTCACTGTCCCCCACTGAAAATCAGTTATATGACTGAGTGGGTAGACGCTAAACATTTACCTATTTAATTTAATGTAATGTCTTGTCTCCAGGTGTGAGGGGCCGTGTGGTGGATATGAAGGGTCAGCCCCTGAGAGAGGCCGTGGTCACTATCGTAGGGATCACCATGCCACTGACGGTCACCAAGAACTCTGCATATTTCAGGGCAATCCTCACCCCCAGGGATGGATATAAACTACACGTATGTTGACATACCTACTGAAGATTTCTAGCAGTTAGACTTTTCTTTCATTATAATTATTTTTAAATCTGTTCAAAATAAATGTATAGGCCTATGTATTAGGTTAGGATAGCCCTACTTATGTGAGCTGAAAAGGTTAAAAAATCAGGAATAATATTGGTAAATGGAGACCAAAGTGGCTTGGATATTTAAACTAGGAACATTAATACTCCTGTCCTGCTGTAAGGAATTGCACAGAAGGACAATCAATCCCTTAGAAGAGTTGCTGAGATGATCTGGAAACCAATGAAATGAAATGAAGTTGTTTTGTCCAACTGGTGGTCTTTCTTCTATTTCTTTCTATTACTCATACCACCATAGAAATTAAAAATTAATGATTGAGAATGAGAAGTGACATAAATGATTAGTGTTGCCTGTAAATATACTGTTCTGCTGCTACTCAGTTCTGTTCCGGCCACAGAATCAGGCAGCATGAAGACACATTTGAGATCACGTTTAATAAGTATGTGACACTGTTGTCCTTCTCTATGGGAAACTATACTTTGTTTCCCGACACTACGCTGAAGCTAGCAAGATGTTTTCAATAGAATACCAATATAATGTCTGAGCAAATCTGTAGTAGATGTAGACAATTTAAATTGACCTAAGCCTTCGTTAATACAAACAACACATTCAAAGATGTTTTCTATTGTCTGTAGCTTTGTCTTTATTGAGATGAATGTCGACAGGTGATTTGCGATGGCTACGAGTCGAAGAGCATGGACTTCTCTGTCAGCGTCAACCAGCTGACAGAGCTGACGGTGAAGCTAGGAGAAACGTCTGTCGAAGTGGGTGCTGGCGATGATGCCCAGCAGGAAGCCCAGGGTCACGCCGACGGTGATTCCGAAGATGGTGCCAAACACAACCCCGAAGATAAAGCCAAGGCCAAGGACCACCAACCAGCTGCCAATTACAACAAGATCGGCCTGAAAGAGACGGGGGTCAAAGGTCAGTACTCGACCCAAACCTTTCTATCAAAAATGCATTTTAGTTGACAAGGACACCTTCCAAACAATTAATTTCACTTGGTGATAATTTTACGTTAAATTTTTTATTGATACGGTATTGATACGGCCTGGACGGTTGGGTTACGGTTGGGCCTGGAGTTTGACTATCTGTCTGGACAATTTGGTGAACTGTCACTCACTCTGTTCTTATCATTCACTCTACAGGTAACAGGTAGGGAATATTTCCAAATAGTGTTGGTAGTTCACATTACCAACTTGTAATCAAGCAAGTTCTTTATTTATCCGTAGATTTATACATAGTACAAATATAATCTCGTTTCACAATCAAATCAAATGTTCTAGCCGCCAGCATCCAGCGTTTCAATTGCAACCTATCTTGGGGTGATAAATAAATGAACCCAATTGTTTAAGTTAAAGTCTTTCCTGATACTTTTCTAGACCTGTTAATTCTAGCTTGTGAATATTTGTGGAACATTGTGTAGTGTCATTATAGGCTAGAGTTGTGTAGATGGGGTACCATAAATAAACACATGTTCAACTGTAAAACCAAGGCCTACCTACCATTCATATTTCTTGTTGAATCCATCGAGTGGTCGAAGCTGCTTGTTTTGCCTGGCATGGTCATGGCGGTGTTTTGTTTATTGCGCTAGGAGACATGACTGTCTGTCTCTAGCTTGTACGTGGGTCAGGGCTGACCGCAGTGCCGTGGATACAGATATTTCTTGACCAGTGTTGAACATGGAGAGGTAACAATCCGTCAACAATCAATAGTTATACCAGATTCTTACCAACAAATAACTTGTTGGACCACCTTCTGTCAGAACTTGTGTGAAGATCCTTTAATCTCTCCCAGCCCAACCAACCTTATTTTAATCCTGATTCCTACAAATAATATGCATCGAACCTAAATAAAATTAATTAAAATGAAATGCCGGGCTATATTTGTTTGTTTCAATTGTTTTTACTTTTTACCAATAAATTACTTATTTTCTATTTCTTACCAGTAATTGCCTAAATTTTATGATTGATAACTGATAATTAAATGTCTCTCATCTATTCTGTGGCTATGTATTACTACATCTACTGCACTATACTTTAAAGTTTAAACAAACTTAATTCAGTTAATTTGGCCAGTTATTCAAGCACTGTAAAACAGATGTGTTCTAAATACAATTACTTTATTTTTATTTTATTTATAACAGCTTGCTCAACTTTCTCGATGTGGTTAGTCTGAATTGTATTAAATATTAGCTTGTTCAACATTACCATTACCAACCTGTTATAAATATGTTGCTGCAGCGTTCTCTACAACCTGATCATTACTTTGGAAATGGGGGCGGATTTAAACAAAGAAAATCAAACGTAAATTTAACTATCTGTAATAAATGTGCAATAATTGCTGTACGATTGAAATCCCTGCCCTGGTTGTAAGGTGGGGAGTGCGTGAACCGTTGTGAGTGCTGGTTGTGATGTTCTCGTCTCAGGTTTTATCCTGGACATGGAGAGCCACCCCATCTCGGTGGCCAACATCACGGTGTCTGGCGGAGGCAACTTCCAGGCCAGCGCCACCCAGAGCGGCGCCTACTGGATCCCACTGCCCCCCGGACACTACACGCTCACCGTCTCCTCGCCCGGATACCACGTTGCCAACAAGATAGTCAGCGTGGACGCGGGCATGGGACCCACACAGGTCATGTTCAGGCTTCTCAGGGACGAGAGGGTGCTGGGCTTGCCCAGGCTTGTGTTCGTCATGCTCTCAGGTACGCCTCTTAGTTGTCCTAGACTGCATCGCATAAGATATTATGAACACTTGAGTGTGAAGGAGGCCTACAGGCTAGTTTACTTTAGCCCCAGCCCTTCAGGCTGTGCCTATGTTCTCTATTCTTCCCAACCTGTCAACCATGCACCAAGTGTTTGCCTTGATATTGTTCCCACAGGCTGCGTGGGCTTGTTGCTGGTTGTGTTCGGAGTGTGCTGCTACTCGTGTTGCCGTCGCAAGAACCAGGACAAGTTCAAGTACGACTTCTCGCTGCTGCCACAGAAGGGGCGGCCATTCTACGAGGACGACGACAAAGAGACGGAACTTTTCCGAGCCCCATTCAGAGGTGAGATCTGGCGTAACTTGTAGCGTTCACCTCTTGTTCAGACTTGTTGCAGTAAATGTTTTCAAACATAAGACTGTGACTTGAGGCTTATCCCAGGATTCCCAGCTAACTTGTTTTCACCTTTCTCTGCTTCAATTAATTTACTCAGTAACTTAGCTGACATACTTCCCTCTTCCATCACTCAATGAAGTCATGCTACGAACAAGCTCTACTAGCTTTGTCCTTTAGACATTCTCTCCCAAGTCCCAACTGATTTATTTCCCTCTTCCAATAAAATATAACATGCCTAGTCACCCAAAACAGTGGCACTTTGTTCTCCTGTACTCCACTACAGGTACACTATTATTACTTAAAAACGGGTTCTTTCCATGGAGGATGTTGTTCATGTAGCAATGACAACAGATAGTGCATATTCTACAGAACGATGCTAATATTTACGCTCTCAACCCTCAGGCTCTGATGAAGTCACTCGGCCGTACTTCGATGAAGACGACCCAGATTACGAGACGGATTCCGAAGAGGACATCATCTTAGTGCGTCCGCACCGAGAGTGGGAGGCTGTACCCAACAAAGATTAGAAGAGCGCACCCAACTAACACAAGACTAACCCTTCCTTAGTTCACTTGCACTCCCAGGTAATGCCAACTACGTATATGTGTGGGTGGGTCGGTGTCTTTGTTATGGTGGTAGCTAGACAAACAGATTGGGTATTTACAGTGGAACTTTGTTGAGAATAGAACCCTCTTAATAGGTTGGCCTATATATTTGAAAAAATGTATTTTTGTTTATATGTGGGAGAACTTGAGCCGACTTAGTTTAAAGAACCAATACTGTTGTATTGTATGGTGGGCAAGAGACTTATTGAGCAGGTTACATGGGGTATGGTTCTCAAGGCAGCCTCCATGACGTACTGCCAACCTAAGTACTTGATCTGAAGTTCCATGGTGTGGCCTACACTCTATGTAGAATCTTCAGATTGACGTTTCCTACAGTAGTAACACTAGACCCTGGAGGTCCACAATACATTATCAAGGTCCTATTTCCCTTATAAATGCACTTGTAGAGGGTGAAGCCTATGTGCGTACTCTGTTCTTATAATTTCACCTTCTGTAGAGAATATAGTAGATATTTTCTCATTAGAAATGTGGAGTTCACAATAAATTAAGTTTGTGATCTAATATATGCACTCATAAAGAGTGGGGCGCACTCTCACTCACTCAAAGATTGTTACATGATTACTGTGATAGTTCTATTTTGTACCAGAGTAGTGGTATCTACTGTTAATGTTTCTACCATAGGTTCACTCTTGTTGATTTTAATCATGTTAAAGGTTGAGATCGAGCCAAGGTGTGAGAAGGTAGGGGAAACGCAAGTAGCTAGGTAGCGCAACTAATTTATGCAGCCTGTATGTCGTTGTGAAGACATGAAGGTTTGTGGTCTTCCTTTCCTAATGAATGTTGTTGTTGTTGCATTGTCAGACCTGCAAATATTTACCAGGTTGAACTCTCGTTACCGGTCCTGCTCGCAGGTTAAGTAGCTAGCTTCACACATGTGCTCAAGGCAATAATATTCCCACATCACTTAGTTATTATTGGTATTAATAATATTGTCTAGTTCCCAACAGGCAGTCTTTCAATGTGTAGCGTACAAGCTAGATGACGAGCCCAATGGCAACAGATTAACTGCGTTGCCTGGACTCGCCAGTAAGACTGGACCAGGCGTAGCTGAGCACATTATAGGCCCCGATATAACTAGTAGGTGCTCAACTAGTACAAACTAACTCTAGGTTCTCCATGGTAACGTTATGCCTCGTGCATTTATCTAGGTTTATTCTCTTACCGGCAATACGTTGAAACATTCGCTCTGATTCAGTTGCTGTGCATACAACTTGATGTGTGATGCACAGTACGTAGTGATTGTGTCACTAACAGTTTAGCAGCTAGTGAAGTAGTTATTGATTGGTTCTGTCTGTAGCTAATGATTCGGTCTCCTCATCATGATATTGATGAAGAGATCTATTCTTTTACTCTGAAAAATGTTATTAATATATAATGAGAATTATGTTCTCTCAATTTTAATGTGAATTGTGCAACACTTGATTTTTTTAAAATGTTGTTTTAATTTTATGCACTTTTCTATGTACTACTAGCACATCACAGCTTGGCTGCTCTAGATTCACTTTGTGTTGTGTTTCTGAATTTTATTCTAAGATCTGCTATGGAATCCTTGTTTCAATTTTGACTTTTTGATCTGATAATAATAATAATGAAATACTAATAAGATAATTGGATGCTTAATTGGAAGTGTGCTGGGCAAATTAAATGAGAACTATTTTATATAAAGAGATAATTTGTTGTTAAAAGAAATGTGTATATTTTCTGTACAATATAAAGTTTTTGACACCAATGTATTTTGAACTTGCCTTCTTGCTTCTTCCTCTCATGTCTGTTGATTCTCTGTGTAGCCCAGAGCCTGTGAGTGAAACTGTGGTTTTAGCACAAAGTGGTGACTAAAGCTATGCTCTTGAGTTGCTTGTGGCGCCGTCATCTCGGCGTGAAGCTTGGAGGAAACTGTAAGTTGTGTTGTGTTTACCATGTTGACTCCATTGTTAATAAGATCACACATGGGATTGAAAGACATAAACCCGAGCTACATTAGCAAAGGGTTCTACAGGTGGAGCGCTATATGGTGTTCTTCCTCCCCTCTTTCTACCCAGTCCCCAGATAAATTAAAAGATTCAAACAATGAGAAATTGCAGAAAGCAATATGAAAGGTATTTAGGCCTACTAGTGGAACCCAGCAATATTGATTATTCAATACGATGTGCGGCGTCTTGAAGTGAAGCCAGTGCGCTCGCACTCTCCTTCCTAGTATGCACAAAGTGCACTGCTACTCGCTACCTAGTCACGAGCTTCAGTTGAGCACCAGCCACCGTAGTTACTAACTCGGCGCTACGCTAGACTTAATCTCGTGAACTCATGATCTTTATGCTCTACAATTTCTGCAACCCTTGAAAATTGTGTAACAAATCAACTCGCACCCGTCTTTTAGTACTCGCTCCTAGCGGGAAGGTACTTTCGGCGGGAAGGCAAGGGGGGTTTGGGGGGCGGAGCCCCCAACAATAGCGCCGCAGGCGAAAAATTTTTGAGGTCAAGTTTTATTAAAGAGCGTTTGGTGCGTTTTCGGATAACATAGCGGGCTTAATTCAGTACTGAAAAACTTCAGTATTTATACCGTGAAAACTCGTAAACCACTTGCAGATAAGAAAGATAAGAACCACTGATGGTACAAATCATATGCGCCGCATCAACAAAATGCCCAATGACTTATGTTCGCGATCGCGTCTTACAATAATGTGTCTGGCTGTTTACTAGGGATGACGAAAACCCGACTTTTTTACGACCCGGGTACCCGTCCACATTACCCGCGGGTTACCTGGGTAGTAAAACAAAAAAATCGTGTGGGGTGTCTAATGAACTGTGAAGAAACGCGCACATCAATAATTATCGTAATATCTCAAACGTAATGCTGTTCTATAAACAATGACGTGCCGATGAAGTAGTATTTCATAATCACGAAAGAGGAACAGCAGCGGGCCGTTAAGATAACACTCACTGTTCGGTTGCATCTGCTTTATTTATAAACTTGTCACAGTCAAGTCAAGGTCACGACTCACGATGCGTTGGCTCGGGGCGTGGGGGGGGGGGGGGGGGGGGGGGGGGGGACTGGAGCCCGAATGAGAGTAAACAAGATAAGGAAAGATTTATCACCATGGGTGATAGCTTTTAAGTTTTGACTTCTAGCAGATTGAAAACATAAGTGATGTTGTGGTAATTATTTACGCGGTATAATCTCTGGAAGATCGCACAAGTGGTTAGGCAGGAGGGGGTGGGGGGGGCATACTCAGCACACTGCCACAAGTCGGCGGCATGAATCGGCGCTCGATTCAAATTCTCGCAAAAACGATATTTTGAAGCACGTCCATAAAAGTTACTCGCAAGAGCCAAATTGTCACTCGCAAAATGCGAGCGTGCGAGTGGGATTTTCAAGGGTTGCAATTTCTGCATTATGGTAGGCCTACATGAGACAAAACATGTATTTATTTTATATTTTGTTTTTGATATTGCAATATTGATGTTTGAAAAAATATTGTTGGGCACCACTAGTATTTCTATTTACTGACACCATGTATTAATTAATAATTTGTAAATGATAACAGTACAGCCTATGCATTTATTTACAAAATCATATAGAATATTAAATGTTGTACATTTTTGCAATGAAAATAATGAAGTAGTATGTTGTTAGAAGAGTATGTTTTATTATTATAAAAATATTAACTGCTCCAGCAGTGAAATTCTTAGTATCGTTATCTCACGCTATCCTCAATGACTGTAAGTGTACTATTGCTTTTTATTATGCGTACTATATCAGTCGTTGTTTCTTTAATATAAAATTATAAATCATGCTAAAAGCGCCATAATGGGTTACCTATTACGTTGACAGAATGCCAATCGGCTGGCATAAAGAGTGTTGGATTCCATCCCAACACTCGATAAACTTCCTTCGTACCTAAGCGTGTATGTATATACTTGAGTAACTTGTCATAAATCTAGTGTGCATTAGTGAATAAGAATATAGCTTGTATAAATGATGTACAAATTAGTCTAATATTATTGCAAATTGAAACTTGTACCTTATGAAGTAGTTAGTACTGATTAGTGATATGATTAGTGAGTTATTATTGCTGTGGTCATCAAAATGGTAATGAGTTGCACCAATGGTCAATGTATCCACACTTGAATACTTGTGGATTGAGCCAACTTGTTTGCTCCTTACTGTATGGCCGATGGTTTAGCCATGGTTAGGGGTAATATTTATCTTTCCTCTTTCGCTACTACTATACGTTGTATTTTCCTGGGTTTCATGTGTTTGTTTTTTATCTTACTTAGTTCTAAGGTATCCTTGATATTGCGAGTTATACTTGTCTAAGAATGTTTCCCAAATTGGCAATAACCTTTTGTAACATTGCCTTATCTGGATAAATATTACTGGTTTACAGTTTTCACCATATAGATAACTTATTTCTGTTACGTAACGACTTTGGGCGTAGGCCTGATCCTGAATTGTAGATAATCACCTTGTAAAATGTCAATGAAGAACACACTATCTGGTGGAATGTATCAGCCTCGCACGGAAGATTATCGTGGGGGCGGGAAGTAGCTGGGGAAGGCGGCGTTCCACACGATGGCCGCCAGCATGAGCACGACGTAGAAGGCTATGCTCGCCCAGCGTAGCTTGGTCTCCCAGGGCTTCACGTCTAGGTTCTTGAGCACGTTGATGCCGACTAGGAGGCCGGCGATCGCCCCGCAGAGATGGGCCGCGTACCCCACCTTGTCGTGCTGGTCGAGCACGTAGCGGTTGTAGACGGCTGTGCCGATGTCCATCCCGGTCAGCAGCAGGAAGAAGAGGAGCTGCCATATCGCGTACTGCATCTCGGACCAGTTCTGTAAGAGATGCATTCGTTTGTGTTTGTAGTCTGTCTACCACTTGAGGATTTATATTCAATTATGTACCTTGTTAGCATTGCTAGTGATGGCTTCAGAACAAAAGAATTTAACATTCCTATTATAAAGTTCTTCTAAACATTCTTATAATCCATTTGAATTGTGTGTGTATTTTATAACAATTACTAAATCAAATTGATTTCTGTACATAGGCCTACTGTTTACATTTTACCGCTTTAAATATAAAATATATACACCCTATATTAAAATTTGTATTTATAGCTAAGGTGACCATATTTTGAAAATTACAAACCGGGACAACTAAAGTGTAAGAATACGTACTTTGTACTCTATGCCCCAGCCGCTGGTGGCAATTTTTTAGAAGATATATTTGGTCAATTGTCCAGAAAACAGCTTTCTGACATGAAAATATGAATTAAAAATGGTTTTAATGTTTACATTTTTGCAGTCGTAAAATCTGTATAGTGGTTTAAAAATGATACTGCAAAATAAAATACAAGCACTCTGTAAAAAAAATGTGTGTAATGTATTGATGAGGGCATCATACTAATGAAGTTCTTCTAATCAATAATAATAAAGATAATTGAAAATGCATAGAATAGGGAATATTCCACTTCCGCCAAATACTGTACGAATAGATTTTTTAGAAGAAGTATTTCGTCCCGATTACAAATATGTACTTTGTTTTTCCGTGAAATAATAATCCAGTGATTTATAGCCGTTTTAAAAGCAGCACTTTTTTAAAGCGGCAAAAACGACTGTGACGTCAGAACTGTGTTGATCCAACGCCGTCTGGATAAACATACATCCAGACCAAAGATGTTGGAATAGTATTATAGTAGGATTGAGATATACATCAAGACGGCGGTGTTTTAAACAAAGCAGCGCCTAGCGTAGCCTTCAGTAATGTAAACAGATGGCGGACATTTTACATTTAACGCCTAGCCAAAAAACGAAAAAAGTTGACATTGCAATAAAAAAACAAAATAGAAACAGTCCTAGGTCTAGGCCTAGACGTAGAAAATTATTTATAATACAACAGTCTAGGCCAATCGTTCCTGTAGGATATAGGCATTGGTATGTGAATACTAAAATTACTCACTTGACAAGCCCTAGGCTTAACTTGCCAACCCTAGGCCTGCACGTTCATGTTCTGACACACATCCCGCACAAAAACCTTACTTTGATGACTAATTAAAGCCTATTGTAGATAAAGAATACCATGATAGTCCTAGGCTATGCAAAAATTCAAGACAAATGCTCGTTATTCTTTATCACAATGATCTCGCGAAATCTCCTGTCACATACGAAAAAAGAAAAACAAAAGACGGTGAAAATGTACATCCCTGTGGAGTTGTTTGTGTTGAGCGGATGGGCGAGCACCGCCGTCTGTATGTAAATATGTACAAATATACGTACATTTAGTTTCCAATTGGCCTTGACTCAACACAGTTATGACGTAGTACCGTCCAAAGATGGCGCACGCTCGTTTTTGGCGCGCAAACTGGGGGACCCATTTAATTCTTGTTTAAATTACACAAAAAACATTTTTTTTAAATAAAAAAAAGTGCAGTGACTATTAAGACATGAATAAGAATTAAAATAAAATATAAAATATTAAGTGGAATATTCCCTATTTGTATAATATGCATGATTTATCTTTTAAAACATTATGTCTTTACAACGAAATTATAAGTTGTAGATGTGTAATTAATCAAAAACGTAGTTCAGTTGCATGATTAACACATTTTGATTTTTCATTATCTATAAACAAAATCAATGCAAAAAATGACTGAGAAAATATGGTGTGGCAAGTCCTGATTTTTCAATTCGAGTCGAGTCCGAGTACCTAGGTACGTCGTCTTTTTTTTAAATTTCACTATTACTCTAGCTATATTTTTTTTTTACAATGTTCAATATTAATTTTATTTATTGATCGTCTATATGTTGTCTCCAAAAAGTGAAAGTAACATCTAATTTGATTTTTTAAGTGAATCTCTCTCTTGATCATTTTAATGTTCAAGCACAAATGTTATTAGGGCTAGGGTATGACATAATTCGGTAGTTTGTGGTATTACATGAAAATGTTGATCAAACATTATAGTGACATATTTTTTATTATTTGTGCAAAGTTCAGAACTTCCAAAAAGACACAAATTAGTATCAAAAGACTGAAGTTAGTATTATGGATATTTGACTTGATATAGTAACGCCAAGAATAGATAACAATATTTACGTTTTCACACTCAAGCGCGACCTGGCACCTCCACCAAAATCATTGAATAATACTCGCACACCCCTAGGAAAATAAAAATATCTTCTTGGAAGTTGAACATCTACTACAATGTTATTACTGTAAGTATTTATCAGAGGAGTGTATTTCTTCAAGTGAAACATAATCCTTCCACATGGTACAGTTGACTGAATACCGGGACATTTCCCCTCCAAAATTGCAAACCGGTACAAATACGTCATTTTAATGAGTCCCTCGGGACACCGGTACAAGTGTTCTGAAAACGGTACTGTACCGGTCAAACCGGTACGTCTGGTCACCTTATTTATAGCCTATCCACTCGGTCACATAACTGATTTTCAGTGGAGCACATCAAATTTAAAGCACACCGACGCCTCCGACGAGTGAACAACGACAAACTAGAGGCCGGTATTTTAATATGAACCACGGGCCAAACAACTTTGACACAATTCCACCCGCACGTGCGCCAGAATCAACAAGGCTCCAAAGTAACTGTTAACACAAGAACTAAAGTCCACATCAGAAGTTAAAAATCTTCTGCCTATAGCAGGAATCAAACCCTGGACCTTCTGCATTGGGTGCAGAGACTGTAACCACAGGACCAACACTATTGGTACAGATTTGGGGACTTCTCAATACAAGAGTAAATTAAGTATCCATTTTGATGTTTTCTGAAGATACCTTCATGTTTTTAATAGGATTAAACCACAGAAAATATTTCACACTTACAATCTGTTTTCCGTGATTAAACAAGTTCTTTGTTTGATGAGGAATATTAGTACTTCTTTGAGAAAGTAAGTAAAGTCTCGAAAGTTCCCCGTTTTGTGTAACTTGCCGAAGAGTGGATATGTACCTACCATGATGATGGTTGCAATGTGCGCTGTGATGAGGGCGTAGACCCCGCCCGACGCGCCCGCAAGGAATACCCGCGGGTCTGTGATGGACGTTCCGAGCGAGCCCGCCACGACCCCCGCCAAGTAGACCAGCCAGACGCGCCAGCTGTGGTGAACCATCTCCAGGGGAACGCCGAGCAGTATCTGCACCATCAGGTTCACGATCAGGTGCATCGAGCTGCAAGCGTAAGCATCAAGTACACTTCTACCAAGACAGCTAACTTCATAACATCTGGATTGTTGGTTTCCTGATTTAATGAAATTAAGAAATAAACCATCTTATGTACCTAGGTGTCTTTCTTGATAATCAATCAATCACAATATCTTGCTTTGGAAACCTATTTTCTATCGATACCACCCATCATGCGTATTCAACCATCATGTTGTAATTGGTTGGAATACATAATTTGTTAATTTGTATCTACAAGTATCTATTAAATTTGCTTATCAGCATGCATGTCACAGGATTAGTGTTAGCCTATTGTTAGTATTGAGTAGGTTTTATTTTGAATATACAGTGTAAACTTACTGTAAAAGTGACCTATGTAGGCCTAATCGTCTGCATGGGAGATTATTATTATAGTAGTATTGGGTATTTGGAAAAGAGCTAATTTGCTCACATTGTCAGTTAGACATGTTGAACTATAAATATGCAATTAATTGAGCTTACCGGAAAATTGAAATTAAAACTAATTAGAGATAATATTACACAAGGTGTTTGTTGTATTGTCCTCACCCAACGTGTACGAACATGTACGTGAGGTATCTCCAGGCCTCGTAGCGCTGGTACGGATCGTATATCAGGACCGTGGCGACCGGACCTGTGGCCATCGTGTTACCGGCGTTGATGGAGTCGTACATGTAAGTGGCAATCTGCAAAATGTGCAAGTCTTAACACTCGCTTGGGTACTTGCTGTCAATTGAGGTTCCATTTTCAGTCTGCTTCCAAGTTCCATTGTGGTTATAGCTATATACTCTGTATTTACTATTTATCCATCTTTTTCATGTTATTTACAGATAAATGTGTTCAATTTAAGAAATAATTCTTAACCAAAAATTCAACAAAGTATAAGATAAATTTAAAGACTGGTTGTTTGGCAATTGTAGAAAACATAACTTGCTATTGGTGATTAAAACATACATATAAATTTATGTATAGGATACACATCTTATCAATTGCCCATATTAGGCTTATTAAACCATGCATATCTCTTACATTTATTTTGTCTCTTGCAATATTACAACTATACGATAAATGTTTCTTTCTAGTCGGACAGTATTGTTGTTTTATATTGCTTAATTTATCACTGTAAATGATGTTATGTTTAACATTCGTAGCTCCCTGTACATCACTCGACCTACCTCGAAGATACTGAGTATGACCATGCCCACCGCGGGCGGCCAGCAGGAGTACAGCTCCCTGTACATCACTCGACCTACCTCGAAGATACTGAGTATGACCATGCCCACCGCGGGCGGCCAGCAGGAGTACAGCTCACTGTACATCACTCGACCTACCTCGAAGATACTGAGTATGACCATGCCCACCGCGGGCGGCCAGCAGGGTACAGTTCCCTGTACATCACTCGACCTACCTCGAAGATACTGAGTATGACCATGCCCACCGCGGGCGGCCAGCAGGAGTACAGCTCCCTGTACATCACTCGACCTCCCCTCGAAGATACTGAGTATGACCATGCCCACCGCGGGCGGCCAGCAGGAGTACGCCTCTTCGTACTCGCCCGCTTCGGTCTCCGTCTCCTCCAGCTGGAACTGCGCTTGAGTTTTCCGACGAGGGATGGTGTAGTGTACGTAGCGGTTGAACAGGTGGCCGAAGATGTTCTTGTTGTCTGGGTTGTGTATCTGAGAGTGCAAGAGGTCATCATGTTGAAGGTTACAATGTCGCACAAGGAGGTTAATAATTCATGTACTATGTGAACGTGCAAGTACAAAGACTGCTGGTTAGACATTTTACTTGGGAAACTTCCTATCTTCTTGTTATTAAAGGTCGTTTTCATGGTGGATAGTTAAGTGATTACACAAACTTAGCTTCTTGTGATCGCTTACACGTGTAAGTTTACTTTGGTACACTGCTAGAGCACCCATCTAGTTAGGTGGTCATTGTTGTCAAAGAGTGAGACATTCAGTAGGCTGTGGGATGACGTCTTTCAAGATCTACTTGTTTCTATAAGCACCACTATTATTACGGAAACACCGTCTACCTCGACTTGTGGCGTTGCACACGGAACTGTGTACATTAGGCACCACTAAAATAACATTACGGTATACAGGCGTAAAATCACCTAGCTATTATATTCCACCATGACCATGTTTCATTGATATATTTTATATTGTTAACAATGTACAAATTTGTGTTAAAAAATTCATATTGGATTTTTTTTTCAAGTGTGAGCTGCCAAAAGATGACACTAAATTGTTGATGACACTGACACATTAAATGGTTCATGATGTACGGGTATTTGTATTTATTGGCAGCTTTAATGTACATAAATTGTCAACATATTGTCAGCATGAATGCAAAACCTTGGTGACTAGTCGTTACTTGGGTCTGTCAGCTCAATACGAACCATCTTGACAAACTCTTCGTAGCTGAGGTATCCGTTCTGGTCTTCGTCTGCGCGTTGCATTATTCTCTGCACTGTCTCTGCGGGGATGTCATTGGTGTAAGAGTCGCTTGTTAAAACCGCGTTCAACTCTGCGAGAGAAATCTTTCCGTCCGAGTTGAGATCGTACTTGTTGAACACTGCGCGCCAGTGCTGAGGAAATCACGGGAAGGTAATTAGTGTAGGTAGGTACCAGTCCACCGTTCTGGGTAACGGCCAGGGCAGTGATGTAACAGTAGTAGAACTTTACCTTGTTATATTGTTGGTAAAAACTATGAAAATGTTACAGTTTGTGAATACAGTAAAAAGTACCAAGAGTTAAATGAAAACTAATTTTATTCCGTGTTTTTTAATGTTAATTACCTTTGGAGATAAATAAGAAAGTGCTCTTATCACTAAGTCAAATGATATCTTAGGTGATAACTGATAGTTTAACATCATATTCTTGTTTTTAGTGTGTTAATATTTTAGATAGGCTATAGCCACTATAATATTTTCCAAGTGCAAGAAATCCCACGTATTTTTTTTTATAAATAAATAAAATAAATAAAAATACATTGGAACATAGAATGTTTCTTTGTTCACATCTATATTTAGAATTGATATTAATTGTGTATCAAAAATGTAAATACTGACAAGAGATTGTTAGGACTGAGCATTGCAACTAGAATTTTCACAAGCTCTCAATGCAAGATTTGGATTTAGAACAGGCAACAAAATGCTAGGTAGTTTATTTACATAAGAATGTGGTAACGGGCACGCTAGTTGTTTTATGTTGATGTTTTCTTGAATAATCTGCAGCTATGTTTTTGTTGTTCTGTGCTTATCAGTTACCGGTTCTGTAAATTACAACTGAATATAATCAGGCATTTCATACTATGATTTTGTTCCACACACAGTATTAGCTTGGTATTTCTTTATGTTGGTGGTTGGTCTATTAGGTCACTCGCACAAGAAGCAGAATTCTTATCTCTGATCAGCTGTTTTGACAAACATACTCATTGAATGCAGTACGGTAGTTGTAAAATCTAATTGCTTACCGACGTAAGAAGAACACTTCTCTGCTGTTGTTCTTCAACATCTCTGCCCCCTTGTGCTGTTTCTTGCATTGTTAATTGTGTTAGTAACCGGGCGCCACACCACACTACACTGTTGGCTTGGGGTGTTGTATTATCTCAGCCTAGCCCACTCCTAGTATATTGAGTCACACCAGTGATAACATAGTAATAACCTGATAATAGGTAGCGGAACTCTAATCTTGTAGAGATAAGAAAAAATTGACAGCATTTTTGTGTGTATTTCAGCAAGGTGTTTGAGTCCAATGTCACTGCAAGATAGAAACTGGAATTGGACAATATTTCAATGAGCTGCACAAAAGGTAATAAACTATGTTTAACTGCTCAGTACTCACTAGTACTAATCTAGTGTATGCTGCAATCACTAGGTACTTACAATAGCAATGCAAGTACCTCTACTGGTCACTGGAATGCAATTACCCAAGCAAGCAAGGTCGTCATAGGAATTGAAGGTGAGGTCCAATAAACAAGAGTAACACATGATAATTGATAATATGCATAGCTGCCATTGAATTTATTAAAGTTGCTTCCATACAGTGATTCAAAAAATACAAATCAGTACAGTTCTACTTACAGTACAATAATACTGTAGGTATCTATACCGAGCAGTAGGTTGCACATCCTTTTTAAAATGTATGTTGATAAACATTTACCAACAAAATGTAGGATTGTTCCTAAGATTAAAAACAAGTGTCAAATACAGTGTAATTAACACGGTAAAAGCTAGTAGAGCAATTCTCCGTTTGTACACATCATCAATGTGGGCTGCGTTCTACGTTCCAGTAAATATGTTTTGTATTATTATAGGGTCTACATAAGATGTGATTCAGAGTAGGCATTACATTAGCTGGGCCTCATTAGGTTCCCAATACATACTAATAGGAGTCACATTGTGTGTGCAATGCTCTCCAAACACAGTACGTATATAAAATATTATTTATAGTACATAAAAATAAATGTTCATTTTGGCAAAGGCACAATTGTATGCATTATATGCACCATAGAAATTTTAATTTCACAATTCACACTCATAAATAATCAAGTACCAAATATAAAATACAAATAGTATTCACACTAATTGTGATAATTAGAACTAGAAACATTTAAATAAACATGTTCAGAAGCAGTGCATGTACCTAAAGTTATTCCGAAGCAGCCTTGCTCTTGCTGACATCATTAGCAGGTGAATCTTGGCCAATCAGTGGGCTGCATTAAAATACTGATCGCTGATTGGCCACGATTCTCCCATCGATGTCGGCAGCATCGGAAGGTTGCTATGAACATGTTTGTTTTAAGTGCCTAGTTCAAATGATATGGGCACATTTTAAATTAAAGACTAATTAATAACTACCAGTATGCGGAATTTATATTCCTACTCTACGAAAGTGTTCATGCATACACTTCAACACATCAACACTAAAACAATTAAAATGGTGCACAAGTTTGATTTCTGGGTTCTGTTAGGACTTAGAATTCCTTGTTGGGAAGGACTTAAGTTTACTCACAATAATATAATAATACTCTTTTGAAATAATTTAAGCTATGAGCTGACATTTAAATTCTTCTAGTGCAATGTTATTGCAAGTGGCTGTAACAATATAAGAAATTTTTATCTAATGTTTGAATATGTTTAGGCCTACAGTAGTTTTAACACATACAGTTGACCGTCTCGTGAAATGCCCAGTGTTTTGAAAATAATATAATGAACTATATTATGGTGCGCATGCACAATCGAGCTAGGGCATTTAACGAGATGGTTCTTCTATACCGGTAATTGCCGCTCGATATCTGATGCATGACTTGTGATTTAGCTCACTCCCCCGCACACTTAAACATTCTATACTAGAACAACTCAATCATATGTCTTGCACTGTTTAGAAAAATAAACCCAAGTCCTAGAAAGGTAAAACATAAGAAGTAGAACCCATAGTTGCTAAAAGTAATGATAATAATAAAATGCCTCTTGCGGCCAAACCCACAACCAAAACTAATGTAAAAATATAACTTTCCATTACCTTCTCTTATTGATAATAGTGCCTCGTGTTCACTCACTAGATAGCCTAAATAAATGTATAGCCAGCTATACTTTGAATACTTTCAGTGCAACATTTAGAATTTGACTAGGTGTTCAGTTTTATTAGTATACTGGAAATATGGCAAAGTTCATAGAAGATAGATAAAATGATAATTATAAATAAGTAACCGTTATTATTTGTATTGACAGAACGTAAATACATAATCCACTTGTTCATGGTTACTGTTGTTCTTGTTATATTTATGTTTGGTTTGGTTATATATATATATATTACTTCACCTAACTTTACAGTTAATGTTATGGTTATGGTAAAATACATTGCAACTTAATTTAATAATTAGTACAAAAAATATAAAGCCTGATGCAAAACAATATTACAATGGTTTGTGTTTATTAAATGATGCATACAGTCAAAAATATTTGTCATTGAAGTGAGTACCTAGGCTCCACTTCTTTTAGGCTAGATTATAGCTACTGGTTGTCACATTGAAGTGCTGGTGATGTGCGTAACTAGTCTTACCTAGCATGCTGAGACTGATCTGGGCATGGCACTACGGACGGCTAGCTGAACATAGCTGGATTGAGATTTCACTCTAGGACGTTTCTGTGACAAACTGCTTGAATTGAATTATCTTTGCATTTACATATGTACAGAACGTAAACGTTCTACTTTAGTTTACTGTAACTTGGCTGGCATTTGCAATGAACAACATTTAATTTCCAGAATTAAAATTAAGTACTTGGGCTTAATAATACAATATGCAGTTGTAAGACATGGTTGTCGACCCTAAATAGCAAAAACAATCCAACTCTTAGTGTAGTGCACATAAAGATAAATCTTATTAGTCAAGGCTATTCATTTTTAAATAAATGCTAGTGAAAAACCTAGTATCTAATTCTTTCTTCATTGATATTATTGTGCACTCCTAACAATCACCATTACAATATGCCTACAATATTTAGGCATTGCTTACCGATATGGTTAATTATGACTGAAGGCACTGAATTAATGGCAACAAATCTGTATGTCATGTGTGCTTAACATGATACAGTGTTTCCCAAGTAACTTGGCCGATGCCCACAGCATCGACGAGTGAATCTAGACCAACCATCAATCAATATTTAATTTAAGACTACAAATTTTTATTTAAAATTTGCTTTTAACTACGGTTAATTTTTTGGTGTGCATTTATGTAGTACCGGTACTTAATTGAGCGAGTGTCTCCACTTGACTCTTATGGCTCGAATGTCTGTTTTTTTTTGTTTGTTTGTTTGTTTGTTTTTTTTTTTCTGTTACTGCTTCGGTACAGGTCGCACCGTTTCTCTGATCGACCTGAAATTTTGCACACATGTACATACCACCTAGGCGGGTTGCTGCATACTTTTTGAACAAAATCCGATCGTTGGTTATAAATTTTTTTTTTCTAAATATTCCGATCGTTATGAAATTTTGCAGGGTCAATAAGTACAACATTCTCTCCTATTTTACAAATTTTCAGCTAAATCGGTCAAGACCTTAAAGACTCATTGGTAATCATAATTCGAAAAATGGTTAAAATCAAGTTAAAAAATTAAGGAGGCAGTGAAGATTCAACATTGAAAGTTTTTGTCTTCAAGTATTTTGAAGGTATGCCTATGTTGGTATGTAACATTATGGGAATGTCGTACTCGGGTCGTGTTGCACGTACCGGTGCTCGCTCAACAACGCGACGGGACTTTAGCGTTTTCCTAGTTTTTAACTACTGTCCTCCTTTGTAAATCAGTTTTAATAACTGAAGATGATAAGACGTTAGGCCTAAATAAATTTTAAAAATTTAAAGAAAAACTGATCAGTCACAATTCAGCCGACGATGATGTCATTATCCGCAAGGGTGCTTCAGAAGAACGTCATTACACTGTGTGCAGATTATTCTACGCACATAGGCCTACCTAAATTGTCAACTTTTTAAAAGAAATATAAGCATGTTATAACATATAAAACATATTTCTCGATTTGGTTAGTCGGGAAACACTCCCGTAGGTGTAATTGTTATTATTTACTACAATTCAGAAATTAAAAAAGTCCGCCCCAACCGGGAATCGAACCACGGATCTCCGCATTCCAGACAGGCGTCTTAACCACTAGACTGTAGAAATGTACCCGTCCTGATGGTCTGGACTGAATTGTAGTAAACAATATAAAACATACATAACTATGTCCTATTTTGATTGAGCAAGTATCTCTTACAATGGGAATTTAATGTCTAGGCTATAAATAACTTTGTAGTTTTATCTAAAACAAAAAGGTGTGGTAGGCAGAGGCTACACAATATTTTAGTAAACCTTTAAAAAGGAATGATTGAGCAAACGAAAATATCGAACATTTTTGGCAATAGGGTAAGGGTTATAGAGAGACCCTTAAATGCATTTAAGTTGCAGGTACAACAAACAATAGGTAGTTGGCAAACCAGCAAGTAAATACCGGTACATTACATTTACATACAACTTTGTGATATGTAGATAGTCGTAAGTTATGGTGCAGAAATGTATGCTTAAAATAATAATACAATCACCACTACTCCAAAATAAAATAATACATGATAGCCTAGTGCCTAACCTACATTTAATTTAAATAGAAACAATTATTAGTATAGTAGCCTATGTTCTTTGGAATGTATAAATCTGGTTTTTAACTTTTTGCACATTGGGCAAACTGCTTGCTATGAAGTGGTAGTGTTAGGTAGTTTTAAATTCTGAACTTCTTGGGTTTCACAACAAATTGATATGATGCTCAAGAAACTCAAAATATCAAGCAATTTTTTTGTAAAGTATATTGCCACAATACCTGGCTATAATACGTATATTATTTTTCTACCAGACCACAATAGGCCTACTGATTACTGAATACATTAAAAAATACAAAACATATATTATAAAATTTGCCAGAGACACAACACAACTGTGCTTCAGCCAAAATCTTTCCTTAATGTTATCAACTATCTCTAGATAAAACTTTTCAAAATGTCACTTGTAGCCAGAGCCCATTCAAAGATTACAATTCATTCAGGTGGCTTGTTTGCAACAATATCCCAGTTATCAAAAATAGCATTTTACAGTTTCTCCATCAAATATATATAGCCTATATAGGTTTCTCCATTCTCCAGTCCTTCACTTGAAATCAGCCCAACCATCTTGGGATTGTACTGTACTAAAGTAGTGAGCCGAGTCGCGTGACAAGTGTTCAGTAGCGTGCTCGATTCTGTCATAGCTGCCGTATCGCATGTAGCGGATGGTGTGAGGTAGGATGCGACAAATATATTGATTGATTAACGTTAAAACATCATTAAGATGTTTCTCATAGGGTATTAGCCTAAACACATTTTATGTACGTTTCAATATAAATGTACGAGGAGTCAAATCAATAATTTAAAAATCTAATATTGTGATAACTTTCTTACTTGTTTAATTCTGCCTCCCTTAGTGCGAGGTGAGGTACGTTTAATACCTGGGTGCCGGGAAGTAGTCTGGAAAGGCCGCGTTCCATATGATGGCGACCAGCATGCGCGCGACGTAGAGCGAGATGCTGGCCCACCAGATGACTCTCTCCCAGCGTCGCACCTCCAGATTGCGTAGGACGTTGATGCCGACCAGCAGGCCGGCCAGCGCGCCCGCGATGTGCGCTACGTACCCCACCTGGTCGTCGATCTCGAGTACGTAGCGGTTGTACACGGCTGTACCCACGTCCACGCCCGTCAGCACGATGAACACCAGCAGCTGCCATATGGCAAACTGCATCTGCTTCCAGTTCTGAGGGAGAGTAAGGGGGCGGTGTGTTCAGTCCCATTCTGATTCGGGAAGACTGACTCGATTACTGATTGATATATTGATTATCAAACGGTATAACTAACCTTTATATGTAGGTATACAGATTACAGATATATTTTACTTTAAAAAAATTAAATAGGTAACTCCCCGCACTCCCTAGTTTTTGTTGTCTGTAACTTGCTTGTACTATAGGCCTAATTGACCAAGTATAATTAATGTTACCTCTGCTGTGTAAATGATGGATTGTAATAAAAGGTGAAGTACCTACTAAACAAAGATTCTTGTTATTCTAGGAGTTGGCTCCTCCCCCGTACGTACCATGATGATTGTGGCGACGTGTGCCGTGATGAGCGAGTAGACTCCACCCGAGGCCCCCGCTAGAAACACCCGCGAGTCGGTGATGGACGTTGCGAGCGACCCGGCCACCACCCCCGCTAGATACACCAGACACACGCGCCACCCGCGGTGAACCATCTCTAGCGGGATGCCTAGCATGATCTGCACCACTAGGTTCACAAACAGGTGGAAGAACCTGCGACGGGTAACAGACTGTCTTACACGTTGTTAACAAGTAGCACAGCAAGTACCGAATTATAGCAATTCAAATTGGCTTTAAGACTGTTTGCCAAGCTCGGGCCAACTTGTTTTACGATGTTAAAAGCCCATTTAAAATACGCTCGATCGTCAAATCCAGCTAATTTCACATACAGAACGTGCCGCTTTTTGACCTTTAACTTTCACCAAAAAAATCTGCATTTTTGGGAGGCTGTTCACAAAGGATGAGCGCGTGTCTATCAAAGCCAATTTTGAAATTTCAAATAATTGTCTCTTGCACAAAATTGGGAAATTACTACAAATTAACTGTTTGGTGTCATATAAATATATGGTCTGTTTGTGAAAATGTGCCTTGATACCAACAACCTATTTCACATTCTAACTTAACATTTTGGTGCAAACCACAACCCGGTAGGACAAATGATAGAGCTTCCAAGTGATCCTGACTTTACCTCTGCGTTCTGCGTCAAAGCTGGTTTTCTCGAGCTTAGCCAACAGTCTTAAGTGAGTTGCTTAAAATGCAGTTATTTTGCAAGATTAATAATATGGAGACATTAATTCATAATTTAGTTGCGACTCCAGTTTATTGAGATTCATTTTTAACATATTATATTGGACATCCGACAGTACATCATTTCACCCTTGTTCTGGCTTTCGTAGAATTGATTGACAGTTCAATCATTTGATTTCTTACCCAACGTGTGTGAACATGTATGTAAGATATCGCCAGGCCTCGAATCGCTTGTATGGGTTGTAGATCAGCACCGTTGCTGCGGGTCCGTTTGCGCGCGTGTGGCCAGTGCTGATCAAGTCGTAGAGATAGGCAATCACCTACGACAAAGAATTAGAATAATCTTAGCTGCACTACAAACCAATTGGAAGCATGAGCAACTTATTAAATAGAACACATGGAAATGTAATTGAAAATCAACCTCCTTGAAAGTAAATTAAGCCTAGGCTAAGCATGCAAAATGTAAGCTTGGTATAATTACCTCTAGCAAACTTAGTATCACCATACAGACAGCAGGTGGATAACAAGTAT